>CM021106.1:283407411-283504496 GCA_007115665.2 Sequoiadendron giganteum
AATTGTAATTAAATGCTTATTTAGGAAATTGGTTGCAACTTTGGAAATTAATTTATTATTTGAAATTTCATTTTAAATTGAAAATGGGTTTTTGGAAAAGTGAAATTAAAAATTGAAATTGAAATTGAAATATCTAATTTGCATGTAATGTGAATTAGGGTTGTAAATATTGAAATTGAAATTGAAATTGAAATATCTAATTTGCATGTAATGTGAATTAGGGTTGAATTAGGTATTTTTGATTTATAAGAATATATGTTTTAATTTTAGGGCAGAAAGTTTTTTAGAAAAATACATTTTTACAGTAGGGAATAAATTTTGGAAAATTTGCACAAGGGTTTGAAGAAAGTTTGATTGTAGAATTGATGGAAGGAAAGATTGTTTACATTTGTTTGGTTTTGGATTGGATTCATTGGAGGATTGAAGAAAATTCAAGAAATCTTTAGAGGAGGCTTGCATCAGAAATTCATCTTTTCCTGTAGCTTCTTATACCAGGTTTTCCTCTTTGTGTTATTATTGTTCTTGATTGTTTTCTTTAAAATAGTAATGATTAAAGATTTGTTTGTTAAATCTATTTTATAAAATAAATTTGATATTAGAGGAAAAGAATTAAACAAATTTACAGCCTTTGCTTGTGAAAATTCTTGAGTGAAAATTGTGAAAACCTTAGTTGAATTTAAATTATTTGGGGAAATCAATTTTATTGTTATTCAAATCAAACATAGAGATTGAACAATGCATTTAGAATGCTTTTAGAAAATGAAACTTTCTATTTATTATCAAAAAACGGATTTTAAAATCTGCAGTATAGTTATATTTTCATGGTAAAATGGTCTGATTGCATCGCCTATAACTTCACTTTTACAAACTGGGCTTTCAAAAAATTTAAAGGGTTTTTGCATTTTGCAATTTTCTAACCCCTGTCCAAAATCTCAAATACTCAGATCGTAGTTTTTGAGTTATGCTTGAAATATGAGACTACTATTAAGTTATTTTCCCATGGCTGCTTTGAAAATAAAATAATAATAAATTGATATTTATAAATATTAATATTTTATGTATTGTTATTATAATATTAAAATATTATTTAATAATATTTTATATTATACTATATAATATTAAAGTATTATATTTATTTATATTATTTTAAATAAAATTTGTATATTAGATTAGTGGAATTAAAATTATAAACATATGGGGAAATTATTGTTTATTTTAATATGACATGTTAAAGTTTAATTGAAGGAGTTAAATATTTGATTTAAAGAATGCATAATTTAAAATTGAATTGTGAAATTTAAATCCATATGTAAAAGGTCCAATTATTAATTTGATTTAATTGGAAAAATATATTTATATTTTGGAATATTGATGATAAAGGATATTTTTATTTTGAATTAATCAATTTGATATTTTGTAAAGAAAAGAAGATATGTTAAGGATTAAATATATTTAAATATATTAATTTATATTTAGTATATGTATATTGAAAGTATTTATCCATTTGAGAGAATAAATAATATTTTATATTATTTTATTCTTTTGTTTGCAAATTGGGTATTATTAGTGTTCTAAAAGAAATAATTAGTATGTGTAAAAAATGTATAGAGAAATATATTTAAATATATTGAAGAATTATAGAAATATTTATATTTAAATGTTTGTTTTATTTAATGAGATTTAATTAGAAACAATATGAATGTGTGGCCAAATAGACAAGCCAAAAGATATTTTTATACATTGATGAAATTGCATATTTTTTTAAATGGATGGTTGATGAGACATAGACTTCGGATAGAAAATTGGAAAAGATTGTTTGCAATAGTGTTAGTTTGCATTAGAAGTAAATTTAGGAACTATCTCTATTGAAAAAGACAAATAGTTATTATGTTTTATTTCCATAGAACAAATTAATTGTTGTGATTGGAATATTAAAGAATCTATATAATTGAGTTTATTAATATATATGTTTGATGTATATATAATATGGAGCATGTAAAATATGTTAAGGGTAAATTCATTATCGTATTTCGTTTTTATAAGATGTATGCAATGTATTATTGAATAGAGATTTAAAAATGGATTGATTAGTGTATATGGAAAATAGATAGAGAAACAATATGTTATTATATTAAAGTGATTGAATGTGTTAAATAGAAAATTGAATGAGATGTAAGATTTGGTTAGGAAATGGAAAGAGTTTACTTGCATGGATTTGTGTCGATTTAAAAGTAAATTAAGAAGTTGTTTTATTGATGAAGCAATCAATTATGTTATTTATTAATTTCTATTTAGATTAATTGAATCATTGTGATTGGATTATGAAATAGATATGGATTTAGTATATCCAAAAGTAGTATCTTCCTCATGTTTATCTTAAAGGATATAATACTTTGTATTCAGTAAAGGGAAGTAAGTTTAATTGTTTTAGATTTCCAATAATGAAAAGGGAAATAGGGGTTATGATTATTTTAGATGATCTACTTATCATGTCTTTGACTTTGTCAACACTACCTATTGAATGAATATGGATTTAGGAAATCCAAATATTAGATTTGATTGATGACTTGAATGCTTTTGTTGCTATGTCGTCAAGTTGCACTGTTGGTTTTGGGATTTAGTGTTAGTCCTAAATTATAAGTCTTCCAAAAGAACTTAGAGGATAAGGGTTGTTGAATCTTTATACCATCCAGTTGTTTTCCCTTGGGTAGTGCATTTTCAGTTTTACCCGATTTTCACGAATGGGGATGTTTGCACCTCCTTGGTTAGGAGCAGATTATGGGATCCGTGTCTCCTTGTATGGAGTGACCTTGTTATGTGGTTTCATCTTGTTGCCTCTTGTGAAAGGAGTGGACTATGTATTATTGCCTCCAAGATGTTTGGAGTGAGATCTTTTGTACCTCTTGTGAAAGGAGTGGACTATGTGTTATTACCTCCAAGATGTTTGGAGTGGGATTTTTTGTACCTCTTGTGAAAGGAGTGGACTATGTGTTATTACCTCCAAGATGTTTGGAGTGGGATTTTTTGTACCTCCTATGAAAGGAGTGGACTATGTGTTTGTTGCCTCCAAGATGTTTGGAGTGAGTTTCTATTATTTGTATCCTCCTTATGTTGGAGTGGATTATGATGCCTAGTTGGTATGCACTTGTGGTTCCCTTGGTGGATTGTTTGGGTGTGTGTTGTTGAATAGAAGAGTGGCTTCTGTTAGGCGCCAGAGTCCAAAGAGGTAAATTGGATAACCTTCAGGAGTGATTTAAACAAGTGATAATTAAAATAATGTACTTAGAAGATTAGGACTAACTTCTCACATTAATCAAGATAATTTTACCTCACTCATAGACACAAGGGCTTGTTTAGACTTGGGATGAGTGAGAAGGCCTGGAATGGCAAGATCAACTACCTTGCTCTTACGAGAGGTAGTTGATTCCGCATGAGTGAGTATGAGTGTCGGGATTCAGTTGAGGCCACCAGGATTACTTGTGCCGGAGCCTATGAAGAATGCCCAGAGGAGATCTCATGACAAACCTTGCGATGACACTCTATCTATGACAACTGGCTATTAATTATTTTATGTGTATGATTATTTGAACATACTTGATCTACTTTATGTCTGGAAGCAATGTGACCTATGTCAGTGATGTTGGAGTTGTACTTGTATTGTATTTGATTTGTACTGGTATTGTACTTGAGTTGTACTTGATTCATACTTGTATGGTGAATGAGTTGTACTTGTTAATTCATTTGGTTGGTTATAACAATATGAGTCAGTTTGAGTCTGCCTTTGGTTAAAGGTAGTAGATCTTTGTCCATGTTACTTTGTTACTATCTCCTAACATGGGGGGTGGGCCTTCGGGTACCACATTGGTTGGGTGGAACATGCACCAAAACTGTTGGGTCCCCATCGATTTTCAGTACTTGGTGGCGAGACATCCAGATGGACAGCTCGCGGTTCTTGTTGTAATTTCTTGCATTGTAATATTTCAACTTGTATAAGTTACTTTATCCCTCTTTTGTATGAGGTGGAGTTATGTAATTGTAATTCTTGAGTACTATTGCCTCATTCTGGGAATGAGTGATGTAACTATTGGTTTGAGATAATGTTTATGAGATTGTATCTTGGTTGATTATCTTATTATGTTATGTGGTATTCTTATGATGTATGATGTTTATATCATAAGGTACATAATGTTATGGTTATATGTAATATGTATGTGTGGGTTTAAGTAATCCTAACCTTGTAGCCTTAGAGGTTGTTGTTAACTAGTAAGTGAATGTGTATGTTAAATGCACTTTATAAAAAAAATTGGTTCATTTATGATGTTAATTACAACTTCGTTTAAGGTTATTTGGCGGGGCATTACATATCTGATATTTCTAAAGAATTATCTTTCATCCTCTGATCAATAGAACCACTCCTCTCACATTTTATCGTGATCTCGATTGGAAAATTGAACATTTCCACTCAATCTCTTGAGAGGGAAATATACCAGCATAATCCTTCTCATAGGGGCAACAGTGGGGCATTCGTAAAATTAGAATTTTTTTGAACTTTGATAACAATAGTTTATTCTTTGAACCAATACATCAAGTGCATTGCTTCAAAGAGGGGAAAAATGTAGAAATCCATGGAAAATATATCGACAAACTTGATCCTTATTACTAACATCGCTTCGTCCTAGATCATACTCTCAGTTTATCATCACTTTTTCATCTCTTAATTATATAAATCATTATTTATCTAATTAGGTCTTTCTCCCTTATTGTTAAATGAATCAAGTTAATTTAATTAATCCCCTATCCCTCTTTAATTAAATAATTCATCTTATTTGATTAAGTCTCTAAAGTCTTCTTATTAAATTGAATAAATTAAACCTTATTTAATTTAGTCTAACATTATCCACTTTAGTTAAATAAATCAAATCATTTATTTAATCAAACTCTTTCTTCTCAATTCTTGATTTAAATTAACTAATAAATTCAAGTCAAAATTGTCACATCTCCTAATCTGCCATTAAATTAACTAACATTTGGTTAATTTAATCCTAATCTATGTACCATCCTCTATCTTTTACCACTTGCACAATAAATCAATTACTTTGATCTATTAAATCTCTATTTTCCCTCACATGGCATAAAAAGGGAATATTCCCTCAAATTTAAATTCAAATTCAAGTGGGCTTGGTCCTTCCAACAAGGAATTTAATGCCTCTTACATGTCCTTAGCCTTGAGCCAAGTGACATTAACTCAATTTCCTTCTCCCTCCAACCTATCACATTCAAATTTCAAATTTGAATCTCATAGCATTTATCATGCACATTAACGAAAATGTGCACAACCTTCAACCATTCACATCTTGACAAGTGGCACTTGGCCATTGGATGTTGAATGATCCCACTTTGCTCAATTTTACTCTCTTTTCCAATTTGGGAATCTATAAATGATAGAGTCTTCCTCTCATTCTATCATCCATAATTTGAGCAAAGTTACTATCTTCACATTGAGAGCTAATTTTGCCTACTTCATAGAAATTTTTCATCATTTTCATGATTTCATAGCAAGGTTATGCCAAAATATCATCAAGGATATTCAATCATCCAAACATCATCAACATTGAAACAAAGGGGTTGGGAAAGGGAAAATTTTGACACACCAATGGGAACCAATTCCCCCATGGGATCAAGAGTTTTCTTGCTTAATTAGGATTTCATTTATTTTTATGTTTTGTTTCTTCATTTTCCTATTTTGAGCATTATAAATGTATTTCATGGGGAATCCTTGTTTTATCTTGCATATGAACCTAACTATGTGTTTATTTATTGTATTTGTGTAAGAATAAGATTGGGATTCACAGTAATAATGTCTTGGAGAATAGATCTATTTGGTGTAGTTTAAAACATAAATATAAGTTCCTTGCCTTAATTCAAGGCTGCTCAACTAAAGGTTGGGTTGCTAAAAGCATATTTTGCTTCAAAGATATTGTATTTGATGGCCATTTAAGATCTTTAAATTCCTTAAGTGTTGAATTTGATCTCCCCAAATATAATTGGAGGACTTATACCATGCTTAGGGAGGCATGTGCTATCCTCAATTTTCCTAAAGGAACTAATCAAGATTCTAATTCTTTTAAGAATTTGATATGGTCCAATGGGGTAAATATGCACAAAATTAATACTAATACTATCTACAACTCTTTGAAAAAGAAAAATTATGTTTATGGACATATAAATAGTTTTTGGAATCTTAATTTGACTAAAAAATAGTGGCAAGATATCTTGAAAAAGAAATAGTCTAATTATGTTGAACCAAAAAATCCTTATTTTAAGTGGCTTCTCATTCTACAAAAGATTTCCTATAAATATAATGTTAATGATGTTGATTTATGTAGTCTTTATAGAAAAACCTAAAAGTATAAAACATATTTTCTATGAATGCTTCTATGCAAGAGAAATCCATAATCTTTTTTTTTTTTTTATGATTGGAAAGGTTGGCAAGGCAATATTGTTTTGAATGAAATATTTCTTAGAAATGTAAAAGGACTAACTAATATATGCAATATGTTTTAGTTGATATTTTCTAATAAAATTCCATGGCATATTTGGGTTAGAAGAGATGAGGAAAAATTTCAGGGCTCTAAGAAGTTTCATACTAAGTTCTACAAGAAACTTATATTTAAAAATGTTGCCTCACAAGTCACTATGAAAGTGGAGGTATCAAAGCAAAAAATATCGAAACTACTTGAAGATGACATGGTAAATGTTGCTAAAACCAAATACGAGCCTTTTTGTAAAGGTATGACCAAAGCACCGATGGAATTCAATCAAGATCGCGTTGCTAAAACCAAGAGTAGAAAAACAAATTCAACCCTAGAAGTCAAACTTGAAGCCTACTGTTAAGACATTGATGATTGTTACTTTTGCAAAGACTATTGAAAGCTAATCATGTATTTTTAATTCTGTTATATTCTAGGTGAGTCTGAGGGTGTATTCCTTTGGCTAAGAGATGATAGTTTCAACAACTGATGCTTATGTAAATTTTCTAACTATATTTAATAAAACAAATAAAATTAAAATATATATAAAAATTCTTTATAATATCTCATATGAGAGCTACTTAAAAATAGGCAATCTAGCATGAAATGTGATTGTAATACCTCAATTATAGGCTAAATTTTATTGCTTCTTTTGAAAATTAAAAAAGAAGATAATTTTTCTGAGATAAAAACCATTCATAAATTATATATTAGGAAAATTATAAAAATGATCTATATTATTTCATCCATCAACTTAGTGATTTATTTGAGGAGCATATTTTTTAAAGTAATACTATATTTATTATGCCAAGGTCTTTTCCTTTATATCTAGAGTGTGCTAATATCTTGAACCCTAAATTCCATATAATATTTCAAGTTTATGAGAAGATAAAGGGGGATCTATAGTACTAGGAGAAAATAACTAATGTCATGATCAATGATGTGTTTTTACGTGAAGAAGATGACAGGGGATTAGGGAAAATATGATTATTAAATTAATGAAAATATTTATGGGAAGAGGAGGGAGAAGATGAAGGGGGTAATTTAAAGGAGTGCATCTATCAATTATTCAAGAAAGGATAGTTAAATTATAAGAGGGGTTTACATGAAGGGGTATGACTATGAGGAGTTTATTACTTATTGATAAAATTTTAGTTTCATCGATACACATTTCTATATTAGATATACTACTATATAATTATGTTCAAAAAAATTCATATCATTCTCTTTATTCCCATATATACATGAGAATTAATGTAACATAAGAAAACTTAGTAGCTTAATGTGTGAAACCTATTTATCCTCTTAAGTTTCTTTTAAAAATATTTTTTGAAGAATTTAATTAGGAGATGATTTGGGTGAGCCTTTATTGATAAAATAGTAAAGAGGTTAACTATGTGTGAGTAGGGAAAATAGATTTTTATATAACAACTTGACAAAATAACAAAGGGGCTTCATTAACATGTTAAATTATAAGAAGGGACATGAAGGGGTATGACTATGAGGAGGTTGATTGTAAAAGTCATTAGTGTCACTTCTTGCATCATTTAATTTTTCAATTGTCAAACCAGGTATGTCTTAGAGCTATATGCGATAAGGATGTCTCCAAAAATTGGGGGGTTTTGCACTATAGATAGTGACTTTGATTTTGGTCATTCTCCTTTAGGAGCTCTCAGGAGTGGAACTCAACAACTAATTTTTAAAGAATAAATTTATCTTATCGATTAACTAATTCTTATGCTAGACTTATTTTGACTCTAATAACTTAGTCCACAGTACATCTCACTTGGTTGTAATTAATTCATGGAAATATTTAGGATATAACTTAAATTAACTCTAAGTCTAAAATTTAAGAATTTAAATTTACTTAGAAAGAAAGTCTATTTACACTTGCAAGGAAATGAATCTTAATCTAGAAAACATCAACACTAATTTCCATGAACACATTCTAGTTAAGCTTCAGTTCGATCCTTACATCACTCATCATTATTACTTTTATTACAACTACATGCATATGAAAATAAGAACTAAATCTAGTTTCTCTGAACAAAAAATAAATCTACAATAAGTGAATAAATTTTGATCTACAAAAAAGCATCATAACTATCTTAGATCATAGTAAACTAATCTAAGTGAATGTAGTTACTTAACATTGATCAATAGAAACTAAAATGCTTAAATTTCAAATCAATATGAACCAAATAGAAATTAACTGAATCAATGAACATAAAACAAGGTCAACTCCTTTAGTTGAGTGGGCCTTGCTCTTCCTTTGGTGGGACCTTTAACACCACAATTCAAATCAACTCCTTATTTGCATTCCGATTGGCCAAAAAAAGTGAGTAGAAAAAAACTTTATAGTACTAGAAATTATAATATTCAACAAAAGATTAACTAACTTTAAACTAAACCTAAGGATGGATATTTGTAAGAATATCACTTATTTTGAATTCAAACTCATGGCACAAACCACCAAGTTGTAGAGAGATGTAAATTAAACTATAACAATAACTAGAAGTATCTGAGATAATTTTGCTTCATAAAAGCTAGAGCAAGTAGTTTCCAAATCGGCAATGAGATCCAATTCAAAATCATAGTGAATCAGTATCCATTTAGAGCTTTTAGGAGAACAATTAATGTCATGTTAAAAAATAATTTTAACAAATCCAATTTATATAGTAAGCATTTAATTACCTACATGAAATCCTCAAGAACATGATGCAAATATGATAGAAAATATTTTCAATTGCATAGTCATTCAATCATTAACACCACCAAAAGAAACATATTTAATTCAAAATATCATTTCTAATATATCTTCCAATTAATTAAGTATAAGATAAAACAAGTAAAAATTTAAGCATATAATCTACTACCATCATAGTTAATTAATAATATAATTAAGTCTTTGAGAACATAAAAATATTAATTTAAGTGTCATTTTTGGGCACTCATCATTTCTCCCCCTCCTGATGTAAACCATGTCATCATGGTTGAGGATTTTGAAAATCCTTGTTCTTCTTCACCATCCAAGAAATTAATTTAGCCAAATCATCATCCTATCTTATATACTAAAAGTAAGTCGTAGGACGAGCATAACCATTCCATTTTTCAAATTCATGCATCCATTCTCTCAAACTTTCTCCTATGAACTATGGTGATGCACCAAATTTAGGTGCATGAATGATAACCAAAGGTGGTCTAAAACTCATCCCAATCCAATTTATTTGTTTCTATTCAATTACATATATTAGAGTTCTCACTCTATTGAGACTTCAAGTGATGTTTCTTGGCAAAATAGGTTCTCTCCTTCTTAATGGTGTTGGAATACTATGAAACCTATCCCTTTCTACACTTAAAGCTCTATGTGGAAGGTGATCCTGAACATTTTGGAAAATTTGAATGCTTTCATATATACTCCTTTTTTAAGTAGGTGCTACATTTTATGACATTGCAAAGTACCTAAACCCAACTCTCATAGTTCTTGAACAAGGGGTATCATCTCTCATAGGAATTCCTAATTTCATTTGTGCCTCCTTGTACTAAGCTTCCTTATTTTCCCATTCCCCCTAGTTCTACAACAATGATACAAAAGATCTTATTTGTAACTCTCCTGTGATTTTTTTTAGTAAATATTATGGAAAATCACCCAAGAGAAAACCATGTTGGAAGTATTCACACATCTAGTTCTGAATAGTAGGATGAATACTGAAATAGTCCTTAAGAAATTCATTTTCATCATTATAATCAATTTTTCCTTTTACAGCCAGCTGGATAATTTTCCATTGGAGGAATCTTTCTCTTAAGAATAGTGCATATGACCCTAAAGGCTTTATCATTGACAACATTATAGATGACAGTTCCCTCACTTACTAAAGTATCTCATTCATTTCATCTCTTTCCTTCTCTAAATACTAAGTTTGAATTTTCAACTGATTATTCTCATGTTTAAGTTTAAGTGTCTTTAGAGAGAGGTATCTTCTTGGAGTAGATGAGGGGGAAGCCTCATGATAATTTAATATACTTGATTGTTGTTTCAGCTACTCTTCTTTTTGTTTTAATTTTCCCTTCAATCTTCCTATTTCTACTACACTAAATCTTCTTGTCTCTTCTTCTTAGGCTAATGCTTGTACATTAATCAGTTGTAAGGTCTTTTCCATTTCATTCAATTGTCCCTGCAAGAAACTCTCTGTTTCTATCATTTATGTTTCCAATTCCTCTATCTTATTTATAGAGTGTTACAATTCCTCTTCTTTTCTTTTTAACTTCTCTTCAAGAAACTATATTCTTATTCTCTCTTCATCCAATTTTGATTTTATTGTTGACATTGCCATGGCTTTAGCTATCTCATCTTCTTCCTCCATTTCCTCTCCTTCCTCCATTTTTGGATATTTCTCTTGTTCAACCATTGGCTCTTTGCCCTTCCTCAATTTAAAAACCAACATATGTGGAGAAGAATATTCATCTTTCTCATCTCCAATTTCACCGAAAGATTATTTTCCTTTTGTTTTCTTATCAAACCCCTCAATAGGGCTATCATCATTTGACATATGAGGTGATTCTGAGCCATGGGATACTATAACAAGGGTTTTCTATGGAGATATAATTGGAGCTTCAATCAGACTTTCAGGTTGTTCAAGAGAATGCATAGGGGTTTGGACTTCTTTATGGCTTCCCAAAGTTTCCTAAGGATTTTTAGGGGTTTGTTTAGACAAATCATCAGGAGTTGAAATGTGGGGGAATTAGTAGCACTATGGTTTCCCTCTTGTAATTTTTTTTTTTTCCCTTTAATATTACTATGGGTTATCCCAATTATTTCTTGTAGCTTTCTCTTTTTTTTTTTTCTATATTTTCTTAGAAGATTCCTCTTTTCCAACTTTTAACCTTTTCATTGCAAGTCCCTTCTTGGATTTATTTTCATATTTTAAAATAGGATTTGACAAAAAAACTAATGACCCTTCCCTTCTAGATTCTTTCTTCATGAAATGGTGCTTGATAAATTAGTGTATCAAACTATTATACCTAATGAATGATTCACCTCTATATTTTACCCTAGATATCATAAAATATAATTGAGAAAACAAAAAGATAGGTAGGTTAATTTTTGCAAAGGGTCTATTGTTTCCATACCTCAAATGCATTAGCATTCCCATTCCTAGCCCTAATATTATCTCGTGTTTCCCCTCACAAGTAAAAAAAATCATCAACCACTTTACAGTTGTCTTACATGGCTCCTCCAAGTTGTTGCGAGCAATCTCTCATTGGATTCTCTTATGCAACTAAATCTCAGGCCATTTTTTAGGTTCTTCATGAAATGCTGTAACCAATTATTCAAAACTTATATGCCCTTTATTTATTGCTTCTCCTTCAGTTGGAATACTAGAGAGTTCACTTATGATAGTAGGACTAACCTTTATTACCTCTCCTCTCACTTTAGTAAAATTTACATGGAAAATTTTGATGAATTCCTCAACTAATTCCAATTCAAATCCTTCATACATTTGTATAAAGTGGAGTCACCCAACTTCTTTGAGAAATCTCTCTATTTCTAGGTCTAGACTGAAGTTTTTCAAGCTTTAAATTTCTATTATGCACCATCTTGTTCACTTCTGCAACTCCAACAAAGAAAAATGCTAACCACAATTGTTGAAGCAAGACATTGAATGTGCGCTTCTTTTCCCAAATGCTGCAATTTTGAAAAACCACATGTGTTGTCAAATCAAACATTATTAATTATATTGTATTCTCCTCAGACAATTGTCATGGGTCACCATCTTTTACTTTGCATTTATGATTTAAAAATTTGGCGATGGTGCTGACATAAGTGAACTTATTGACATTGATATGAAATGTCTCATTAGTATTTGAAATTACTGCAAAATCCTTTTAAACATCGCATCTTTATTTCTTTCCTAGATTTTCAAATGATTACACTTATTTATTACAACATTAATAACTACTTTGGAGGAGATTTCCATGCTAAATATCTACTTCATTTCAAATCATAATAACTAAGTCAGAAAATGATATTTTAAAAATGATACCTACAATAAATGCATACCTTTTTATTAAATGCCAAAGTCAATTGGAGCGTATTAATTAACTTAGTTATAAAAAATTCCAATGAGTCAATCAAATGAAGATCAAAATTAACAAGAAGGTTTATTTATGAAAACTTTAGAGAAAGTGGAGAGTCATCAGGATCCATTAGGAGCAAACTAAAGTTGATCCAGGAAGACTACCATCTCTGGTTTTCATCCATTCCTTTTTTCTTTTCTTTTTTAAATTTTAAATATTTTTTTGGGAGAAATTGTCATTGTTTGTTTTCAATCTATCCCCTTTATTTAGAAGATAAACCACCATTTCTAGTTTCCAATTTTTACCTTCTTAGTCATGCCTTTCTTCAAAATTTTATTTAGGAGCACATTCTCCCATGGAAGAAATATCTTCCATAAAAAAATGTTCAATTCTATGTTTTTTGATCTAATAAAAATTCCTCTCTTGATGTAGGTTTGTCGTATATCTTTAGTCTATGACCATTAACCATCATCATTCTCCTTTCTCCATCTATTGGTACCACTTGAACAAATCCATTTTCCAAAACTTGATAAATTTTATAAGGTCTCAGCCATCTTGTATTGAATTTACCTATAAACTCATAGAATTTGGAATCAAATAAGAGTGCCCAATCTCCCTTCTTGAATTTTTTGTCAAAATGTGTTTATCATGCCATTCATTCCTCTACTTTTGAATCAATTATGTATGCTGAAGTGCTTCCATTCTCATCTCATCCAATTGGTTTAGCTATATAATCGTACTCTTCTTTTCTTCTTACAAGTCAATGTCGACTTCTAATGATGTTTTGAATGTTTGAAACTCAAACTCAATCAATATGACTAGAGTTTTCCCATATAAGTTATTTCATATGGAGAGAACCATGTAGTATTTCTCTAGGTTGTGTTTTAAGCCTAGATTGCTTCATCTAACCTTTTTTCCTAGTTTATTTTCTTCAATGAAATAGTCTTTGTCAAACAAAAATCCATTTCCCGGTTAGTAACTTCTACTTTCCCATTTTCCTATGGATGATATGGTGTAAATTTTCTATGTGTCATCTCATATATTTTCATAAATGCTTCCATCATAGAAGACACAAACTGTGGTTCTTGATCTGAAACTATCTCCCTTGGTGCACAGAATCTTTAAAGAATATGCTTGTATAGAAAATTAGCTACTTATCTTTCCTTGCTAATGGTAAAGCTTTCACTTTGGTTGAGTTTGTGACATAGTCTTTGCAAACTAGAATATAATTATATCCTATAGAAGGTGGATCAATAGGTCCCACAAATTCAATTCCCCATTTCTCAAACGATTCTAGAGCTATCTAAGGTTGTAACGACATCTACATTGTCTATGTAGGTCTTCCCATATGATGGAACTCATCATGTAATTCTTAACAAAGAATGAGACATCCTTTGTCATAAATGGACAAAAATAACCAACTCCTAAGAGCTTATGAATAATCTTGATCACCAAATAATGTCCTCCTTCTATCTCATGATGACAAGCATGTAAAATTCCATAAACATCTATTTCAGCAACACACCTACATAGGACATGATTAGGACACATCTTAAATAAAAGTCCATTTATCCATTGAAATCTAAAACTCTCATGAATTAATCTCTTTTTATGCTTAGGATTGAAATGAATTGGAAACTTCCCTATTACAAGGTAATTTTCAAGATCAACAAACCACAGAGGATGAATTGATATTGCAAACAAGTGCTAATCTGGAAATATGTCATCTACTACTCTTGACCACCCTGCAAAATAATTATTGAAAGGAAATTAACAACAACATTATCTTTATCAGGCTTATCTATTGTAGGTACATCAAATTCTTGTAGTAATAATAGCCATCTTATAATTTGTCCTCCCACCACATCCTTCTTCATCAGATATCTAATAGCAGTATGGTTTGTGTGAATGAGTATTTTGTAACCTATGATATAATGCCTAAACTTATTAATATATTAAAGCCAAAAACACTTTTTTAGTTGTGTAATTTCTTTCTACATGGTTCAGATTTTTACTAACATAATAGATAACATGCATTGCTTCATTTTCATCTTTCTATTCCAAAATTGAACTGATAGAAAAGTTGGAAGCATCAGTATGTATATGAAATGAAACTCCCCAAATAGGTCCTTTAATAATTAGAGAAGTGGTTAAGGCATGTTTAATTGTTTCAAAAGTTTTTTGACAATCATTTGCTCATAAAAACTCTAAATCTTTCTTGAGAAATGTAAACAAAGGCTCAACAATTTTACTAAAACCCTCAGTAAATATTTTTTAATACCTAGCATGCCCAAGAAAACTATGAACACTAGTTTGATATTTAGGGATCTTAATCTGTTGAATGATTTATAATTTCTTAGGATCAACTTTGATTCCCTTTTTAGAAATGTGGTGTCCTAGAACAATTCCTTTTCTCATCATAAGGGAACATTTTCCATGATTTAAAGATAACCTATGATCCTTACATCCTTGCAAAACCTTGTTTAAAATTTCAAGTGCTTCTTCAATTTTTTGTGCACAGATTGTGAAGTGATCCATATGGGTATGTGCAAGATCATGATGGGCCAAAAAGTGGTGATATGATGGGTATGTGTAGGGTATGTGGTTGATGACTTGTTTTTACCCAAAATTGATGAAAAGGGTTTTTTAAGGATACTCTTATCTTTCCACCAATATAAATTATGCTTTACTTGAAATTTAATAAATAATTATTATTCATTTTCTATTTTAATTACGACTAAAGTCCTGATTGAAAAAAATCTATAAATTTCAAATGATATCACATTTTTTGAATCTTAAACATGCATCACATTCTATGCTTCATGTACTATAGGATTAAAAAAAAAAGAATTTCATGAAGTTTTGACTAAGTTAAGGTGGTCAGACATACAAGTTTTTATATTTTTAAAAAAATTTAACATAAAATATCATAATTAATTATTTACTAGGTAAAAAATTACAAAAAATATGCATCACGTTGGGACATGAATCTTCTACTTATATCTAAAATCTTATAAAAAAGTATTATCATTTTATTATGGTTAGGGTGGTCAGAATCTAAGAATAGAATCTTATAAAAAAGTATTATCATTTTATTGTGGTTAGGGTAGTCAGAATCTAAGGATACAATCATTTTATTAGTATTATCCTGCACATACCCATATATACTTCCACATGTGAGGTAGTTAGATATAAAAATAGTTAAAATAACTCTTTGAAAAAGTGGCTAGTGCATTACACAACCTAAATTGTAGAACTGTATAAGCATACGTACCCCAAGGACATGTAAAAGTAGTCTTATCTTGGTCTTTAGGAGCCACTTGCATCTAATTGTACCCACTTAAATTATCCAAGAAAGAGAAATAACTAATACTAGATAAGTTATCAAGTACCTAATTAATGAATGATAAAGGAAAATGATCCCTTTTAGTGGCTTTGTTTAATTCTTCGCTATCAACACATACATTCCACTTGCCATTTTTTTTTGGAACAATAACCAATGGGGAAACCCATTGACTATCAAATTTTGGATAAATAAACCCTAATTTCAATAGTTTTTATATCTCTTTCTTAACAAGGTCTCTAAGAATAGGATTGATCCTTCTTTGACCTTTCCTTACTGACTTAACATATTCTATGTAAATATGGTGAGTACACATAGAAGGGTGAATTCCTCTCATGTCCTTGTATTCCCAAGAAAATGCTTCAATGTGATTTTCCAAGGTTTTCTTTAATTCCTTTTCCTATGAGGAGGATAAGGATGAATTAATGAAGAGAGGTTTATCCCTAGCTACCGTAATTTATTTGATATCATTATTGGAATAAAGTGGCTCCCCTAGAATTGTATTTAGAGGACATAAATTTGAATTTCTGCTGATGTAAAATTCTATAACAGTCCCTTTTTCCCTTTACTTGATCAATATTTTTAGGTGTAAGACCTTGTTTTTCACATTCCTCTACATGTTCTACTAAAGTAACCATGGCTAATTCCATAATACAATCTCCTTCAAAATCCATATCCTCATCAACCCAAGGTTGAGTATTAGGCTGAATTGATGGTTGAGATGGAGGAAGTGACAAATTTTTCTTTTTATATCCATTAGAAATGATCATGCTCCCTGATCTACAATCTATCAATGTTGCCACCATGGCTAACTATGGTCTACCTAAGATAATTGGATATCTAGAATCCTTCTTTCTAGCTTTAAGGACTATAAAGTCAACTAGATAATCCCATGTGTCAATGGTAACCATGATATCTTCAAGAAAACCTTTAGGTTTGGTAGTAGATTGATCTACCGATTGTAAAATAGTTGTGGGTTGAATGATTTTCATACCCAACATTTCAACAGTATCTGAGGGGATAACATTGATAGACTCCCCTAAATCAATTATCATGTTGGTTATCTCAAATCCTCCAATACTTAAAGTTATCATAGGACTACCAGGATCATTATATTTTTGAGGAATTAATCTTCTTGAAAAAATATCAGTGAGTTTGGTCCCTATTTGAATTATAGGAGGTAATTTCTTCTTCCTACCTGGTGTTTTCATACAAAGAGACTTGACCAACTAATTTATTTTTGGTATGTCTTTAAAAGCATGTAACAATGGTATCTCAATATTAATCTTTCTCAATTCATGGATAAGTTGAGAATCTACCAAATTTATATAATTTGATTAGAAGCTATCCAGAGCTATTCATTCTATTTTTAGACACTCTAGGTAGGGTGCTTGATTAAATTTTTGTTCATCATTAGAGTTTTGGTTTTCCTTTAAATACTCTTTTTCATTTTTCTCACCCTCTTGTTCTTTAGCAATTGGCATGGAAGGCACATTTTGATTTCTTAACTAAATATTGTTAGGACTAATGGCATTCAAGGTAGGTAGATTTGCATTGGTATGATTTTTTTTCAGATTTGGAATAGGTTGTGCTAGCATCCGAGGCTGGTTTACTTGTTCATTAGTAGGATTATAACCTTGTGTTAATTGAGGTAACTACCCTTAGGGATGCCTCAGCCCTTGATTTTTCCATGGTTGAAATTGTGTTTGATTTTGTTGCCATTGTGGTTGATTTTTCTACCATTGTGGCTGATTTGATTACCACTATGATGGATTCACTACAGATTCATCCATTCAGGTTCACCCCAAAATGTAAGTGGTGGGTGTGTTTTGCAGGGAGGATTCTATTGATTTACATTTGGCCAAGGGTTTTGATTCCAATTAGTTCTAGTATCATACTACCCTTGATTAGCATTATATACAATATTTTTAGATATTTTCCAAAAATAATTAAGCTCTTCCTCTACCACAGGTGGTTTCTTCAAATGATTCTTAATTCTAGTTAAAAGGTTACAAGAAATTTTTGCATGGTGTTTCTCACAAATTTCAAAAATATCAACTTGATTGACTGGGCGCTATCTCAAAAGATGTTTCCCTCTACATTTGGAACAATAAATGGATAAAGGCTCAATAGTCTTCTTATCTCCTTGCATATTGAGATGAAGGAGTAAATCAGTTTTCAAAATGGAAATTTCCTCCATTACATGAGACACATCAGTAATGAGAGCTTTGTTTCTTTGGGAGCCTCTAGTCCTACTCTAGTCCTAGATTAGTTTTTGCATATTTCAACAATATCTTCTAAAGGAAGCTTACCAATATCTCTTTTTCCCATAAGATTCAAGACTCTCTAGACTCGTCACCAATTCCTTTCAGGAGAGTTGTCCTACTAATCTCATTATCCAAACCATTACCACATATTTTATGCACAAACTCAAATCTATCAGCATAATCATCCATACTTTCATCTTCCATTTGTCTCATCTGGAACCATTCCTCTTTCCTATCTGTTACTTGCTAGTAATCTTGGTATTTATCCAAAAACTTAGTTTTCATTTCATGCCAAGTTGAGATTGTCCTTGCACCTAAGACCATGAACCATCATAAGGTTGACTCCTTTAAGGTAGAAGAAAATAATTTCAACTTTTAGTTATGATCTATATAATCATAGGTTTGGCACAAAATGTTAAACTCGAAGATAAATTGGTTAGGGTCCTCAAAAGTCTTTCTCCTAAAGGTAGGTAAAATTAAGGGTGAAATATTCTTCATAGGAGGATCATCAAGTTCTCTATTTAGATTAATAGGATAGGGAAAGGTCCTATTTGGTGGGGGGTCATTTCCTCGTTAGTCACCCATTTCTTCTTCAAAAAAAAATATTCTTGATTTTCAATTTGATGTTGCAAAGCTTTTTTTTCTTGATCAAAATAAATATTTTGTGGAAGAAACCTTCCTAGATGGTCTCTAGCTCATCTCATCTGTAAACTAAAATGTCTTCCTTATAAACACCTAGGCTTAAAAATTAACCTCTGGATCTTTAATATTCCCTGGCAACGACATCAAAAATGATGGGCAAGGTCATTGGTGTCACTTCTTGCATCATTTAATTTTTCAATTATCAAACCAGGTGTGTCTTAGAGTTGTATATGATAAGAATATCTCAAAAAATTGGAGGGTTTTGCATTGTAAATAGTGACTTTGATTTTGGTAATTCTCCTTCAGGATCCTTTAGGAGCTCTCGAGAGTGAAACTCAACAACTAATTTCTAAAGAATAAATCTATCTTATCAATTGAATAATGATTATTCTAGACTTATTTCAACCCTAATAAATTATTTTAGACTACACCTCATTTGACTATAAATGATTAATGGAAATATTTAAGATATAACTTAAATTAACTCTAAGTCTAAAATTTAAGAATTGAAATTTACTTGGAAAGAAAGTATATTTATGGTTGCAAGGAAATTAATCTTAATCTATGAAAAAACAACACTAATTCCAACGAACACATTTTATTTAAGCTTCAATTTCATCCTTACATCAGTGATCATTATTACTTTTATTACAACTACATGCATCTAAAAATAAGAACTAAATCTATTTTTTGTGAACAACAATTAAATCTATAGTAAGTGAATGAATTTTGATCTACAAAAAAACATCATACCTATAATGGATCATAGTAAACTAATCTAGGTGAATGTAGTTACTAAAAATTTATCAACAAAAATTATAATGCTTAAATTTCAAATCAATATGAACCAAATAGAAATTAACTAAATCAATGAACATAAAACAAGCTCAACTCCTTAGGTTGAGCGAGCCCTGCTCTTCCTCTAGTGGGACCTTTAACACCATGATTCAAATCAACTCCTTATTTTCATTCCAATTGGCCAAAATAGGCAAGTAGAACAAAAGTACATTGTACCAAAAATTACAATATTTAACAAAATATTCACTAACTTCAAACTAAACCTAAGGATGTATATTTATAGGAATATCACTTATTTTGAATTCAAACTCATGGCACTAAATTCCAAGTTATAGAGCGCAAAAATAAACTAAAGTGATAAATGGAAGTATGTGAGAGAATTTCGCTTCATAAAAACTGGAGCAATTAGTTTCTAAATCAGAAAAAGGAGCCAATTCAAAATCATAGTGAATCAGTATCCATCTAGAGCTTCCTGGAATGCAATTAACACCATCTTGTTAATTATTTTTTTAACAAATCTAGCTCATAGAGTAAGCATTTAATTACCTGCTCTATAGGATCGAATTGTCACCACTTACACAAATTTCCCTTTTACACATCCTCACCTTAGAAAACTAAATCCGAAGGAGAAATTCCACATAAACCCGCTACCCTCATTCCACTTGGTGTTTGTTTTGTGTGTCAATAGAGGAATAACTATCGAGATGCCCGCATGGAAAGTATATTTCCATGCAGTGTGCTTATGTCCCTGGCAAATTCTTGTGTCTTAAGCTAGTAGAGGTATCACACTTCCCATTTGAGGTCAATTTGTAACACCCTCTTTGACCAACCAACCTGAATATGACCATTTTATTCATTCTCTTCTTCAAATTCACTCTTCCTTCATTCTAACCTCTAAGCATTCAATTCATCTCTCTACACATCATCCTCTTAGCATCCATCACTCTCAAGCAACACTTTACACTCCATAAACTCCCTAGAGAAAGTGTGGAACAAACACCACTGGAGTAGAGGATTGATTCCTCTAATTTTCTCCCCCATTGGATAGTGATCTCTTGGTGGAGGTGGTAATCTTTCTACTCCTCTCCTCTATGATTTGGTTGGGTAGAATGGCACTATTTTGTAGTGATTTTTTTTTCTTTACTTCATTTCCTACTTTATCATACTTTTCTCCATTATCATTATCTTGGTTGTCCATGGAGGTGGAAACACCAAAATAGGGATCTAATGGAGGTAGACCCCTATACAGTCCCCCACTCTCTCTTGTGTGAAGGTGAAAGTATTCATTGAGATAAATAGCAAAACAAGTACCTTTGTGAGATCATTCTTGTCATCCTTTTTTATATTTACTTTATCATATTTGTGCATATCTCACTTACTTCATAGTGTTGTTTTGGCCCTTCTGAAGTAACTAGCTAGGTCGTTAGTCTATTTTATCATGTTCAACCTTATCACTTTAGTTATCTAGTTTTATGGATTCTAGTGCATATGAGAGACACGAGCATGTCACACTATTGTCCTAGTGCCATGCTTTCATCCTCGAGAAGAGAGATCCCTGAGACACAATGTTTACCCCAAAAACTGACTTGCCTAGCCCCATTTCAAGTTTTAGGTCTATAGAGTGATCAGAGGACATTATAATCCTCATCATTCTCATCCCACATTTCCTCACTCCTTTAAGCTAAGGTAAGTTAGGGCAGACTTCTTCTCTCAACCCTTCGTGACCTAAGGCCTTGACATAGTTGGTCCCCCTCTCTTTTTTTTTTTTTGAACCCGACATGAACCATTTTGGTTCCATTTTGTGATACTTAAAGTTCCTTCCCTTGTATCCTAGGTGTGTTGTGGGTGTGAGTGTTGTGATTCTTTCACCTTGCAGCCCAACCTACAACACCTAGTAGATTTAGTTGGAAGGTTATGAAAGTGTTGCGTAACGAAACCTTGATTGGGTCACTAGCTTATCCTTTAAGCTTTAGGAGGCTCTTTGAAAATATCATTTAGCGTACACAATGGCCTCTTTCCTAGATCAAAGTGAAACCTATGAGAAGTAGTAAGAATATAACCTTCACTTCAAAGGACTTGCCAATGGGATTTTATAAGGAACCATCTCCTCTTTACATTCTTGTGAGGATAAATGGGAATATCGTAGCAAGTGTTTTAGTTGATCCAACATCTCAAGTAAATATTATAATTGAGGAGATCATGTTAATAATTTTTTTACATAAATATGGGTACAATGCATCTATTAGTACCATCCATATGCATGAAAAAAAAATTGTACCTCCTCTTGGTAGCATTAACTTGTTGGTTATGGTTAGACCTAAGTCCACAAGACTCTTGTTTGATATAATTTCAAGGTTTGAACTCTTCATAGTGAAGTCAGGCATTCCTTGGTTAGTATCTATGAATGTAGTTCCCTCGGTTGTCCATAAACTCCTTAAGTATGTTCATGAGGGTTTGGTAAATTTTTTCCATGACACTGATTATAGACTGTTGGTTACACATGGAAGCTACACCTTGGATCACTTGTGGCCTACACCTATTTGTCCTCTCCCACCTAGGAAGGACCTCCTATATCATACATATCAAAATTACAATAAATGCCATTCGAGGCTGAAAGTGAGATATCCCCTTTTGCCTTATGTTGTTTCACATAGGGATTTCTTGAAATCTGACAGTGATGTCGCCAAGGCACATAGAAGAGAAGAAGATAAGCGATCCTGAGATCCTCCTTCTTCATATTTGGCTATTCAACATGATGCTTCCTCTTTCCCTATTGTGGTGCCATCCACTTTTGCCTCATGTTTGTGAGAAAATTTTATGGTGCCCACTTGGAGAAAGCCCAAGCATCCCATGTTTTAGCTTCCTGTCCTACCCACAGAGCCTAGGCCCATTTGGTACAATACGTAGAAATCCCCCTATGGGAAATCCTCTATTTTTCAGCTTCTACAACCTCCTACTTCTTTTTCTCCTAGAGTAGTGAATGGGAAAAGGCCCAATTTCGAGGCATTAGAACTAACACCTCCCATTGTTTCTAAGACTACTCCTCCTACTACCATTCAATATTTTGTTTGTCCACTTGAAATAGCTATGGAAGACACTCCCAAGGCTGAGCAGGAGCCTTCCATTCCTTCACAGCCATCGAACTTTAGTTCAAAGAGTCACATAAATTACCTTGTGCATGTGCACAAGCATCGGTGAAAGGATCTCTAGGATGATTATGCCACCTTATAGAGGAAGGAAGAGGAGATGACCGCCCTTATATCAAGACCTCCCATTGTGTGCTCCTCTCTCCTCCCCTCTACTTTCATTCAAACTAGCTTTGTATCACTTCAAGCTTCCACTGCGAGTGAAATTATGACTAACCCTAAAGAGGTATATGTGTTCATCGCTCCTTGAGTGGAGCTACATTTTCTAAAATCCATTCTGGAGATCCTTCCTTTCCCTAAGCCCATAGATATCACTAACACCTCGATCATATATATTGCGGTTCTTTCCTCCTCCTCTTCCTCTACCTTTCTTACTTCGTCTATGGGGAGTTCACCTCCCCCAATAATGAAAAAGGTAGAGAGTGGTCCTTCCAGTAATGGAGGATGTAGGAGGAACCCACCTTCTCCAAAAGGTGGTCCTACATTGGATTTTTTTCCCTAGTGATGGAATCGGTCTTGACTTCTCTCGAATTCATCACCACTCCTGAATTGCTTAGTGATCTTAGTAGTGAACCTCGGGCACAACCTCCTCCATCCATTAAGGTTAAACATGGCACTCTTATTAAGTGCATGCTTAAATAATTGGATGAAGTTTTGACCTTGTCAATGATCTTCATGAACTTGTTGACCTTAGCTCCACAAGAGTTGAGTGGAGGAGACCTTGCAGGTCCTTCTTCCATAGCCCTTATTGCAAGAGGGTCAGAAGCTCCTCCCCTTAAAATTCCACCACTATAGGCTTTTCCTCCTTCCACCTACAATTATCTAGAGTGGTAAGCAGATGACCTCTTGGTCATTAATGTTAGGGGGAGGCATCTTCTTTATCTTTAGATTAGACGTGTGTATATTTTGTGATGTGTGTAGACATCAAAAATTGGTTTAGGCCTGTGAACACCACTTTTGACATAATTTTCTAATATCCATGGTCATGATTAAATAATTTTTATTATTTAATTACCTTTCTAACACATATTTCCTCTACTAATTAAATACCTCCTTTTCATTAATTCATTAATTCATAATAAACTTTAGTCAACTTGATTAATTAAATAGATCATAATTATTTAATTATGTCGCTAACTAATTAAATATTCCTTCTTAATTAAATAATTTATTATTTAATTACCTCCTTTGTCATACTTCAACTATAATTAAATATTTATTAATTCATCAATTCAATATCAAACACATTGTCAAAATGATCAACTTATGTCTTAGCAAGATATGTCTTTCTTGTCAACAAACATCGTCAAATTGTCATAACCTCATGTATCTTGTCACATCAACGTCATCAGGCTCCAATGTCTTATACGACACATGTCTTTTTGAAACTAGGCTTTGTCATGCCATATACAGATAGTCACCAAGTCGAAACCAGACTCAACATCTTATTGTGACATGTGTCATCCCTCACATTATGCTATATCAAACATCAAACACTCAAACAATCCCACAAGATCAAGTTTTGGCGAATAATTTTATTTGGCTTTATGAATTTATATCTTATTTTGTCTTATATTTTTATTGATTTGTGAATTTAGTCTAGTTACTAACTTTCTCAAGGATGTCCCTTGAAGGATTTAGAGAAGCAAGGATGTCTTAGAACTTTTTTTCTTTGGTTGTTGTCTATCAACTATCTTTTTACTTTGGTTTTTGAGTCATGTTACTAGTTTCCTCAAGGATGTCCTATCAAGGATTTAGAGGATCAATGATGTCTCATGACCCACCTTTTATTTGTTTGTTGTCTATGGTTTGTTAAGACAACACGACTGGGGCATTCTTGTCCTTAGTATGAGTTAAGACACTCCTTGTCTACGACTATCTATTTTTCATAGATGGAGACCTTTGTACACTATGTTCTATCTCATATCATGGTGTGTACTATCCATTTGTGGCATGTCCTAGCCAATGATGATAACAAGAAAGCATAGCATATTTGGAAACATATCAAAGATCATATGTTTTTCAATCAATCAACCTTCGTTATTTCTTACTAGCATTCTAAATTCATTCATGCTAAAATTTATTTTCTGATATAATGATAATGTCCTATGACACAACAAAATCATTAGATAATCTGCATTTGTATACATTCTATAAATATTTCATACAGTTACATTGCATTTAAAACATATAGGAATATATTTACAAAATCATTGCATAATAGGCATCCCATCATCATACATAATGGATACATTACATGTACATTTCACCATCACATATACATAACATCATATACATGCATTACATGTATTAAATCCATTATCATATGTAAATAACGACATACATAAAATCATAAACTGCCTACACTCATCACATGTAGAAACATTCAGTCATAACACTTATACCTACATCATCTAGGAAACAAAATAATATAGAAGCAAATGCATCACCATAAAATAGAACTACATATCATATAGAAGCTACCAAAATCATATCTATTTATCACTCCAAATAACTTGTCACAGTACAATGTCAAAATGTATCCATAATTAAAATGAGCTTGCAGGCTCTCTGATCAAAATACAATGTCTACATGTATAACAACTATTATCATGTCCCATTTCTACTACTATCCCATGGTGAAGGTGGAGGAAAATGCCTCAGAGGTTCTCTCTGCAAGGTGGAAGGCATGTCATATGGACCTGTTCTCGGTGGTCCTACCACACCCTCTATACTCTGTGTCCTGGTATGACTCCTACTCTGTGATCTCTAGCTGCAAACCTCTGAGAAGCTAGGATCTCATCTCTCTGTTGGTACCAATGACTCATATTAATCCCTATAATATGATGCCCTCTCTACAAATCTAACTAAATCTCATACCATGCCATAAGATGAAGAACCACTGACCAAGCATCTGATCTTTGTAAACTGCTGCTCTATCTCCTATCTCCGAGCTATGGCCTGATCCCTCTCCATAAGGACATTATCTCTCTGTACATGGGCACTGTCCCTCTCTATTTGCATGGCATCAAGCTCCACTATCATCAGTCTTAGTCTATGCTCCATGGCCTCCCTATCACCATACCTAGGGGCATCATCCTCCCATCTCCCCTCCACAATCCGATCTCTGAGCTCTCTCTCCTGCTCCTCCATAGGTGCCTCCTCCTCAACATCGTCCTCCCCATACCCTGCCAGAATACCTAGAGGATCTATATCCATATCCATATCTTCATCCTTTACAACATCCTATCCCCCAATATCCGCTCCATCTAGCTCCTCTACAACTGCCTCCTCCACCTCCGATGTCCAACATCGCTAAATCCTCTACCACTGCCTCTCGAATAGGTGAAATTCCACCTACTAGACCCCCTCTCTACCCTCTCCATCCTCGCCTCTCGCCTCTACCATCATCCCCACCATCCCTCCCTTTAGCTATGCCACCTCTATCTCTTTGTCGTCTTTTCAACCCTGTGCCTTATCTCTCAACTGGTGTTGACTGATCCAGATCTGTGTAAGGAATTGGATGATGCTCTATCCACCATGCATCATATGCAGCTATCATCCCTTAATTTTCTTCTGTGTCTCTCCATCCCCACTATACTTGTTGTAAAGGTTGTATCTCTGCCTCTGTGGTAGCAGAAAGAATCATGGGCCCCCAATATGGAACCTCTCTAGAAGAACGATCAAAATCTTCTCTACTCCGAGGCTCATCCTGAATCTCTTTGAATTGTCTCAAAACTTGGTCTGGAAAGTGTCTCTCTATGATGTGCACACTTGAAACAGTCCTCCCAATCAAGTACTGTGTCTGTCTGCAATATGGAAAATTTCTATCCTCATCAGACAACTGCTCACAGTCCATGTATGGTCTCCAAGTGAACTGATATAAAATGTTGAGTGCATGTCTCCAATATCTAGTATCTCCCACTTGGCTCTAAGTGATGTTTCCCATGTATCAGAAAACATACGGAGATCTATCCCATCGCTCTATAGTAATCGACGGACAAAAAATAACTATCTTCTCCCATGCCCAAACCATCAACAAAGTGGTCCCAAAACTCATCAACTATGCGTCTCTGTATGCATTATAATGAAGATGGAAATACAACATCGGTAATAGACATAGACCCCAGGCATACACGATCTCTCTCTCTAGCATACACACCAACATCTCTCCCCATCCAATGGGAAAACCATGACCCCATCAATCTAGTAATACTATCCCACCTATTAGTGTGCATAGTATACAGTCAATCCTCTCATATTTGTCTGCCAAAACCAACCATCTGATCTCATAATGCTCAATGTTGAGCCTACTAATATCATCAACCTGATGAAACATAGCTAGCTCAGTCAATCCACGCTGGGTATCATACATCACCCGCACTCCTCTGATCGAAAGTCTAATTATCTTATACACATCCTCCAATGTGATAGTCACCTCCCTGGTCATCATATGAAATGATGTTGTCTTGGAGTTCCATCACTCACACAATGTGGTGAGAATCCCTTTGTTTTCCCAAATAGTGGGCATCAAAAGACAATGACGAAGACCAAGTCTCCACAAAAGTTGTATCTCTGCACTACTCAGAAAATCTCTCAAATCAAAAGTCTCTAGATGTGTCTCCCACATGTAAATGGGATCTAATACAACATGCATTTCAACCATGATGTCAATATTTTCAAAAGTTTCCTTAGAATTTGTTTTCCAAAATTTTGCCAGCCAAATGTGGCTCACTTTGATAGATGCGGTGCATTCATACAAATACATTGCTAGATAACACATTTGCGTAACATATTCCATATGCATTGCATATTACCAATCCAATTTTGACCTACTACAAATGTGATGCATTTCTTATAACCTATCTACTTGATGCATATGCGTTTCACTAATGCAAATGTGGTTTACTAACCTACATGCATACATATTAAATGCAGATGCATTCCATACATACATATGTTGTGCATAATAATAAAAATGTATTTAATACCTAAAATTCCTATCCTATCCTAGGTGTGCTTTAGCATATGCGTCATTTCGTAGTCAAATGTGGTGCATACGATGATATATGCATTGATCTCGAAAGACTGCATATGATTATTTAATTTTAGAGGCCAAGAAATACATGCAAAAATAACTTTCAAGAGTTCATTTTTGGGTACATACCGGTGGTCTTGCATCAGCTGGCTATCTAAAGGTTCGGATCTGATATCCTCGGTGCATAGCATACGGAATGGGAGCCATCTTCATCAAAAAGTCAGAGCAAAATCTTAGTTTTCCAAACTCTTTCGGGTGCAAATGAATTGGTTTTAAACCTAATTCTTATTTATAACTAGAGTTTGGGTGGCATTTCTTCTGACCTTGTCTATTGGCCACTTAACCTTTCAACTTCAAATGACCCATACACATCCATATCACTTCTAATTTCAATTCCATCAACTTTATAGCATTTATGACTATCAAATTGCCTTATCGGGAACATTTCCTAAATTTTTTGAATTTTCCCAAGTGGGCATGCCCTAACCAATTTCATGTTGGGGCACAATCGGGGCATATTTTCTTTGACACAATGCCAAAACAACATTGTATCAAAGAGGGCCAAATTTTAGACCCCTAAAATTGGTCTAGGCTTGTGAACACCACTTTCAACATAATTTTCTAATATCCAAGGTCATGATTAAATAATCTTTATTATTTAATTACCTTTCTAACACATATTTCCTCGATTAATCAAATACCCCTTTTTCATTAATTCATTAATTCATAATAACCTTAATTCAACTTGATTAATTAAATAAATCATAATTATTCAATTATGTCACTAACTATTTAAATCTTCCTTCTTAATTAAATAATTTATTATTTAATTATCCCCTTTGTCATACTTCAAATATAATTAAATATTTATTGTTTAATTTATTCAATTCCACCTTTACAATAGTCAAATTAAATAAATGATCTTTATTTATTTAATTAAGTCTTTCATTTGCGAATGTTGAATTAAATTAAAATTTAATTCATTTATTAATTCTTTATGTCACATTCTTCTATCATTCAGTTATCTAATTCATTCACTCACTGTCTGACTCAATATCTATTTTTAAATCCACTAGTTATCTCCAGGTTTAGTATCTAACTGTCTCCGCGAGAGGACTCTTTGTCACAACTAGTCAGTTAACTAGTTTTAACTCATGTGCATGAATGCATCTATTAATTAAATATCTTTATTTAATTAATTAATTTCTGTATGCATTCAAATTCTTCATCTTCAAGTTCTAACTTTTTCTTTGAAATTCAAAGTCTATTTCTTCTATTTTCAAAGACTCTTAACTGAAGATTAAGATTTGGAACTCTTGTTCTTTCTATTTTTGAATAGTCTTGACACAAGATTAAGTTATCATTCTAATTTAGTCTTTATCTTGCATTTTTTTCTAACTCACGTTCTATCTGACATAGAACTCACATCGCATGACATTCATCAATCTCATCCATTGATCTCTATTTGAATATGAGTCGATCATTCAAAAACTCAAAATCTATAAAATGGCATGTCATTATCATTATTCCTCCTCCCAAAATCATACACTTTTGAGAATAAACTTATCTTTGATAGTTTTCTTAGACAATCAACAAGGTTATGCTTGCATCAATATTGAAAATCTGAGTGCAAGAATACTGAAACAACAAATTGGAGAAGGGCAATCAAGATAATTTAAAGGAGTAGACACATATTCAGTGAGAGCTTTTCTATTAATTTTTTTATTTTAATTATTCTTACTTATTCGTTCTTTTTTGTTTCTATTTTAGATTCTTTGTTAGTTTAGAATTGATCATTGTAATATGTGCAACTTTAGCATTAATCTCTAACAAAATCTAGGTCATACAATGTGTTTCACCCATAATCATTCTATGTTTGTCTTGATGTTGGTTCTTGGATATAGGAATGGTTTTTGTGTTGTAAACCTTCTTCAATTTGTATCATCATTCTTCCATGTTTGAGATTGACTTTCAACAAATTGGGGATGATACAAAGTGTTGGGGGAATTTAGGCTTCCTTTCCATGTTGACCCATTTTGTTTTACTTTATCTTCTTGTGAATTCTTTATATGGTCTAATATAGTAGGGGTTTGATGATAGTTCATTTATATACTATTATTATACTTCTATATATTTATGAGTAGTTCTAACCCTTAAATATTAGGCTACCTGTATGCCCTTTGTTCATGTTCTCTTTCTTTCTTTTCCTTACCTTTATCTTCCTCTCTTCTTGCTTGAGTTATCCCTCTTATGTGTGATAATCCCACCTCTACATCACTTTGATTTTTATAAAACACATTTTTTTCCAATGAATCTTTTCTCAAGAATATCTAGACACTTCTTTTTAATAATTGAACTCTCAACTTGAAACCCTAATGGAACATGTTTCCTTCATCATGTGTTTCTAAAGAAAGAACTTGAGAACCTTCCTCTGAAGTGGTAATAACTTTGATCTTCCCCTCATGTGGGAGCATATTCTTCCTTACAAAATCCTTGATGAAGTGAACATCGTTCAAAAATATTCCTTGATGATGAATCAATTCGAGAAATAAAATACCATCTTTCGAATAGTGCATCTATTGAGTGGACCCCTCCTTCTTTTAAAGGGTTCCCGAGGGCCTCCTTTGAAAGTTTTCCAAATTGTTGATGGTATGTGTGATTGTTTGTTTACTTTCCTATGTGACCACTTCCTAACATGTTCTATCTATGGGTAAATATGTTGATTTACGGGTGTGCCAGCAAAGATTCTTTTTAACTCTATGTAGTCCTCTTTCCAAGGTTTCCTCCATGTGAGAGATCTTGGAAGACACCTTCCTTGTAGGTTTGCGGGCCTGTAAGGCGATTACTTCTTGAGGATTCCTTCATATGAGAGATCTTGGGGGTTGCCTCCTTGCAAGTCTATGAGCTTGTAAGACACTTTTTTTCTTCAACTTCATAGTTTTGCGGAGTTATGAAGTCTTTTTCTTGTCCCGCACTCTTAGTTTTAACAAATTGTGATTTTCTTTCTCGACAGTTTAGGTATACATTTCAAACTCTACTACTTCTTTGATCTACTTTAACAAAGCACTAATCACTATTCATGCTCACTAAAGTGGGGGGAAAATGTATAGGAGCGAATTTTCACCCCTTACACAAATTCCCCTTTTACACATCCTCACCTAAGAAAACCAAATTCAAAGGTGAAATTTCACATAAGCTTATTGCCTTCATTCCACTTGGCATCTATTTTGTGTTTTGGTAGAGGAATAACTACCAAGTATGCCTTCACAATCCGTAGACATCTACACAATGTGCTTCCATTCCTGGTAGATTCCTACATCTAGAGTCTATGGAAGCATTACACTTCCCATTGGAGGTCGATTTGTAATGCCCTCTTTGACCAACCGACCCAAATATGGTCATTTTATTCATTCTCTCCTTCAAATTCACTCTTCCTTCCTTCATTATGACATCTAAGCATTCAATTCATCTCTCTACATAGCATCCTCTTAGCATCCATCACTATCAAGCAACACTTTACACTCCATAGCAACAACAACAACACTCCATAAACTCCGTAGAGGAAGTGTGGAACAAACACAATTGCAATAGAGGATTGAGTCTTCTCATTTTCTCCCCCATTGGCTAGTGAGCTCTTGGTGGAGGTGGTAAGCTTTCTACTCCTCTCCTTTATGATTTGGTTTGGTAGCATAACACTATTTTGTAGTGCTTTTCTGTTCTTTACTTCATTTCCTGCTTTATCAAACTTCTCTCCATTATTGTTATCTTGGTTGTCCATGGAAGTGGAAACACCAAAATGGGGGTTTGACTAAGGCAGACCCCTATATAGTCCCCTAATAATTTTTCTCTCTCTTGTGTATTGGTGGAAGTATTCTTGGATCTAACTGGTGAATGAGTACCTTAGTGAGATCATTCTTTCCATCCTCACTCTTGTATATTTACTCTATCATATTCATGCATATCTTGCCTACTTCATAGTGTTGTTTTGGCCCTTTGAAAGTAACTAGCTATGTCGTTAGTCTATTTTATCACATTCAACCTAGTATCTTTAGTCCTTTGGTCATATGGATCTGAATGTACCTAAGAGATACTAGTGTGGCATGCTATCATATCAGAGCCACACTTTCATCCTTAGGCAGTGAGCTCCCTAAGACACAGTGTTGACCCCAAAAACTAACTCACATAGCCCCATTTCAAGTTTTAGTTCTACAGACTGGTCGAAGGACCTTATAATCCTCATCATTCTCATCTCATATTTCCTAACACTCCTTTAATGTGAGGTAAGTTAGGGCATCTGTTTTCTCTCTTCCCTCTATGACCTAGGGCCTTAACGTGATTGGTCCCTCTCTCTTCCACCTACACAAAATTATCAAGAATAGGATGCAAATATGACAATACAGATTTTCAATTGCATAGTCATTCCATCATTAACACCACCAAAAGAAACACATTTAATGAAAAATATCATTTCTAATATATCTCCTAATTAGTTAAGTATAATATAAAACAAGTAAACATTTAATCATATAATCCACCACCACCATCTAGTTAATTAAGAATATAAAAAGATTAATTAAATTTTCATTTTTAGGCACTCATCAGAGGTGATTAATTATTTATGAAATTTTAGTTTCATCGATACAACTTGCTACACTAGATATACTACTATATAACTATGTGAAAAAGTTTCCATACCGTTCTATTTCTTCCCACATACACATGAGATTAGTGTAACATGAGAAACCTTAGTAATAATATGTGAAACCTATTTTTCCTCTAAGTTTTTAACAATGTAAGTTTTGAAGAAGTATTAGGAGGTGATCTGGGTGAGCCTTTATTAATGAAATATTAGTAAAGAGGTGAATGTGTGTGGTCCTAGACGAAAAATATAATTTTATATAACAACTTGACAAAATTGAAAAAGGGATTCATAAACATATATAATATAAATTTTATTAACTTTCATAAAAAATTTAAACATCTATGAATGGTGGAGGGATAAACATACATTCATGGATCAATGTACTCATCCACTTAGAGAATATCATGAGTTTACTAGGTTTGATAGAAAAAAATGTGTTTAATTTTGGTCCATGACCTATCAAGTGATAGGTAATGTAATATTTTTAAAGGCTTGTTGGATGATGTCTTTAAGAGAAGGAAAATTCTAAATAATTCCAAAAGATATATTTTAGCTTGTGTGGATTTCAATTCCTCCATGAGATCACATTCTTTAGAGTTATTAGAAAAAATATGGGATGAAGGCGGAAGATGAATAGTATTAGAGGGAAGGGAATTTGGGATTGATATATTTTTAGTATTTCATTGAGTGTCATGGGTATGAATAATCAAGTATAATTTAATGTATGTTAGGGGATGGCAATTTTTTATTCAAAGTGGGAGAATACAGATAGAAACTAAGTAAACCATAAGTTTTGGCATGGGAGTGGTTTGGACAATAATTTTAGGACGATAATGTGGTATAATTATGGGTTATGGGAGAGATATAAAGTTTATGTATATTGGATTAGAGGGGTCTCTAAATTTTCCATTGGGTCCTTTAAGCACACACATATTGGCATATGTTTGATTTAAAAAATCTAGAGAATGAGAGAGTAACCAATGGTACTTACATTATGAATTGAGGTTCAAGTTTTTGATATATGTGTAGGTTTATTGATAAATGTAGCTTTAGTATCTCATAAAAATAATTAAACAACATTGGCCTATGAATGAATCTAATTATGTTACTATGTAAAGGATGAGGAATAAAAAACATCTTGTAATATGATAATCATAAAATTAATTCATGGAAGTCACATTTACTTTATAATAGATCCATTTTTAGAGAATATAAAGAATATTATAAAATATCAAGCACTAATGGCCCAAAATTTCATGTTATTAGTTGATATACCACCAAGTCACATGCATTTTCTACCTTCACCTTTAAATGAAACTATAAATATATCTAACCATGAAACTGAAGTTAAACATTTGCCTTATTTTTAGGCCAAAAAGTATTCTTGAAAAAAATATGCAATATTTTTTCTCCTCCATGAGATGGTGTTTTATACATACCTCATACATGATTACATGCCTTAAATCTTTATTTCCTATGACATAAATTGGTCTAAATTCATGTTGTACACTTAAGCTAAATTTTAATACATGTCTAAATGATGTATTTTGAATTGGTGTGTTTGATGTGATTTTAAATTAAAATTGTACATTATTTATTTAGTTTATTGAAATATTTTTTCTCATTTTTTAACATGTGGTGGCCCTTGACATGGAGCAATTTCCATTAGTTTATGATTTTACTATAGAGGATATTTTGCATAATGAGCAGCCTCAAAACCCCTCATATTTACTCTCTCCACATAATAGCCCCCCACCTCTAAACTCCACACCTCCACCCTCTCCACCTCCTCCATTTGATGAAACTCAATTGTTAGAAAATATAAATGCAAACATAAACATCATTCAATAAAATACTAATTTGATTAAAAAATAAGCCTAAAATTCCCCCCATCTAGCACATTTTTCATCTTCAATGCAAAATATTATTGACTCTTTGATTATCAATGTGGATTTAGATAGTTTCCATAGATGGAGAGAAGAGAGAAGACAAGTTTTTTCAGATGGATTATATTATAGAGAGATCGTAGACCTTCACATTAGCAAAAAACCATTTCCCAATATTTCATTAACCCCTATATTAACCAACGAATTCCTCCTAATAAAATATGAAATTAAATTAGATGGTGTAGGTTTTTGAACATCTATAATACTAAGAGGGGCGGTGAATAAATATTCCAAAAAACCATGATAAAATCCACTTTAACATTATCACAATTCTAACTAAATCAGCAAGAGAGAACATAAAATCAAATCAATGCAACCATAAACATAAACACTAGTATTTTTACATGGAATACCTAAAATGGGGAAAAAATGGTTAGGGTTAACTCACAATATATTATAAAAAAATATAAAATATTACGAGGCTCACTGCTAGGACTCACTATCCTTCAAAAGTCTCACTACCTGAGTATGAAAGATGGATAATCACTGAGGTACAATGATAGTAGCTCACTTCCAAAAGATTTAACTAATAGAATACACCTTCAATGTGTTGGGTTCAGTTTCACTTAAGCTCAAAATAAGAAGTACTGCCTCACATAGTAGTCTCTCATCAAAACTATACTGATCACAATTGATAAAGCATTTAGGCTCTAATCTTCTCCTTTGTTCGCATTCACTTCTCTTTGTCTCTCTCATACTTACCACTTTCTTCTATCTTTCATCTTATATATATACAAGTATATCTTATCTGAATGGTCTATCAATTAACTATACTTCTAAGGAATTTCCATCTATTACACTACTACACATCCTAAATCTAAGGCATCTTTATGCTCTCAAAACTTGAGCTTCATAGAGAGTCCTATAATATGTCCTCTCCTCAATCAAGGAATCCATATCTTTTTGATGCTACTATCTCTATTAGTCTCTCTCTTGTATAAAACTATCTTGATTTGCCTGATCTTAGCCTCTCTCAACTATGATGATTGCTAATTGCACCTCTAATGATTTTCACTGAGTTTCCTCTATATCTCTCTCACTGACTCTAGCTTCCTAATCTTGTACAACCTAATCTCTCTCAATTTTCAATTGAGCAACCCATGCTGCTAGATCTCCCTAAGTGGGAGGATCCTATGGATCATGTCTAACAACCTATTATTTTTGGTGATTTCCTTGTCCCTGACCATATCCATCACCCTATTGATCATCCTACTTCTAGTCACCATCACCTTGCTCATCCTAAGCTCTCTTCAATTTCTCATGTGCAACCCACAAGCTTTGTCTATCTCCCCTCCTCCCTACAATATTTTCCATCCTCCTCATCTGGCCAATAATTATACCCACACCAAAGAGATTTTTAAATGATAAATTTCGATGGCAAGCCCACTACTGCACATAGTCTCTAGTGGTCCCTAGATCTAGAGGACCAACTACCCATCTCCATCCAATAGCTTCTAATGCTTGAAAATCTATCACAATTGAACTTCATTCTACTTTGGGCCCCCATGCATTGACCTCTCAGGATGTGCATTCGAAATGGGCACAATAACCATCTATCAGGCGAGTTTATCTCTCACCAAACTATCTCAAAACCCTCTTTGGGAGGTATCTCTCTAATATAATATCGAGTCAACCTATTAGCCACCAAGTCTACTTGTGAAATTCCAACTGGTCATGGTATTCATCCCAAGCCTTTCATGTTATAAATGGTATCCAAATAAACTCAATAACATCATTAAAATTGGCTTGCTAGTATCCTAACCTACTTGATTATGTGTAGTGTAAGTAATTGGAACATCAATATGAGAATGGATCATCAGGATCTCATCAAACTATGTCATCACGATGGCTCACTTGATATGCTCCCACACCCACACATGAAGGAGAATCATCCCAATTGAAATAGAACTTCCACCATGGTATAAATTCTCATGCATATCTCTATACAAATGAGCTAGCACACATGGACCCTAAGCATATACTATCATGTGCCTTATCATCTACTCAATGTAGATACCCTAGCCAACTGGGAATCTTCTCGCCCTATGATTAGGCATCAAAGGCTCAATAATAAGACTAACCAACACCATAGACAATGGATTAGCACCATCAAAAAAAGGAGTTAGGTCGATCTTTGAATCAACAACCTATAGCTGCTCTACCCCAAGTAGTCTTTGCATAGCTTGGGTACCCCTCAAAACATTATATGTGACTAGCTCCCCATGAATTAGGATCCTTAAGATACTCCATACATCCTTTAGATTGATGGTAAAATCTCTAATCTACAAGTGGAATGAAGAGGTATCATACCTCCATCTCTCAACTAAGGCAATCATCATGGCCCTATGTGCTCTCATCTCGGTTATGTAATAGATATATCGAAGACCAACTACATATACGAAGTCCCTCTCTAGCTCCTAGAATCTAGCAATGAAATCTAATATTTTTCACATTCGACACTCTCTGGAATCAATGGTTTAAGAACCACCTACAAAAATTCAACCCACAACATCAAATTTTTTCTATAAAATTAAATCAAGAACTTAAATTTGCAAGCAAACTAGATAAAAAAATCATTTTAACAATAGAGATCTTTTTTAGGATGATAGTGTAGACACGTAAAAATGGCCTAGACCCGCAAACCACATTCTTCTATATCATGCTTCATCTCAACATAATTAAAATATTTAATTATGTCCTATAATCCAATGTCAAATATTAATTAAATCATTCTTAATTATTTAATTAATTCATGTCTTTTATTCCTCCTGGCTATTTAAATAAATAAATTACATTTATTATTTAAATGTGTCGCTAATTGCTTATGTCACTCTATAATTAAATAAATTCCTAAATTTATTTAATTATTACTTCCTCATGATTAGTAAATAAATAGATCTTATTTATTTATTTAATATGTCATTAATTATTTATGTCTTCTCATAATTAAATCAATTCTTATTATTTATTTAATTATTATCCTCTCCAACTTTCTTTCTGATTTTAAATAAAATTATCTATTTAAAATCACCCACTTTCTAATTTTCCTCCACAATTGAATAAGTTTAATTATTTAATTGTCTTATTGATTTTCTTTCTAAATTTAAATAAAAACATTTTATTTAAATTGGCAACTTCCCTCTTTCCAAGTAAATAATTTTAAATTATTATTATTTACTGTCACATGAATTCATCATTTTGGAATTAATTTAAAATATTAATTTCAAAATAGCATTTCTCTCCACAAAGTAAGTTATTTCTAAAATAACTTGATTTTCTAAATATCTTCTTCTTGTTCAATCTTTATCTTTTGATTTTTACTAATTTCATCTCAAGGTCACATTTATTCTCTGCCATTGATTTAATTTCTTAAATTAAATATTATCCACACATTTGGGGATCCTTACCCTACCCCTAATTGAGAGTTGTCACTTTGAATCTTAACCATTGATTCTAGGGCATTTCTCAATCTTTCATCTAATCTGCCCATTCAAGATTGCATTTTCTATAAAATGACAATCTTGATCTCATTTTCGGGATCGATCATTTCTTAATCTATTTTATTATAGGAATTCTCATACCTTAGGCTTTTTATTACTATTTGCATACTAGGATTGAATTGCTAGTTGCACATTAGTTTATTTTACAAATCCTTCAAAAGCTTTGTTGAGGCTAGACACATATAATTTGCTCACAAATCTGAGGGCATTATTATCACAACAAGCTTGAGGAGGTGCAATGAAAGTAAGCCATGGAGTATTAATTGGGTGAGACCTTTCTAGTTTTCCATTTCAAGTATTTTTCTCCTTTGCATTCTATTGTGTGATTTTATTAACATGTAGGTACAACTAATCAATTGATTCTATCTTGGAATATTTTAATCATCATTACAGATAGAGATCCTATTTTATAATAGCTTCCTTGTTTTACTATGATAGCTACTCATTCAAACAATAGTAAGCCTGTTCAACTACAATAATAGTTATATTTCATGGTAGCCATCATTTTCCTAAGTTGTTAAACCATGCGGTCATTTTCAATGAATAAGATCAAACAATAGCAAGTACATTTTACAATAGTGAATTTTTTTCTTGATAGTGTGGAATTTTAATGACTGTGGTAGTCTAATCTAGTACTATAGCATTCATATCATGTCAATATCAACAGTTTTCCTAAATTACCATTGTTGAACTACTTTAACTTTGAGAATTCATTATGAAAGCATAAAAAGACAAAAGCAAAAATGAAAATCATGCGTACTATAATCCCTACATCGGCTGGCCATTGCAACTAATGAACTGCATTTTCTCTATGTGGGGCACCTAGAATGTGAGCCATTATGAATGTAAAATCATAATACCCAATCACCAAAGAGAAATAATTCAAAAATACTAAGAGTGCAAATGAGGATAAAAGAAACCCTAATTTCCTATTTTAACCCCCCCAAATCCTCATTTTTGCCCCTAGGAACCCTCCTAGGTTAAGTTTTGAGCACCCTGGATCATATTGAACCTTAAAATGTAACCTCTGTGATCTAACTTTTTGTTCTTTATGCATCATAACTACTCTTGAACCTTTTTGCAAGCTCAACCAAAAAAAACAAGTTTTCCTAGCGACCTCTTGAGGGGTAGCCCATCATATTATCATCCTTCTGCTAACCATTGGGGTACATAGGGGCATCATTAATTTTTTTTTCTTTACCTAAACATTGAATTGTTTGGAATAATGCATTACGTACATTGGGTCAAAGAGGGGCAAAATGTTGACATGTAAAATTGGCTTAACACATATCACACATCCTAAACTGCATTTTTCCATCATCAAAATCACTTTCATTATCATAATTCCATGTTGATTCATTACAATCATTAATCCTCCTTTTAATTTCATTTACATCATTAACCTTGTTTCCTCTCTTAATTAAATAATCTTCAATTTCTTAATTAATCCACTATGTCATCACTTGATTTAAACTTTATTCCTATTGATTAATTAATTAAATATTAATTATTTAATTATGTCACTAAAAATAGAAAATAAAATAAATATTGGCATTTAATAATTCAATTTGACATCTTTAATGGTTGAATTTTAAAAAAATAGAATAAATGTCTAATTTAAAAATTTAATGGATGAAATTGACTAAGTGGTAAAGGCGTGTGAAGGAGAAGGTGTAGATCAGAGGTGGTCAAATGCAAAGAAAGGTTTCATGGAAGGAAAGAAAGGTTGGATCCAATGGAAGGGGGCTATGGATATGATGGCTAGAGGTCAAGGTCGTTGGGCTAGTGATGCTGAAATGGAATTCTCCCTAGAAGAAATTAGCAAGCAGGGAAAAGAAGAAAAATAGAGGAAGCCCGATCAAGGTTATTCTATGGGTGGAAATGGTCATGTACCTAGAGGAAGAGGATGGCAAGGGAACCATAGTTTTACCCCATAAAAATGGCTGAGTTGGAATGGGTTTGGAAATTAGGGAAGGAATAGATGAGGTAGGTCTAGAGGTGGTTGAAACCCTAATTGGGTTTGTAATGCTAGGCTGAGAAACAATGGCGGAGGAATATTGACTGCGGCCCCTAACATGATAACCTTTCCTCAAATTAGGGTCCAATTCATGGAAAACTAGCTAAAAATAATGAGTCAACGAATGGTCAGAGGAAAGTAGTAATGAGACATTGAGAAACTGTGTAAGGAATAAGATCAGCTTGATCAGCTAGGGTTAATTTCTAAATGGCTAGGGCAAGATATCAAATGGGATTTTCTGGTCAGATGGTGGCAAGGAAAGTGGGGAGTTGAGTTTCAATTCAAAAGGTTGACAAATGAGTAATTTGTGGTTATTTTACCATTGAAAGAAATTAGGATACAAATCAAAGTTGGTATATGGCTTCTAGATGGATATGGATTCTATATCAGAAGATTGACCGTTTGTTTCAATCCACTCATGCACAAAATGGAAGTGGTTCATGAATGGTGGTGACTCTTAGATCTTCCATTAGAATTTTGGAGCCCTAAAATCTTTGAAGACATTGGAAATTTCCTAGGGTCTTACCTATGTGTAGAAGAAAGGAGAAAATCATACGACATAAGCTAATTAGTAAGGGTGTGTGTGGAAATGTAGCTTGGGTAGGAGTAGTGGAATTAAGTTGAGATGGTGACAAAGTGGGGAACTTGGAGGCAAAAGATGCATTTGGACCTTATTCCCAATTTGGATCTCATTGAGTCTTTAGGGCAAAGGAAAAATTGGAGCTGCTCCCTCGAAGATGATGGTAGATCAAAGGGGCCTCAATGCTCGACCGATACCCTTGATCCACCACACATGGAGGATATTGGTAGTATAGATATGGATGTTGGGAAGTATTTCCCTTCTCCTCCAACAAAGGAAGCAAATGAGTTGGGATGGATTCTTGACATTCAAGAAGAGGAATTGAAAGAGAGTGGCAAAGGCCATCAACTTGCTAGGAAATAATTATAGATAGGAGGATTTTGACTCATTGATTGAAGTTAGGAAAGAATTGGTTGAGATAGAAAAGGCATCTAAGAGTGGCTCTTTAAGGTTGAATGATGGGGATGATTTTCAAGATTGGATGAATTTCCCAAGATTCGAGGATGACGAACTCCATCTTGATAATCAATGAACTAAAATGGGATGGGGAAGCAAGTGGCCAGAAGAAGATAATGGAGATGTTGAAATTAGGGAAGGGTGATTCTTTTCTTAAAAATCCATGAGGATCTTAACTTGTAATGTTAGGGGATTAAATTACCTTAACAAAGAATTTCTAATTAGGTATTAGCTAGATAGTTTCTAGACAGATGTAGGGTTTCTCCAAGAAATAAAATTAGATGAGGAAGAGTGGAGAAGGCTAGAAAGTAGTTTGAAACATTTGTGTTGTTTTGGTGTCAATGTAGAGGGTTCCTTAGGTAGCTTTCTAATAGTTTGGAAGCCATAATCAGTGATAGTGGAAGAAATAAATAGAAAAATATATTGGACTATATGTTAAGTCAGAAGTCTTATTTTAAATTTAATATTTTCTCTCATTAATGTTTATGGGCCTAGCTCTTACATTCAAAAAATACTCGTATGGCAAGAACTCGACCTAGCTCTAAATGAGATAGTGCAATACTTCTACATGCTAGGGGTATATTTTAATGGCATTCTTAGATCAAAAGATAAAAAAGGGGGAGTGAGTAGAGTTCTCTAGTCTCATCTTGATTTCCAAAACTTTGTTGATTTCAATATATTACTATAAATTGAAATGGGGAATGGTAGATACACATGGAAAAATAGAAGGAAAGGTTTTAGAAGTATAGAAAAAAATCTTGATAGATTCTTTTTCAAAGGGGATTTAAGCATATTCCCTTTCACTTTTGATAGAAAAATTCTACTTGAGACTAGGTTGGATCACTTTCTAGTGTAGTTGGTGTTGAAATTCACAAGACAACTAAGCAAGGGGGTGAATCAGTTGTACCAAATTACTTTTATTTCTGACCTTAATCAATTCCACTTTAACTTTAATCTATTATTAAGTATAAACATGAAATGTAGATAACATAAGGAAAATATCAGAGACACTAAATTTATGTGGAAAACCCAATGAGGGAAAAGCCATGGTGAGAATTAACTCACAATTTAATAGTAGTGAAATGCTAGATACAAATGCTCACTGCAAAAGGGATCACTGCTCAGAAAGTACTCACTGTATTGATACAAAGGCTCACTACCTATAGATAGGACTCACTATCTAGATGGAGGCTAATTGCCTACAATCAAAGAAAGACAATAGAAAATCAAGCACAATACATTTGACACATTCGAAGCCTGGTCAAAGGATTGTAGACACCATCAACTCACTTATTTAAGGAATCTAACACATCAAAGTACTGTTGCCTTTATTCACTTTCACAAACTCTAATTTTTGAACTTTTTTCCACACTTTGCACTTCATACATACAATTCACAACATCTTGACTTGAATTTATACCATATTCTATCTTGAAAGCTTTCTCCAAGGTTAGTTACATAGCCTTTATTTTACAAATTCAAATTAGGTCAATGATTCAACATTCCCATGGTGGTTAAGAATGAGAGTGGACCAATTACATACTTAATTAGGACCCAAAAAACATCTTGGATCAATCACATGCTTCCTTAATTGATGTTTATTCTCCATGTAACGTGTAAACACCAATTAACTTTGAAGTATGTCCATCCATCCAAAAAAAAAAAAACATGTGGATAACACAACATAATTCACCATTTTGGTGTTTAAAAATGCAACCCAGCTAGGATTTGCAATTCTCTAAGAGGTAGCCAACCTCCATTATAAAGAACCACAAAGGCTAGTGGCCAAATGATAGGAAATGGATTGGATACACATTTTCCCTGCACTTCAGGCTCTGTAAGACCTAGGGGGGTAACCCTTTAGGAACATCAAACAATATAGACACACAAGTAACAGGATATTGCTTAACAAATTATGCTCTCACAGAATTGCTGAGAAACTTAAAATATCACTTAACATTAGCAAGATATTGAAAGAATTTCAACAACCAGCATGGAGAACATGACAAACACAACTCAGCAAAATAGATTTGAAATGGTTTGTGATTTAAAGAGTTGGGACCAAACTGAAAACAACAGAAACATGATAATGGGCCAGTGCCATTAAAATGGGCTATGGAGTCATATAACTAGCATTCATCTTTCAGTGTTGAAAATGTTCTGAAGGTCTTGCAAATGTTGTCACATTATCACAATCAGACCACTATAGTTTTCTTTGATAATTCGGCTTATAAATCCACCTGAAACATAACACTCCTGTCACATTTGTCAAAGTAATTACACTATCCCTGAACAATAGACAATAATAAGAGCAGCTTGTGCTTTATTAAAGAAATTACACCATTCATAGAACATAAGGCAACAACAAATGTAGCTCAAATGCAAAAAATGTGCATGAACAAACTCAAAAAATTTTATTATTGAATTCAAAATAGCATTACAATTCAGCCATGGAGACAATTATCAGCTAAAATAAACATAACAAAGCAATTCAGAACATACACTTTTAGATTAAAAATGACTAATAGTCATATTCCCCCCTAGCTTTACAATCTACCCATAGCTTATGCCTGACTTGTAGAGCTTTTAGAAATTGGAGCCCTTACAATTGAGAAGAGAAAAGAAGATATAGAAAATAGAAGGAAACATGAGAAGCCCTAGAACTGATCTGCAATTGCCATCTGGAAGCTCCATTTACCGTTGATCAACCTGAAAAGAATATCTTCTCTTCTTCCTTTGCAGCAACAAACATATTCCCTAAAAAACATAATTTTCTCATCATTGCGCAACAGCAAAAAACATGCTCATGTGGAGATTCTCATCATTTTATCCAGCTGCTCTTATCTCAGCCTTTTCCCATGCAAAATTCTTTATGTTTTTTGCTCTTTATTTGCTGCAGTTTATATTTCTTCAAATATTAAAGTTTCATAACTTTAATATTTGGGCTTCTGACTTTATTTAAAATCCCCCAAGTATAAACTAAATATAAAATTCACTTTATATTATATATTCTTTTACATCTAGCATTAAAATATTTGTCTATGCATGTGCATTTCTAAATTTTGCATTTTATTGGACAAAACTCTACCCCATATCTCCTTTTAAAATTACCCATTTTCACTTTAGTGAATATATCTCACTAACTGAGTAAAATAATTCACTTTACTCTCAAGCAAAATTTATTGAAATATTTACCCCTTGTAACATTTAAAAATTTTACCTCTATTACATCTTATTGCCAAGCAATAAAATAATAATCACGTGATAAAATGAAAAAATTCACCATCATTTCATCCCTGTGGATAAAAAACATTTCCGTTCTAAATACTTCAATCTTTACCTCCTCGGGTAATATTTTACCTCCTTCACCTGTTTACCCATCCAGGCCCACTTTCTCCTTAATTTATCTTGAGCAACATTTAATTTTTATATGTTTTTCCTATTGTCACACACTCTCGCCAACCTCACACCTTTTTTATGACATCACCAATAATCCCGCAAGGCTTGTGAGGTCAGCCCTAAATTCATTTTTTTGCAAGCTCTCATGGTTTTCACTTGTTTTCACTCCTCCCTCGAGCTCCTCCCTACTTGGTGCGGGCTTCTCTGTCCTTATTTGGTGTGCACCTATTCTTCACCTATCACTTACATTTGTTTTAAAGTTTCTAAGGCCTTTTCAATGAATACATTTTGTGCATTTTCTGTAACATGGTATTCCATGAGATTACATTATTTTTTATGCTCTGATGAATCTCCATACCCTGCTGCAATGTGCGCACCCCTCCTTTTAATGCTAATTTCATCTTCCATCGAGCATCCTGTAATTTGATTGAAGTTTCTTAAGCATTTTCACATATCCACTATGCATAGTCTGCAAACATGGTATTCCAGGAATCTACATTCATATGGAGAATTTTAAACAGATTCATTTGCTCTCTTCCATGAATTCTTGTGAAGTTGTAAGTGTGCCACTGTTGCTTTTCAGCCAATCAGAAGCAAGAATTAAGCTTGATTAGATTAAAAAGAATGTGCACTTATGTTTGCCCTAAATGCCTCATTTACAAATACACAATATTTAAAATATTCACACTATTTTAACTATTGACATTTGAGAACATTAGAAAATAGGCAAATTTTAATTATGGTTGCAGGCCATTTGAAGAAATTGATTGTGGGAAAACCGGGACACCTGGAGTTGATATTTTTTGTGTGCACCCATAATCAATAATTTATAGAAAACCCATTTCCTCCAATTTGTACCAGCTCCTAAAATTCAGGTACCTCCTTTGTAAACTACCTCTCGGGATATCTTTTCCACAACTAAAACACATTAAAATAATGCATCATAAGACCTCCAATATTGATGAAAATGGATATTTAGAGATTTTACACCGAAATAAAAAATGGGTTGTCATTAGAATTGAAAACTTTGAAATTTTTTGGAACACCATTTTTGGCCCTGTCATGATCAAAAAACAATTAATTAACCCATCTAAACTCATCTTGAGACCCCATCACTGAGCAAAAATGCACACATTTGATCTAAGAATTCAATGAAAAAGATGGCTTGAAAAAAGGAAACCTGAGGAACCAGATATTAATCGGCAAAGTTGCCCAGTCAGACTTTTTTGAAACAACAATTGTTTTGCACCAATTAAAACTAACTCAACTGCCAATTTGTAATAAAAGAAAATCAACCCCTAGTGAGCTGCCATTAGACATAGTGGAACATTTAATTACCCTAAGCACGTGTGCAAAAGGAATTCTCTTGAATCATCACCGATCAAAAGTTATTAACGAGCAAAGTTGGCCTCTTAGAAAGGCTGTCAGGAATGCAAATGCAAAACTGAACAAACTACATTCGGTTTTGACTTGTTAAAATAATAAATCAGATCATGAGGCTCTGAAAAATGACATGTGAGATCATTTTGATATGGGGAATATGGAACAACATTGGTTTTGACATGGCAATGAACTGGTTGCAAAAACCAAGATCAAATAGGAAGCAACTTTGCAAAACAAACAGTGTGAAAACCCTCCAGCATCACTTTTTGAAACTCTATCGAAACTTATCACTGGAAGCTGAAAATTGATATGCCTACTCACAGAGGTCAACTGAATATGTCTGAAAATGGGTTTTGTAAGACAAATAATAGGCTTTAAATTATAACCCTCCAAAGCAGGTCAGTCAGGTAGACTTGTCAGGTGCACCTTTGAAAGTGCAGAGACAAAATTTTGAAATAGGCATCTCAAATTTGCAAAATTAGAAAGTGCCAACACACCAGACACTAGAACCTCTTATAAATGTTTAGATACCTCTATAACAATTGCAACAATCTTTATACATAAAAAAATCTTCAAAAGTCCAATTGAACCATGTAGATATACACAATAGCTCTGGAAAAATCCTTCCAAAGCACCAAACCACAAGCACGTTTTTCATAATATAGAGAAAATCAATATTAACCTTCTTCCATATTTGTGAGATATGAGACAAACCACCAAATATTGTAGAGAAGAGACATCTATCCCATTCCATAAATAAACAGTTCTTCAAAATAGGTTTACACACCAGTGAACACATATTTCACTCTCCATCAACCCAGAAGATAAAACTTGGGATATATTATCCATTGAAGCCCATAAACAATACTACAGATCTACACAGTCATAGGATCAACATAGAAGAAATGCATAGCACATTATTAGAACACAATCTTGAACACACACAAAACACTATCTTCATTATTTATTAATTTTATCAAAAGAACTTGACATCAACACATTTGCAACACCATAAATATAGCTCCATATACTCTCAACATTTATACAGTATATCGTCTATACATGTACCACCTACAATCCCTTTGAACTATGTTCACATAAATGAACACATTAATGACAACAGCACCAAAAACTTTTATAATTTCAAAAATCTCCCCCTTTGTCATTGATGGCAACACATGATGTGAAAAACCATCAAAGATCGCATACACACTCTACTATTTCTTCTTGCCTTAATTTTCTAGATGACTCTCTCTCTCCAGATATGAATAGGTTTTCACATGACACTCTCTCCACATTTGACATCAATAGAAAATAAAACATTTTTCTTGAAACCTCTTCCATATAAATCTTCGATCATTCCCCCTTAGGAGTGCACCCACATCTCATACTGCAACAATGTTACTCTCTACTCCCCCCAAGGAGTAGACCTCATTTATCAGTCCAAACAAATTAATATGTAGTTCCACTAGACTAATGCACCTTCATGTGCACCTAGTTTAAGGAAGGAGGGGCAGTAACTCCTAACTTCCTTCTAAGATACACAAAATAATCCTTTAGAATATCTTTAGTGAATATGTCAACAATCTGATCCTTAGTAGACACATATTCAAGTTTGAACTCATTTTTCAATACCTTCTCCCTCAAGAAATGATATTTTATAGATATATTCTTTGTCCTAGAAAGCATCACAAGATTCTTTGAAATATTTATTGCACTTGTATTATCACAAAAAATATAGATAGGCTCATCACACATCACATCTATATCCTTCAATGTTTTCTTCATGTAAAGTACCTATGTATTGTAGGATGTTTCTGCAATATACCCAAATTTTGTAGTGAACAAATAAATCGAATCCTATTTCTTTCTTAACCATGAACCCAATATTCCTCAAAGAAAGAATGCACCACCACTTGTATTGTTTTGGTCATCTACACAACCAACCCAAATTGCATCAATGTAGGAATTCAAGGTGCAATTAGTATCCTTATGATACAATAGACCATTATCCAAAGTCCCTGTTGGTGTTATTTCCCACATAGAGATTGCAGTTCTCTAAGAGGTAGCCAACCTCTATTATGGATGACTGCAAAGGCTAGTGGCCAACTAACAAGAGTCAGTTATGGATTGACCTCTCCTACACTTTTGGCTCTATAGGACCAAGGTGGGTAAATCTAAATGTGTTCATAAAAATGCCTTGTAACTGGTGAGAACACTTTCTGTATACAAATTACAATCCCTACACACTCAAGGGAATAGTGATTATTCTTGATATTGGAAGACCGAAGAATAATTATAGGCATCAAAGAGCAATGAAATTGACCAACTAAATGCAATAATTACTTCCTATAGGAAGACAAGGTTTAATATGTGGTTATGTTTAGCATTTGGATCACCATACTTAAAACTACAGCCTTAGACCAAAGAGAAAGGTTGCAAACATTATACAGTGCTTCATCCATTGGGCAATGAAGTCATACAAAGTATAATTTTGATATTGTGAATTGATCTTCATATAGCATTACTACTATGAGATGTTTTAGTATATTAAAATAATACTTCTTAGTGAATCCTGAGTATATACAACCATGAACATGTAATTTAGCTTTTCAATAATTTGATTAACTAATTAAGTTAAAGCAAGAAAACAAATTACACTTTCAATTAACCATTGAAACTCAAGAGAGAAACAATGATAAATCCATTCATAATCCACGACACACATACACAAGAGAGAAAACCATCTTAATTTTATAGATTTGTTTCGATATCTGTAATTAAAAAACCATAGCATACTAACTTTATACAAATCCCCACCCGGGATGATTTCCTGAATAATGTTCACAAAATTCGAACATTAAAGCTAACTGTACAAACTCCAAGGTTTCAAACCCAAAATTATGACTCTACAATGAGCCGTGAAATCTCCTTTATATAGTAGGAGAGCAACAAGCATTAGGATACATTATCAGTATCAAAATTGAATTTCAACCCAAAGTGAAATTCAAATTCACATTCCTCATCATTCGATAACATCGTGCATGATCAGAGGAATAAAAAATGGTCACATAGTAACTAGTCAGAGAACAAAATTTCATGCAAAGCATGCACATGTCCACGTCCACATGATGAAATAGCAAGAAAAGAAACGCCCAACAAACCCACCACCGGTAACCATCAAGAAAACACACGGCCCCGATATAGGCGACCACTATGAGTCTATGCCTGAGACAGCAACAAAACTACCTTTCCCCTACTAGCCTTGTCAACACAACCCCTAACAACCAGACCTGATGTCAATGAAGTTACAGGTTCAACTATGAGGACCTCCTCATTTACTCCCATGAGCTATGTTAAGGTGGCCAATTAACACTGATAGTCTGAATCGGTGTCAGATTTATTATCATCAGAATCAGATATGACCACAAGGGACGAGCAACGTACTAGTTTTTCTAGTACTCCTAGTAGTAGCCTCGGGCGCCATGCAATTTATTGGCTCCATAACGATGAGAAACCTTTGGGCTGCTAGCCTCACACTCTTGCATTCAGTCGATTTGTCCATAGAGAAAACAAATCCTTACAATACACCAGAGAAGAAACCTTCCTACACAAAACAAAATGCAATGCTAAACGCAAGTAACTTGGTCAGCATTTATAGAATGGCTTAGTGTGCAGGATACAATTGCTTGAAAGCAATTCAAGCACTTGAACAATTAGTGGCTAATACAACCATGAGTGTTTTCAATAGGATGGTACTATTCGCATGCCAGAGAAAATCAGGAAGATATCCTCTGCAAAATCCATGCCATTAATGAAACTAGCAACAGAAAGGTAGTGTATTCCACACAGAAGAGTCGCACACCCCTCCTTTGAATTTGAACCACTGATGTGGAACACATCTGGTGAATTGAAGGGTTGAGATCAAGTCAATGAGTATTGACAATCCACTTCAGCACCTGGGAAAACACATCCAATCAAAACCCATGAAAATAAGAGGTGTGAACTAGACAGTGGGGCCCACACATGTCCACTGGCCTAAGAAGAAAGACCACATGTCACCCCCTTGTAGACCTCACCATACCTTTAGGAATATTTACTCTGATCATGCGAGTTTTGCGAGGGGTCATAATTAACCCCGTTATTAAAGACCATTTCTAGTGAAGAGACGACCAGACATCACCGCCAACACCTTAGGAAAAACCCCACATATCCATTCATGCCAGATGGAAACATCTCACAAACCTCACACCACTTTGGTGATGTCAGCGGGAAAACCTGCGAGGTCGGCAAGAAATGACCCAGATCAAAACCTATGATCAGACGATTAGCTAGACATCAAATGCAACATTCAGGTGGGACCGACCAGTGAAACCATCAGTGGTATAAAAACTTAAGCCATCCTAGCAGAAAGACCAGAAAACCAGGTGAAAGGGTTAATTAAAGACATGACCCAAGAGGGATAAAACCTTATTAAAATGACTGGTTACCCTCGGTAGTAAGTCACTATTGAAATATAATAGGAGGGTTTTCAAAATTTGATAATTAAAATCACCATGGGTAACTTTGAAACCCCAAAACCCTAAGTTGCAACACTTAAAAAATTAAAAGTCCCATCAATGGCTCTGACTGGGGATGTATGCCCCATATGGGCATAGCAAGAATCTACAATCTCCGGTTTCGCAGACCGGATTACTAAATTACACAAGAGAAATCAACTGGACTTGTGTGTAGAAACTTGGTGGCCCCAGGCCACCAAACAAGAGAAATCAAGATCTACCCCTATCAAATACAAAATTCTCTATTTTCTTATGCAAAAATAGCTTGCAGTATTCACTATTTGATGATTCGAAGCTCATGGGATGACCCATACCTTTGAGAATACTATGGTGACTACCCATACTTTTCCCTTGTACTAATTTAATCAATGCTTTTCCCAACCATTTTAAGATCAACATATGGCCATGATAATAATTCACCTTATCCTACTCCTGGTCATATTTCATAGGATGTTGGCTTAGTTGTACCAGGAAATGGAAACTTTCATAACTTACCTGGTTCATAACATCATCCATTTTGGTATCATCAGTTTGCACATTGAACTAAAAGTTTTCATAGAGAATAGTGTGCATGGTATCCTTACTTCCATCACCTAACAAAGATGATTCATAGCTCTAGGAATTTCCCTCTTGGAATTTTCTACTTAAGTTTGGTTTCCACCCCATGAAATTTGTCAATTGGGAGTATACCAGGGCATTACAGAAGTTAGCGGTATTGGCTACATCATTCTTTAGAGAATGCAAAAACACATTCATCTCTGGCCACCCATATACATCCTTTCTTGTACCTCTTCATTTATTTCTATATGAAAACTCTTAGAGATAGATTTAAAAGAATCAATTTCACCTTGATCAGAAAAGATAGAACAATATGTACTGGCTTCCTTGTACTCAACACTACCTACTGAATATGTTGATTTATAAGTGAATATTTCAGCATGATCTGAAAACCTTTTACTGATCACATCAATTCGAGAAGGCAATAACACATCCATATCCACTTCACATAAATAATGAGGAAAGACCCTAGTACCGATGTGGTCATCAATATAATGGCTACCTCCAATTGTACTCTTTTGACCACACACATCATTGTCCTTAGATTTCTCAATATTTATATAGCTTCCCTGTTTCACTACTAATATACCTGGGGCACACTCCAGATATACTTCATCTGACAATTGTTCCTTCATTGGGAAAAAACCATGGGGTTCTTCATTCCCACACGACTCTAGTGAAAATAAAAACTCAGCTTCATTCTCAGTATTGCAATCATTACCCTTAAAATCACAATCACTAGCTTGCAATAGAATCTCAGTGACATGAGCATCACAATTAGGATTAAGAAACACAATAGGTGTCTCATACAATCTGACATCATTTTGCCCCTCAATTTCTTCACTATTCATGCAAAAAAAAATTAATGAATGAGCGTTATCTTTATTTTGTGTAGATGTATTCATGGACGATTCTTCAATTTCTATCCATTGAATCACTTGAGCCAAATTAGCGAGTTTCAATTCTTCTGGTAAAGAACTTAGTCTTGGTTCATATAGTTCACAAAATAAATCAATGCATTCATAATCATTAGGTCTTTGATATGTAGGAATCTATATTAAGACTCCTGGAAATCTCAAGAAAAACTCATATGGTGATTCCTTCTCTTGCCTTTTCATATCATACAATTCTGATACAAAAGAAACTTGACCATCATCACTCAAATTGGACTGGGTTTCAACTTGGGTCTCATTATCATCAAACTGCATTGGTAGAGTTATAACAATCCTAGCAAGAATTTTACCATCATCAATTTTTTGAATAGCTGGCTCTGACATTCTATTAGTATTGGTTAAGCCTAGGTAATCAATACTTGCAGCTAGATACCCCTTCATCATTGAATATTTCATATTATTTTCAATTTCCATAGCCAGTTGGTATGCTTGGTGCAAAGTAGTGGGCTCTTTATCCCTTAATAAAAAACCTATCCTCTTGTCAAAAGCACCAAGATACACAACCAGGCTTTCAGCCTCATTTTGTCTTATTTCTTTAGGGATTTCCCTCAAAGCTCTTGAAAACCTGAGATTAAAATATGGGACTAATTCCTCCTCTTGTTTGTGAATTCCCATAAATCCTTTTCTCAATGTGTTGGGATTAATTCTTTCACCAAATTGTTCCATAAAAACCATCACCAACTGATTCCATGAATTAATAGAAAAGGCAGGTAGATAAGAAAACCAATCCCTAGCATCACCTTTTAAGGATTGCACAAATAGCTTCATGAAAACATCCTCATGACTGATTTCATAATCACCCATTACATCTACAAAATGTTGTAAATGCTTAGAAGTCGATTCTGCAACTTGCCTTGTATATTTAGGCAAATACTTTCTAATTTTCTTAGGAATTGAATTAAGGTAATCACTGATACCACTAAATATAAAAGCCATATATCTTTGAGTCACAAAACACCCCAAAAGGATTAATACAACATGCTCTTTTTGCATATTTATGTCTGATCTTACACATGGGAGACTACTCAACATCATATAATTATTAGGCACATCACTTATTATCTCAACCAGGAGTTTATTAATGACTGGCAATAGCATTCCTTGCTTTCCAAGATTTTATGCAATACAAACATGTTTCATAAATCCTTTTACGTGTTGTACTACTAGAAGTATGGTAAAACCAATCATTGTTCCCTTTTTTATGCTCGAAATCTAATTTGGAATCATTTTTATCCTTAATCACAAACACCCATTATTATTAGAAATAGTGAACTGTTTAGTTTTGCTGAAATACCTGGTAGTTGTTTGCATCATGTATTAATCTCTTTTCCAAACTGTAAATAGAACAAATCTGGGACTATTCCTTCATTTATTAACTGGTTCTTCAGACAGAGCCGCCACCTCATCAATAGAGGACAATACTTAAAAGAACTTTGACATTTTGTTCTCTAAGTTCTGCTAGATTTTGGGTTTCACTAACCATTGTAGAGTCACACCATACCACTAGTAATATCTCTCACAATCATAATCCATTATCATCAAAGTCTGACACTTATCTTCACTTTGAACAACAAGTTCAGGATAGGCACCTCCAACCCCTATGGTTCCTCTATCTTCCTTCTCTCTCTCTCTTTTTAATTTTCTCATAATTTCTCCCCAATAAAATCATCCTTCAATGAATAACTCTAGAACTCCTAAATCCGTTACTTATAGGAAACCATAGACCACAAGATTGTTAGGATTATTCTGAACTACCTCACTCCCATAGGGTTGAAAGCATTCACTATGTAAATTCAGAACAACATATCATTTAATATGAATCTATAACCATTTGTAACCGGTGATTCAGAAATTTTCCCTAGTAGGAGAAATAAATCAAAAATGTCAACCTCTGGCTATAGAAATAATTCAACACTTTAATGACTCTATACCAGCACTGTCTACAACCAAAACTTCTGAGTTCTTCCCCAGCGGATTTTCCATTCTATTGGTGTTTTTTCCCACATAGAGATTGCAGTTCTCTAAGAGGTAGCCAACCTCTATTATGGATGACTGCAAAGGCTAGTGGCCAACTAACAAGAGTTGGTTATGGATTGACCTCTCCTACACTTTTGGCTCTATATGACGAAGGTGGGTAAACCTAAATGTATTCATAAAAATGCCTTATAACTGGTGAGAACACTTTTTGTATACAAATTACAATCCCTACACACTCAAGGGAATAGTGATTATTCTTGATATTGGTAGACCGAAGAATAAATACAGGCATCAAAGAGTAATAGAATTGACCAACTAAATGAAAGAATTACTTCCCGTAGGAAGACAAGGTTTAATATGTGGTTATGTTTAGAATTTGGATCACCATGCTTAGAACTACAGCCTTAGACCAAAGAGAAAGGTTGCAAACATTATACAATGCCTCATCCATTGGGTGACGGAGTCATACAAAGTATAATTTTGATATTGTGAACTTATCTTCATATAGCACTACTACTATGAGATGTTTCAGTATATTAAAACAATACTACTTAGAAAATCCTGAGCATATACAACCATGAACATGTAATTTAGCTTTTCAATCATTTGATTAACTCATTAAGTTAAAGCAAGAAAACCAATTACACTTTCGATTAACCATTGAAATTGAAGAGAGAAACCCTTGATAAATCCATTCATAATCCACGACACACATACACAAGAGAGAAAGCCATCTTAATTTTATAGATTTGTTTCGATACTAGTAATTAAAAAAGCAGGTATGTGTAGGATCATGATGGGCCAAAAAGTGGTGATATGTAAGCCATATGAGGGTCCATGTGGCTGATGACTTTGTTTTTACCCAAAATTGATGAAATGAAAAGGGTTTTTAGAGGAGATTCTTAGCTTTCCTCCAATATAAATTATGCTTTACTTTGAATTTAATAAATAATTATTATTCATTTTCTATTAGAATTACGAATAAAGTCCTAATTGATATGCTGATTGAAAAACATCTATAACTTTCAAATGGTATCACATTTTTTGAATCCGAAACATGTGCCACATTCTATGATTCGCATACTATATGATTAAAAAATAAAAAATTGAATTTCATGAATTTTTTACCAAGTTAAGGTGGTTAGACAAACGAGATTTCATATTTTTAAAAAGTTGTAATACAAAAATCATAATTAATTATTTACTTGGAAACAAATTATAACAAAATATGCATCACATCGAGACATGATTCCTCTACTTATATCTAAAATATTATAAAAAAATATTATCATTTTATTGTCCTTAGGGTGGTTAGATAGACACCTACTTCTTATTTTTACCCTAAAATTTAAATACTACTGCATTGAAATTTTAAATTTTCACCAAATAGATTTTTTTTTTAAAAATAAAGGTCTAGTAGTTTAGAAACTACATTCAATTTTCTACAAATTCTATTTTTACATTTTTTTGAAATAATATAGATAACTTATTCAAATTTTTATGTCAAGTTGTCTAACTTTGATTTTTTGTCTTTTTATTGCCACTTAAGGGCTTGTTTTTTCCATGATGATCTTGCACATACCCAAGCATAGAATACTAACTTTATACAAATCCCCACCCAAGATGATTTCTTGAATAATGTTCACAAAATTCCAACATTAAAGCTAACTGTACAGACTCCAAGGTTTCCGACCCAAAATTTTGACTCTACAATGAGCCGTGAAATCTTTTTTATATAATAGGAGAGCAACAAGCATTAGGTTACATTATCAATATCAAAATTGAATTTCAACCCAAAGTGAAATTCAAATTCACATTCCTCATCATTCGATAACATCGTGCATGATCAGAGGAATCAAAAATGGTTACATAGTAACTAGTCAGAGAACAAAATTTTGTGCAAAGCATGTGCATGTCCATGTCCACATGGAGAAACAGCGGGAAAAGAAACGTCCAACAAACCCACCACCTGTAACCATCAAGAAAACACACGGCCTCGATACAGAGGACAACTACGAGTCCATGCCTACAATAGCGATAGAATCACCTTCCCCCTACCAGCCTTGTCAGCACAACCCCTAACAACTGGACCTGATGTCAATGTAGTTACAGGTTCAACTGTGAGGACCTCCTCATTTACTCCTATGAGATCTGTTAAGGTGGTCAAGTAACACCGGTAGTCTAAATCAGTGTCAGATTTATTATCATCATAATCAGATATGACCACAAGGGACAAGCAACCTACTAGCTTCTTTCCAGTACTCCTAGTAGTAGCCCCGAGTGCCATGGAAGTAATTGGCTCCATCACCATGGGCAACCTTTGGGATGCTAGCCTCACACTCTTGCATTTAGCTGATTTGTCCATAGAGAAAACAAATCCTTAAAATACACTAGAGAAGAAACCTTCCTGCACAAAAACAAAAATGTAATGCTAAACGCAAGTAACTTGGTTAGCATTTATAGAATGGCTTAGTGTGCAGGATACAATTGCTTGAAAGCAATTCAAGCACTTTAAAACTTAGTGGCTAATACAACCATGAGTGTTTTCAGTGGGATGACACTGTTCGCACGCCAAAGAAAATCAAGAGGAGATCCTCTACAAAATTCATGCCATTAATGAAACTAGCAACAACAAGACAATGAATGCCACATAGATGAGTCACACACCCCTCTGTTGAATTTGAACCACTGATGCAAAAAACATCTGGTGAATCAGAGGGTTGAGATCAAGTCAATGAGTATTGCAATCCACTTCAGCACCTAAGAAAACACATCCAATCAAAACCCACAAAAACAAGAGGCGTGAACCAGACAATGGGGCCCACATAGGTCCATTGGCCCATGAAGAAAGACCACATGTCACCCCCTCATAGACCTCGCAGTACCTTTAGGAATATTTACTCTGATCATGCGAGGTGTGTGAGGGGTCATAATTAACCCCATTATTAAAGACCAATGAAAGTCAAGAGATGACCAGACATCACTGCTAACACCTTGGGAAAAACCCTACACATCCGTTCATGCCAGATGGTAACATCTTGCAAACCTCGCACCACTTTGGTGACATTAGCAGGAAAACCTACGAGGTCGGCGAGAAATGGCCCAAATCAAAACCTGCAATCAGACTGTTAGCCAGAAATCAAATGCAACATTCAGGTGGGACTGGGTAGTGAAACTCTTGGCGGTATAAAAAATTAAGTCATCCTAGCAGAAAGACCGACAAGCTAGGTGAAACGGGGTGGTAAAGACATGACCCAAGAGGGACAAAACCTTATTAAAATTACCGGTTACCCTTGGTAGTAAGTCACTGTTGAAACATAACAGGAGGGTTTTCAAAATTCGATAATTAAAATCACCATGGGTAACTTTGAAACTCCAAAACCCTAGCTCACAACAGTTAAAAAATTGAAAGTCCCATCAGTCCCCTTGAGATATCTCAACATTCTCTTCATAGTTGTAATATGTGTCTCTTTAGGTTCTACTTGGAATCTAGAAACTAAACATACTACATGCATGATATCTGGTCTAGTAGTAGTAAGATATATAAATCCACCAATTATAGATCTGTATATGCTCTAATAAAATTTATAGGAATCATCATCCTTAGTTTTCATTTGGTTACCACAAGGGTATAGAATGGTTTGGAATCATTCATTCCAAACTTATTCAAAAATTATTTGACATACTTAGACTGTGAAATGAATATGTGCTTATCAATTTGACTCACTTGAATTCCAAGGAAGAAATTCAACTCACCAATCATAGACATCTCAAACTCTTTTTTCATCTCCTCTAAAAATTTCTTGCACATACCTTCATTTTCTCCAAATATAATATCATCAACATACACCACAACTATCAACATTTTGTTTCTTTCAATTTTTAAATAGAGATTGCTATCCATGGAGTGTTTTCTAAACCCTTGTTGTGTTAAATCTCTTTCCAACCCTACATACCATGCCTTGAGAGCCTATTTAAGTCCATATATTTTCTTTTTCAATTTTCAAACCATGTTCGATTTGTCTAATATCTGAAATCCTTTTGATTCTTCCATGTACACCTGTTCTTCCAACACTCCATTCATCAATGCAGACTTAACATCCAATCTGGTACACTTTGAAATATTTATGAGAAGAAATTTCCAAGAACATCTGAAGGGCCTCCATTCTTTCCATTAGGGAAAATTTCTCTTCAAAATATATTCCTTCAACCTATGAATAACCTTTGTATACAAGTCTTGCTTTGTTTCTTACTATTTCACCATCTTCATTCAAATTATTCTTGAACACCCATTTTGTAACAATTACATTCTTGTTCACCGGTCTAGGAACTAGTTACCATGCCTAATTATTTTCTATCTATTGTAATTCCTCTTTCATTTCTCTAACCTAACTCTCATATTTTCATGCTTCACTCATAGTATTAGGTTTTATCTTAGAAAGTAGACACAAATTTACCTCAACCACTTTACTTCTCTTTACACCTTCACTTATATCTCCAATTATATGTTACTCTAGATGATTCTTTTGTACATATTTATGAGTCTTAGGAGTAGGTTCTGATATCTCCTCTTCTTCAATTTGTTCTTTCTCTCCCTTTTCTCTTCTTGTATATGTCTGTATATAGGATCATTTGATTTAACTTCACTTATTTCAACTAGTTTTTGCATAGATTCATTAACTTTTACATTTTCATTTTCAACTATTTTCCTTAGTCTTTTATTGAAGCATCTATATGTTTTGTTGTTAGTTGAATATCCAATAAAAATATCTTCATCACATCTTTCATCAAGCTTCTGAAGGTTCTCATAATCTATTTTAATGTAACATCTAATTCCAAACACCTTGAAGTACCTAATAGTAGGAATCTTACCAATCCATAGTTCATAAGGATTATTTGTGTTCATACCTCTACTATAACTTAGTTAATAAAGTAAATAATAGCATTGATTTCTTCTCTCCAATATACATCAAGAACATTTTCCTCTTTCATCATAGTCCTTGCAACCTCTTGAACAATTTGATTCTTCCTTTCCACAACTCCATTTTGTTGAGGAGTTCTAATAGAATAATAATGTCTCTTTATACCATGCTCTTCACAAAATGCATTAAAATCACCAGAAGTTAATTCTCCACATCTATCTTACCTTAAGCATTTGATTCTCATCATTACTTGATTCTCTACTCTTTGTTTGAACACTTTGAATCTATCTAGAGCTTGAGCTTTCTATCTAAGAAAATTAACCCATGTCATTCTAGAGTAATCGTCAAACAAAAGCATAAAATACCTGTCACCATTAGGGATTCCTATTTTGTGAGACCACAGAGGTCTATATGAATTAATTCCAACATTCTGATAGATGATTGTTCTTTTCCTTTAAAATTGCATCTTGTTTGATTTACCAATTGACAACTTCTGCAAATAGAATTGGTGGGCTTTGTGATTCTAGGAAGATCCCTAACAACTTCTCTTGAACTAGTCTTGATAAGATTGTCAAAGTTTACATGTCCCATCCTTCGATGCCATAGCCAAATTTCATTAATTTGATAAAAAAACTACTTACCTTCACCACTCTTAAGATGATAGATGTTTCCATAAGTTTTTATTCATGTATCTACCATAGTTTCGAACCCTTTTCTAATCTCACAAGTGCTATCCTAAAATAAAATCTTAAATCCTTTGCTACACATTTTTTCAACACTCAAAATATTATGCCTTAAGTGCTTAACATAATAGATGTCACCAGTACTATTTTTTCCATCAATACTAATTATTCCTTTCCCAACAAATTAGCACTAGAATATTCTCCAAACATAACTAATCCTCCATCATAATTTTCAGGTTTAGTGAACTTAATTTTGTCTCTAGTCATATGATTTGAACATCCACTATAAATTACCCAATATTCTTCATCTTGTATAGCATGAAAGTTAGTAACTAGAGTACCTTCCATCTCATCCTTCTTGTTCTTTGGAATAGATTCCCTTCCACATCTTCCATGGTTAGTAGACACAAATTTATTCTGCAAGGCTAGAAACAAGAATTCATATTTATCTGTTGGAAGTGGGTTCACTCTGAGAGGGGGGGGGGTGAATCAGAGTGGAGTAATTTTAACTTTTAACCCTGGAAGCATACTTAAACTTTTGCTCAGTTAACCCAAAGAGATATATTTGATTAAGCAGGTGAGCATTAACATTTCAGGTCAGATTGACATGAGACTTGACTAACATTTGCAACTCATATCAAATGATATTGTTCAAATAAAGCTTTATGAACAATCTTGTTGTGATTTGTCGAAAAAACTATAAATCTTCATAATATGCAACTTTGAATTGCTTATGATAGACTCTTGAGCATACATATAATGAGCACATAATGTAGAAGTTAATTCACCTTATGAAAGATATTTTGCACCAGATTTTCCCAATCTAAATTTGCATGACAACCATGAGAAAATTGACTTTTACACTTTTAAACAACCTTAAAGTATTAGAGAATTGACCAACTGAATGAGCACAATAACATAAGTGACTATAAGAAAGAGTATGCAAGATAAACATAAATCACACAAAAAGGAGACACATAAATTGCCGAGTGAAAAACCCTCATGGGGTAGAAAAACCACTCCTAAACTGCCTTACTAGCTTAATTTCAAAACCACTATTTACAATGCCTTATAGGCTAATTTTTGAGCACCAACTCAAAGGAGCACTATTCCCTCATTTAGAGACACCAATCTCAAAGGAGCACCAACTCCACATTTGGAAACACCAATCTCAACGAGCACCAACCCCTTTATTGTTTTAGTAAATCATACAATAATACAGAGGATCTCTCTATTTCTCTTTTATCTATCAAGTGCCTCTTGATAGACAATAACTAAAATCCTCAAAGTTCCAATATGAACCTTCAGAATTTCAGGCATTGTCAAGCCTTAAGTCAACTTGATTATCAACTCATATTTCAGATTTTCAATCTTAGAGCTCAACATTTTTCAATATAGACATTGTGATGTATTATCACAAGTTTTACCTTTTGTTTCATATATGTCTCATTGTTCTTCTCTACTCTCTCAATTCATTCTATCTTTTTTGTTTTTCTCCTCTTTTCATAGATCTCACTTAAAGACTGTTAACTTCTCATTTTTCTCTTTTTGTCTTTTTTTTTAATATTAGAGCCCTAATCTCTCTATATTCATCTGATTATAGATTTCACCTATTACATTCAAGGAAGGTTACAACAGTTTCTCATTTTTCTATTTTAGAGAATAAGAACAAAAATGATCATCAGATTACCAAACTTCAATTGACCAACAATGTCATGTGTTGCAGTGTCCATGTGTGAAGGATCAATATGAAGAAGTTCTTCTTACAGGAATATCCAAGAATTTTTCAAATATAGAAGGCAGACTAAAAACTGTCCTCTCATGCAACCTGCACAAATAGAGCTGAAAAAAAAGAACCATTAAATCATATATGAAATTCATGAAAAAAACCCTCAAAAAGCCAACTACAACAGTAGTGCACCCAAAAACTCCATTGCAATGTAACCGTAACTTCAAAATGATGCACCCAATAATAATTGTTATGAAAGAATCTATGTAAGAGATTGAACATATTCGAAGTCATCATTATTTCCCCAAACATATACCACTGTTTGATAAAAATGATAAGATAAATCTATTGTAAAGTGCAGTTAAAGAAAATTATATGCAATCTTTTTTTTTTGGTTTTGATCAGTAAAAAAGATTTAACTAGTTTTCCACCTTCCATTTAGAAGTAACGGTTCTGGAAACCAATTGAAAAACTGAATACCTGAGAGTATCAAAATAGATGTTGCATGTAGCAATTTTTACCAATCTGCAAAGTGGCTTAGCAACCCAAGCTTCTCCCTTATTCGAGCTCTTATTCAATGGCAGGAAACTAATAGGTGAACCATCCAATGTCATGGTCTTTCTATTTTCCAATTGCTGCCAAAGATCAATAAACCAGCTACTAGAATAGTGAAATGACTATGAGATAAACAACTCAATGATGGTGGCCAGAATAGGGTTTCAAAAAAAACTTTCAAACAATGAAACATAACAATTTGCCCTATTTTCCACACAAAATTATTTGCATAGTATGATAGCCATTTGGAGTCCGAGAGGGAAAACATCAATCAATCGAAACCACATAAAACACTTTGAAAACTGTGGGTAGATAAATGACATGTGTTCCCTTATTGCACAACTACGACCACCCTTCGGACTACTCGCGGTACAACGATAGCTCCAAGCTAACCGCTAGTCATTTCCACCACGTTACCACAGTTAGCTACCTAATAGCTCGTGGTACAACGGTAGTAGTCTTTCTTGTCGTTGGCGATTTCCACTGCGTTACCGTGGTTATACAGCTGAAAGTTCGTGGTATAGTGGTAACTATCCTGCTTGTCGCTGGCAATTTCCACTGCATTACCGCGGCTACACATCTGACATTCCACGGTATAGCGGTAATTGTCCTACTTGCTACCAACAGTTACCACCGCATTACCGCGGTTACCTTCTTGACTGCTCATGGTGTAGTGGTAGCAGTGTTGCTTGCCGCTAGTTGCTTCCACCACACTACCATGGTTACCAGCCTAACTATCAATGCTAACGCAGTAAACTATATATCAGTTGTCAACTTTTAAGCCATGTTTATTAATCATGATGCAACCCAATATAAATATAAAGTGCACTGCAATATAGAGTGCCAAATAATAACCAAAGCCAGAAGATTTCCAATAAAAAAACAAAGTCGATTGCCACCTTAGAGTGTCATTGTATACTCAAGGATTTGTGTTGAGTAATATAGGCTTATATATATGTTGATTTGTGTATGCCTTTCCCCCATTCCATTAACACAATGCCATATGCAAAGACAATTATCAATTTGTTTACCTTTGACCAAAAAAAAATTTTCACCTCTTGATATCCAGTGCTGTATAATATGTCCAATGGTATCCAAAAATTTGTGAAGAGTTAAAGACCAATTTCATGTAAAGTTCACAGAGCCATAAACACTATAATGATCAGCCTGTAGAACACTGATTCATGCTAAGGTCAAATAATTAAGTGCAACTGAAGTACTAATTGATAAACCAAAAACATGTCACTGGATCAGTAGAACAAAGAACCTGTAACCAAAATACCTTAACCAAGATCAAATATCAACTGTGCCAACCAAATGTCATACAAAGACCAACTGTGAAATGCTTCCAAGGCACCAACCTAGGGTAGTTTTGACATCAAGGACAACTTCTACAGAAGAAGTCAACATTATCATCCTCAAAATCAAACTCATCATTAGAAATTCTAGCATCATCTCTAACATAATACAATTTCTTGAATTTTCTATTCTTTTTCTCTTTATTATTATGTTTGTTCTTCTTGTGTGTAGCAATATTTGGACATCTTCTATCTTAGTTTCTTTGAAGGTTGTTTCAACTTTCTCCTTTTCTCTTCCAAACTTCCTCATCTCAAATGCAGTCATGGTGCCAAATAGTTTTTCTTTGGTAAATTTATTTGGATCATATGATTCTTCAATAGCATATACCTATAGACACATAAAAATGACCTAGTCCTGCAAGCACTATTTTACCACTTTTCGTCCTAGCATAATTATGACATTTTAATTATGTTTCTAACCCACCTTCAACTATTAATTAAATAATTCATAATTATTTAATTAATTCATGACTTTTATTCTTCATGATTATTAAATAAATAGATCTTATTTATTTATTTAAATGCATCACTAATTATCAAAGTCTGCTCATAATTAAATAAATTTCTCAATTTATTTAATTAATCTTTGTCATTAATGTCCTCTTGATTATTAAATAAATTTATTTAAATTAATATTTATTTAAATAAATTTATTTAATTGCCTTTTTTGTCATTTCCCTTTTTAAATAAAACAATTTATTTAAAAATGACTTCACATGGTTAACTGCTTCTTCTTTTAGTAAATAATCTTAAATCAATTATTTACTATCTCACTAAATCCGTATTTTGAATTAATTTTAATTCAAAATGGAAATATTATTCTACAAATTAAGTAATTGCTAAAATTACTGATTTTTTAAATCTTATCTTCTTATCTTTTGATTTTTACTAATTTGTCACGTTCATTCTCCATCCTTGATTTAATTTCTTAAATTAAATCTTGTGCACTCATTTGAGAATTTTACCCTAACCCTAATTGAGAGTTGCCATTTTGAATCTTGACCATTGATTCTAGGGCATTTCTCAATCTCTCATCTCATTCATCCATCCAAAATTGCATTTTCTATAAAATGTCAATTTTGTTCTCATTTCAAGAATCTCTAAATATCTTAGAATTTTGTTTTCTTGAATCATTTACTTTCTTAATATGAATATCTTGCATTGTCCTTTAATTACTTGCATTTAGAATTTAATTTCTATTTCATAGTTTATAGAAATCCTTCAGAACTTTTCTTAGGGCCAGGCTATATAGTAGAGTTTTCTCATCACAAAATGAGGGCACACTCATCATCACAACAAGCTAGAAGGTGCAATGGAAGTCAGCCATGGAGGAGGAAGGATTGGGTGAGATCTCTCTTGTTCATTTATTTACGTCATTCTCTTATGCATTCTATTGTCTTTGTGGGTTTTGAATATGCTAATCTAATCTTGATCCCTTGTAGAAAATCCTCAATCACAATACCCTATCAAGGTTATTCTCCAATAGGGTCATCATGATCTTCTCTATTACATCTTCATTTGTCATGGTACAACCTTGATTTTTAACTTCATTTGCTGCAAGTTCAACTCTCTAATAGTAGCTTGCAATGTCCTCACCTTCTTCCATTCTCAAGTTCTCAAATTGGTACTTTGTTGTTAGCTTCCGAGTATGTGCAGGATCATCATGGAAAAAGTAGGCCCTTAAGTGGCGATAAAATTCAGAAAAATCAGAGTTGGACAATTTGATGTAAAAATTTGAATATGTTATCTATATTATTTCAAAAATATGTAATAATAGAATCTATAGAAAATTGAGTGTAGTTTCTAAACTACGAGGTTTATTTATAAATAACAATCTATTTGGTGAAAATTCGATATTTCAATGTAGTAGCACTTAAATTTCAAGGAAAAAATAAGAAGTAGGTGTTTGTCTAACCACCCTAACCACAATAAAATGATAATATTTTAGATATAAGTAGAGGATTCATGTCTCGATGTGATGCATATTTTTTTGTAACTTTTTTCCAAGTAAATAATTAATTATGAATTTTTTATTACAAATTTTAAAAAATATAAAACCTCGTATGTCTAACCACCTTAACTTGGTCAAAACTTCATGAAATTCAATTTATTTTTTAAAATCCTATAGTATGTGAAGCATATAATGTGACAAATGTTTTCGATTAAAAAAATATTATACCATTTGCAAGCTACAAATGTTTTTCAATCACCCTATCAATTAGGACTTTAGTCATAATTCAAATAGAAAATGAATAATAATTATTTATTAAATTCAAGGTAAATTATAATTTATATTGGTGGAAAGATGATAATCTCCTTTAAAAACCCTTTTTGTTTCATTAATTTTGGGTAAAAAAAAAGGTGAAAGCCACATGGGCCATCATATCACTTACATATCACCACTTTTTGGCCCATCATGATCCTGCACATACCCTTCCTTGATAATTTGACTCTATCATTTCGTTCATAGATATCTTTCAACTTTTTCCATACTTCATAATTAGTGCTTAAAGAAATAACCGTTTTCCATTCAGTTTTAGATAAAGCACTAAAGATAGCATACATTGCTTTTTCATTCTCCCCATAGGTAGAAATATCATCTATAGAAGAAGGACGACTAGCCAGTTCAACATATTTTGTCTCAACAAATTTCCAAGTCTTGAAACCAAGAGAGATTAGGTAACGTCTCATCTGCACTTTCTAGTCACTATAGTCAAATCCATCAAATATAGGGATTTTTAGCTTGTGGACCATCTGGTCTACCTCAAGTGGTTAAGCTCTTCTCTAAGGAACCAAAGCTCTAATACATTTTTTTTAAATGTACAAGATGACTGAGAGGGGGGGTGAATTAGTTGTACCAAATTAATTTAACTTTTGACCTTAATCAACTCCACTTTAACTTTAATTTTTTATTAATTATAAACATGAAATGTAGATAAAAAAGGAAAATATTAGAGACACCAAATCTACATGGAAAACCCAATGAGGGAAAAATGACATTGATGATTAACTCACAATATCATAGTAATATAATCCTAGATACAAAGGCTGACTGCCAAAGGGCTTGCTTCCCAGAAAGGACTCATTGTCTAGATACAAAGGCTTACTACCTACAGATAGGACTCACTATCCAAAAGGAGGCTCATTACCTACAATCAAAGAAAGACAATAGAAAATCCACCATAATAGGTTCCACACATTCACAACGTGATCATAGGATTGCAAACACCATCAAATCACTGCTTTCAGGAATCTGACATATCAAAGTACTATTGCCTTAACTCTTTTTCAAAAACTCTACTTTTTGCACTTTTTTCAAACACTTCACACTTCATATATACAATTCGTAACATATTGAATTTTATTTATACCATCTTCGATCTTGAAAACTTTCTCCAAGGTCAGCTACACAACCTTTATTTTACAAATTCAAATTAGGTCAGCGAGTCAAAATTCTCGCAATGGATAAGAATGAGAGTGGACTAGTTACATACTTAATTAGGACCCAAAAATAATCTTGGATCAATCACAAGCTTCCTTAATCGATGCTTATTCTCCATGTAACAAGTAAACACTAGGTTAGCCAAAACTAATGAAAACACCAACGAAATTTCAAGTACATGCATCCACAACAAGATGATGACATGTGGATCATTCAACACACTTCACTAGATATTGGAACAAATTTTAGAAACCTTCATATACATCCATAGCAACTGCAACAATATTTATACACAAAACACTCTTCAATAGTCCAACTAGACCATGCAGGCACACAAAATAGCTCTGGAACAATCCTTCTGGAGCACCAAACTGAAATCACATTTGATATAACATAGAGAACATCAATATTAAACTTATTCTAGATCCACAAGATCTGAGACAACCCACTAGAAGACTACGAAGCAAATACATCTCTCCTAGTCTACAAACAAATAGCTCTACCAAATGAGTTCACACATTGATGAACACATATTTTACTCTCCATCAAACCATAAGCTAAAACTTAGATTATATTATCCATTGAAGCCCATAAAAAATAATACAGATCAATACAAGCATAGGATCAACACATAAGAAATGCAGAGAACATTACCCGAGCACACTCAGAACACACACACAATATTGTCTTCATTATTTATTAATTTTCTCAAAATAACTTGACATCAAAACATATGACATGCCATAAATATAGCTCCATGTACTCTCAACACTATATGTACCACCTTAAATCACTTTGAATTGTGTTTACATCAATGAAAAAATTAATGAAAACACCACCAAACACATTCATACTTGCAACAATTTGGATGTTTGTTGGGAGAGGAGCCCAATGAGATGCCCCCTCAAATTCGAGTCCATGTGGTTAAAATATCTGAATCTTGGTGAACTGGTCAATGAATGGTGGTCGGGATGCAACCCAAGGGGATCTAAAATGTTTGGAGATGTGAAAAAGATAAAAACTATAAAGAAATATTTAAAAAAGTGGAACAAAGATAATTTTAAGAGCATTTTCAAAGAGAGAAGGAAGAATGAGGAAGAATTGAAAGTGATGAAAGAGAAGATGAATGTTGAAGGTATGGATTTAAATATTTTTGAGGAGGAGAATTCTGTACTAAGTAGTTTGAATGAAGTTATGGAAAAAGAAGAGATATTTTGGAGACAAAAATCCTTAGAGGCTTGGATGAAGGTAGGAGATAGAAACACAATTTTTTTCACAACTAACAAAGGCAAGGAGAGAAGTTAACAAAATTACTGCAATCAAGGCACTGAATGGTATTATAGTGGAAGACCTAGATGAAATAAGGTATATTATGGTGGAATTTTTCCATGCTCTATTGAATGACTATGAGGGTTCCAATCTTATGATGGAGAATGAGTTGTTGAGATATATTCCTAAGGTGGTGACAAAGGCTCAAAATTTCCAACTTTTTAAATAATTCTTGAAAGAAGAAATAAGGGTAGCTTTGTTTCAATTACACTCAGAGAAATCTTCGGGTCCACATGGATTTCTTGCAATTGTCTTTTAAAAATTTTGGGACATCGTAGGGTAGGATGTATTTGAGGTAATTGAAGATTCAAGAGAATCAGGCCTAGTGTAGAAATAAATTTATAAAAACTTCATTATTGCATTAGTCCCCAAGAAAGAGAAGCCAAAATCAATGCAGGAATTTCAGCCAATTTCCTTATGCAATAAATTATACAAAATTTTGGTGAAATTAGTGGCAAATCAACTTAAAAGAATTCTTCCCTTCATTATTTTAGAGGAGCAGATGAGCTTTATTCTAGGAAGGTTGATATTCGAGTGTGTAATCATTACCCAGGAAGTCATTCATTGTGTATAGAAATTGAAGAAGTCTATGATGTGAAAACTTGATATTAGGAAGGATTATTATAAGGTCAATTGGTGGTTCCTATTCAATATTATGGAAGCTTTTGGCTTTCAAAAGGTGTTGCTAGATTGGATTTTTAGGTGCGTAGAGTGTCCTAGATACTTTGTCTTGGTAAATGGCTCACCTGAAGGCCTTTTCAATGTATCTAGTTGATTGAGGTAGGGTGATCCCTTATCCCCCTTTCTCTTCATCATAAAGGTGGAGGCCTTGGGTAGATCGATTGAAAGTGTGAGAGGAAGTGGAACTATGAGTGGTTTGTAGGTCACCAACAATCAAAATGTAGTAAGTTATCAATAGTTTGTTGATGATACTTTTTTGTCCGGGACCACAACTGAAAGGGGGGTCAATATAATAAAAGGCATTTTGGACAAGTATTCTTTGGCATCTAGGCAAGAAATCAACCTTTCAAAATTGGAAGTCTTCTTCTTGAATACTGCCACTACTAGAGAAATACAGATTTTGAGGATACTTTGGTTCAAAAAGGGAAATATTCCATGTAATTATCTTGATATCCCCCCTAGATAAAGGAATAAAGAAAGCTAATTTGTGGGTGTATCTAATTGAAAAGGTGAAGGACAAAATGGCATCATGGAAGAGTTGATGGCTATGTTGGGTAGGACGCTTGAAAATGATGAATTTTTTCATCTCAACCATCCCAACCTATATGATGTCTTGCCTTCATTTATCTATTGGGGAGTGAAAATATTTCTTTCGGTAGGCCAATTCAGAACAACATAATTCTTCGCTAATAAAATGACAGAAGGTGTGTGAGAAGAAATAAGTAGATGGGTCTCGAATGAGAATTTTTTTTCTTGAAAAGAAAGAATTGGGGGCCAAATTAGTTCGATAATTACACTCAAAATAGAACTTGAAATGGGTGAAATTAATCAGGGAAAATATCTAGATGATGGTAAATATTCCATACTAATTGCAAGTCAGCTCCCAATGGGGTCTCGAATTTGGAATTTATTTGCAGCTCTTGGGACTCGATTCTTGATCACTTGACATAGGAGGTCAAGGATGGTTGAAATTCCATTTTTTGGGAATATTCATGGGAACGTGTGGAAATACTTGTATATTTTGATGAGCTAGCTCAAGTAAGACTAGCAACTAAGTAGGTATGGGGTGATAGGGTAATAAATTATTTGGAGGATCAGCCAACATAGGGAAGAATATATAGTAATTAGAAGAGAATTAGAAAACTTGGATTCCAAGGGGACATGGTAGAATTGTTGAAAAATATTATGAAGGATTAGAAAATATCTTTGAGGTAGGGCAATGATGAAATTAGATGGAATACATCTCAAAATGAGGAATACAGGGTCAAGGATGGCTACAATGTTTTGGTTAGTGAAGGTGCTTTAGCACCCAATATTTTGATCAACCTCTATTGGACCAAGCTTTGTCTCCCTAAGGTTGGAATTTTCACATGGGCAGAAGCTCAGGGGAGAGTCTTAATAAAGGACAAGTTTTTCAAGATGGGATATAAAGGGCTATCGATATTTTCATTGTGTAAATCAGAGGAGTAAATAGGGGACCGCCTATTCTTGCACTACAAATACACTCAACATCATTGGAGCTAGCTATGTACTAAACTCTCTTGGTATTTTTCCTTTCTAACTAGTCTATTTGAGATGCTCAGTTGCTAGCCAATTCATTACAAGCAAGAAATGTTTGGTGGTTTCTAGATTATTATCCCTTCAATTGTAATTTGGGAGATTTGGAAGAAGAGAAACCATCGTAACTTTTAGGTAAAGGAATTTCCACAATCACGGCTGCAAATAAAAATCAAGGTGAACATTGTGGAGGTAATTAATTCTATGTTAGAGGAGTTAAACTTGATAAAATTAAACTTTATAGTGTGGGATGCATTAGCTAGGAGAAACTACAATGGGTTGATTTCTCCTACCTTTGTGGGTACAAGGGGGTATGCCATAGCCAAGGATAGAAGCAAGGTAATGTGGTATCCACTTGATGTAGGATGGGATAAATTGAACTTTGATGGAGCATCCAAGGGAAATACCAGGGTCTCTGAAGTAGGATGCATAATCATATATAGTGAGGGCCGCATTCTAGGAAGGCTAGCATCCCCCCTCCTAGAAGGAACAAACAATGTGGTTGAGTTTCAAGAATTAATCCTAGTACTAGAATCATGTTTTGAGCTTGGGCTATTGAATTTTTTTATTGAAGTTCATTCCACCTTGGTGATCAATTTTTTGAGAAGGAGAAAAGTGTGAAATTGGAAGTTGGGATCAAAATTGGAGATAGCCTTGCAATGGGTGGATTGGTTGGAAAATGTAATGATCAAACACATTCTCAAATAAGGCAATTCAGAGGCGGATCTCCTCTCCAATATGGGGGCTAATGGGGTTTTGATGAAAGATCTAAATAGGTAATAGTAAATGTTGATAGCGGAAGTTAGGGTGGGAATCTCTCCACAACAAGGATGTGGAGAGACCACATCTAGCATCATCCCATATATGTTGGGTGCATGAAGGAACTTAGATCTATGGACTTGGATGTCCATCTAGGATTGGCAAGACGATGTAAACTAATTGTGTTTACTAAAAGGTGGAGGGACAATTTGAGAATTTCCACCTATGTGATCTAAGGTAGATGGGTCACGTCTCTTTAGGAACTATCATTGGAATGATATAAGAATTTATGATTCCTTCATGCCAAGGTACAAGTAGTCGAAAATGAGGATGCATTTAGATTTCCAAATGTATGAAAGGATGGGTCACCACATACTCGTGTACTCATTCATGTATATGACAACAACCTCATTTTCTTAAATTCTTTGTGTGGATGGCTTGTAGGAATTGTGCAAAATAATAAAGGAGGATTTTGTGTGGAATTATTTCATCTTTGGAAAAATTTGGTGAAGGAAACAACCCTTTCTTTCTTCTATGTGATAGTTCTCTTGCTCAGCTTCTATGGGTCTTGAGCTTTGATGGCTAAGAGCTCAACTTTTACGCTGGATACTTTAGTGGATTCAGTCATTTTCTTTGGGGCAGACACTCCTCTCGCCCTCAAGTGTAAAGACCACCAAAATTCATTTTGGGGGGTCACAAACCAGCATTTGAAATGCACCGTGTTCAATATCTACCCATTAACAATCATGGTACTGAAAATGATGCTCGACAACAAGCATCTGGAGCATAAGGAGTAATTTTGAGAAAAATTATAGGTGGTGTCACAATTTATCACTTCTATCCTAGATAATCAAGTCCCCAAGGTGGAAGCTAAGCTACTGATGGCTAAATTATTCAAAAAGGAACTTCTAGGTGCTCTAGAGGAGGTGGTGAATGTTTCCATTCTCAGCAAGGGAGCCCTGCATCTGAGTGACATGAAGCTCATTAATATTTTTGGAGATTTAATTAAGATCTTTCCTTTTCTCTTATGTGCCATAGAATGGTGGTTATAGTTGTAGTCAAATTTCTCAAAAAACATGATCTAGTTGAGGTTTGCGACATGGAATGGGTCAAGGAGTTTGATACCTCTGCAAAGGATAATAGATTTCTATATATTCTCGGTCCTCATGAATTTTTGGTGTCCTCTTCCTTCTATATTATTTGGTCCTCAAGTGGTAGGTTGTTGATTAGGGTTTCTAAAATCTTGCGATATCTCCTCTACTCCTTTTATTGTTTTGTAGTACTTGGGCATTTTCCATGTCCATTTAGTTAGTTTTTTTGGTGTTGTTGTAGGGTGGGTTGGTAGGATGTTTTTTGTGTCTTCTGCTAGTTAATATGGTTGTCATCTTGATGCCCTATTTGGTTTCTTGCATATCTAGACACTTATAATTCTAGTTTATCAATACAATCCATCTTAGAAAGCAAAAATAATAATTTTGTCACTAAAATTGTTCATTCTTCTAATTAAATTTAATAGTTGTCATTAATTACTTAATTAATCTACTTTCCTTCTTCAAAATTAAATAATTAAATCAATTATTTGATTTCCCAAAGTTCACTCAACATAGTCTATTAGTAAATAAATTTTTATTTATTAAATCAAATACATCTTGTGTGTTCCTCTTAACATTAATTAATTATTTAATAAAATTAATCATCCTCACATATTTTGATTGAATAAATCATTTCCATTGATTTCTCAAACTAATTTGTTAATTCCACTAATTACTCCAATCCCACTGATTATCAAATTAATTCCCTTAATTATATTAATTAGGTCAGTTAACTGGTCAATATATTTCCTCTCAATAGACATCGACCTTTGATCTTGATCTTTCATCCTTGCATCCTAATCGTTCATCTAAAATCAAAAAATATATAAAATAACCTTCATCCCTCTCATAATTTATCTAGAGAATTTGTAGAAAGGTCATGTAAATGTGGTTCTTGAACAAATTAAGCAAACACCCTCACTTTTCATATTATCATTATCATTATTAGGATTTTTCAAATAATGGAGGCTTTGTGTTGAAGAGCAATCTGAAATATCAAGATCAACAAAAATATACTCTAACATGGGATGGTAAGATTGTGTAGTTTGAATTTATTTATGTTTCCATTTGATTGTTATAACATTTTTTGTTGAATTCATAGCTATTAAAATTTCATTTCATGAGTAGGTTGGATTTTATCCATTTGTTTTGATTTCATTTGATTTTATTGATATTGATCCTAGGGTAAGTGCAAAAATATGGGGGGCCAAAAGGGGGCTTAAGTGGGAACCTTTTTTCAAAAATCAAGAAATACTAACCTTGGACATGAAATTGAGGATAGTTACACTCAATTTTGAGATGCAACAAAAATAAGGATCACAATGCTCTGAGTCTACTTTCTAAAATACTATTTTGTTTTTAAATGGTAGAGATTAAGGGGTTCAAAAGAGGGGGCCATAGGAAATGGTGTTGTTTTTGTCAAAAAATATAAGATAGAAAATTTTATGTCTCACTCAAAAGGTTAATTTTTTTTTAGTATTTTTAAAATTTCTTGAGTGAGAAATTAGCTAACAGTATGTAGTTTATGCCCGATTTTTCTAATAATTTTTTAATGAATATTTGATTTTTTACTAATTTTCAATGTGGACACTTCTTGAAAAATAAAATTATAGCCATGTTACACCTATAAATTTTGAAAACTAATTGAAAATCATTTTTTAAAAATATGTGTAGAATGAAGTCTAACTTCTAAAAATGTAATTTATTTCAGATTTTGATGAACGGTTAATTTATAATGAAAAAAATACCAAACGGTGGTTTTTCCAAAAAAAATACACACAAACAAAACAAATTATGGATCAAAGGATTAACATTGTCAAAATATGGAAAAAAATACATTGTTAGATAGCTAAGAGAGAGCCTAACATTACCTAGGTGTTCAATTTGTTTGACCTTGAAACATGTGCAAACTTGATTCTTCGCACATACATGATTATGTGAAATATTATAGAATTTGAAAAAGCACATCTTTGGATGTTGGGAAGGCACACTAAGTGTTTGGGTTGGTATTCCAAAGAAAATACCAAGCCCAAGGCTTACGGATTCCCAAAGAACATTACAATGCGAGTATGTTACAATACACTCATGTTATTTCTTAGTTTTGACATTTTTTTTATGTGTGTTCCCAAGACATGTCTAGCAAGACATAATGAGAGTGTGTTATAATATACTCATGTTATTTCATGCTTTGTGTTAAATGCTAGTCTATTGAATGTATGTATATATATTTGTATGTTTTTATGTATATATGATTGTATGAAATGTATTTATGTATGTACACCTCTATGTATGTATGTATGCATGTAAGCATGTATGTATACATGTATGTATGTATGTCTTTAGAGGGAGGGAGAGACGTAAGAGAGAGAGGTAGAGGGGTTGTAAGGGAGATACCTAAGAGAGAGGCAATGGGAGAGAAGGGGTTGGAGTGAGAGGGAGGGGGTTGGAGAGAGACCTAAGAGATAGAATGGGGAGAGAGAGGGGGGGAGAGAAAGAGAGAGTAATATATTTAGGGTGCCAAAGGAAGAGACTTCAAAGTCTGAGGGGGTGAGAGGGATGGACTTGAGAGATAGGGAGAGAGAGTGTGTGAGAAAGAGGGAGCTTGAGAGAGAGGGAGTGGGAGAGATCGAGTATGATAAAGAGGGAGTTTGAGAGAGAGGGAGTGGGAGATATCGAGTGTGAGAAATAGGGAGTTTGAGAGAGATGGAGTGAGAGAGAGGGAGTGTGAGTGAGAGAAACCTAAGAGAGGGAGAGGGTGTGGGAGGGAGTAACCTAAGAGAGAGGTAGAGAGAGAGGGAGTGTGCAAGAGGGGGTTGTAGTAAGAGGGAGTTATATAGGTAGGGTGGGAGGGATATATAAAGAGAGGGGATAGAGGGAGAAGGGGAGAGAGAGAGAGAGTTACCTAGATTGGTTGCTAGAGGGAGAGACCTAAGAGAGAGGGGGTGGGAGGGAGTGACCTGGGAGATAAGGAGAGAGAGGATGAGTGCAAGAGAGATGGACTGATGGAGATTTAGTGGTATGGAGAGAGAGAAAGAGAGGGAGTGAGAGAGAGTGGGAGGGATTGATTGAGAAAAAGGTACATAGAAAGAGGGAGAGGGCATATATAGACAATTAGAGAGGGTGAGAGAGAGAGGGGGGAAAAGACGTGAGATGGATAGATAGGGAGAGAGGGATAGGGTTTGAGGGTATAGAGTTTTTGGATTAGGATTGAGGTTCCAATGTATAGGGTTGAGGGTTGAGGGTTTATTGGTTTAAGGGTTGAGTAGTTAAGGGTTGAGGGTTTAAGGGTGTAAGAGTTCAAGGATGAGGTTTATGGTTTAAGGGTTTATGATTGAGGTATTAGGATTGAGGGTTGAGGGTATAGGGATGAGTATATAGGCTATATGGTATATGGTTGAGGGATTATGGTTGAGGATCCAATGTATAGGGTATATGGCTAAGAATTGAGGGTTCAAGGTTTAATGTATATTGTAGAGGGTAGAGAGTAGAAGGTTTAAGGTTTTAATGGTTGATGGATTAGGGTTTTAAGGTTTAGGGTTGAGGGATTACGCTTTAGGGATTAAGGGTTGACAATTAAGGGTTTGGAGATTGAGGTTTTAGGGTATAAGGTTGAGGATGTATGGTTTAAGGGTTGAGGGATTATGTTTGAGGGATTAAAGGATGAGGGTTGAGGGTTTAGGGTAGAGAGTTTAAGGGATGAGGTTATAGGGTATTAAGTTGAGGGTAGAGGGTAGAAGGTTTAAGGGTTTAGGGTTTAAGGGTTGATGGTTGAGGGTTTAGGGTTGAGTTTTTAAGGGTTGAAGGTATAGGGTTGAGGGTTTAGGGTAGAGAGGGAGAAGTGAGATAGAGAGGAGAGAAGAGGAGGGAAGTACAAAGATATGAGGGTTGAGGATTCAATGTATAGGGTAGAGGGTTGAGGGTTTAGGGTATTGGTTTTAGTGTATAGGGTTGAGGGTATAGTGTACTGGGTTGAGGGTTGAGGGTAGAGGCTTTAAGGGTTTAGGTTTTAAGGGTTAAGGTTTGAGGGTTTAGAGTTGAAGGTAGAGGGTTAAGGGTATAGGTTTTAGGGCATATGGTTGAGGGATTAGGGTTGAAGATCCAATGTATATGGTAGAAGGAATAGTGGTTAATGGTTTAGGGTTTAAGGGTTGAGAGTTGAGGGATTAAGGGTTGAGGTTTGAAAATTAAGAGTTGATGGTTTAATGTATAGGGTAGGGTTTAAGGGTTGATGAATTAGGTTTGAGGGTAGATTGTATTGGATTAAGTGTAGAGGGTAGAGGTTTTAAGGGTCTAGGGTTTGAGGGTTAAGGGTTGAGTGTTTAAAATTTAGGGCAGAGGGTTGAGGGATTAGGTTTGAGGGTCAAATGTATAAGGTAGATGGTAAACAAGTTGAGGGTTTAGGGTTTAAGTGTTGAGGGTTAAGGGATTAGGGTTTAAGGGTTGAGAGTTTGGGGATTAGGGTTGAGGGAGTAAGGGTTCAGGGATGACACATTGAGGGTTGGGAGTTCAGTGTAAAGGGTTTAAGGATTGAGGGTTTATGGTTTAGTTTTGATGGTAGATGGTTGCGGGTATAGGGTTGATGGTACAATAAAGATGATAGAGGGTATAGGGGTTGAGGGCTTAGGGTTTAAGGGTTGAGAGTTGAGAGATTAAGGGTTGAGAGTTGAGAATTAAGGGTTGAGGGTTTTATTGGTATGTGGCGATTGATCACCGAAAAGGGGAAAACCCCAACTTTGTATAACCCTAATCTGGAAGCTTCTAAAAAGCTAGTTATAAGGGGTTTGTAATAGAGTTACAGGATGATAAGAAAAGGGCAATTTTTTGTGATATTGTAATAGGGTTTTACACTGGTTAATAAAATCATTGGATGGCTGCGATTTGGTGGATGTAGCCCATATTGGGTGAGCCACGTTAAATTCTTTGTGTTATTTTTCTATGTGTTTTTTATTTCTTGGTTTATTTGATAATATCTGCATTTATCTTTTAGATATCTACCTTCAAATCCTAACAAGTTTAATGTATAGGGTGGAGGGTAAAGGATTGAGGGTTTAAGGTTTGAGGGATTAGGGTTGAGCTATTAAGGGTTGAGGGTTTAGGGTAGAGATTTTAATGGTTGATGGTATATGGTTGAGGGTTTAGGGTATATGGTAAATTTTTTAAGGGTTTAGGGTTGAAGGGTTGAGGGTTGAGGGTTTAGGATTGAGTGATTAAGGGTTTAAGGTTTGAGGGTATAGGGTTGAGGGATTATGATAGAGAGGGAGGGATTGAGGGAGGGAGAGATGGTGGGAGAAGTGAGATAGAGAGAAGGGGAGAAGAGGAGGGAAGGATTGAGAGAGATGAGGCTTGAGGATGCAATTTATATAGTAGAGGAATGGAATTTATGGTTTGGGGTTGGGGATCTATAGAATTGAGGGCTTAGGTTATTTGATTTAGGGTATATGGTTGAGAGATTAGGGTTGAGGGTAGAGGGTATTAGGTTGAGGGTATTGGGTAGAGGATTTAAGGGTTGAGGGTTTAGGGTTGAGGATATAGGTTTGAGGGTATAGGGTTGATGGATTGGAGTTGAGATTCCAATGTATAGGTTAGATGGTATAGGGGTTGAGGGTTAAGGATTTAATGGTTGAGGGTTGATAGATTAAGGGTTGAGGGTTGAGAAATTAGGGTAGAGAGTTTAAGGATTTAATGGTTTAAGGTCTGATACATCAGGGTTGATGGTAGTGGTATTAGGTCAAGGGTAGATGGTAGAGGATTTAAGGGTTGAGGGTTGAGGTTTTAAGGTTGAGGGTAGAGGGTTGAGGGATTAGGGTTGAGGGTCCAATGTATAAGGTAGAGGGTATAGGGGTTGAGCATCTAGAGTTTAAGGGTTGAGGGTTAAGGTATTAGGGTTGAGGGATTAAGGTTTTAGGGTTTAGGGTTTAAGCATTGAGGTTTTATGGATTAGGCTTGAGGGAGTAAGGGTTTAGGGATTATGAATTTAGGGTTTAGGGTATATTTTTTAAGGGTTGAGGGTTGAGGGATTATGGTTAAGGTTATAGGGTTGAGGGTATAGGGTTGAGGGTATAGGGTTAAGGGATTAGGGTTGAGGGTCCAATAGAGAGGGTAGAGGGTATAGTGGTTGATAGTTGAGGGTTTAAGGGTTGAGAGTTGAGAGATTAAGGTTGAGTGTTGAGAATTTAGGGGTGAGGGTTTAATGTATAGGGTAGATTGTAGAGGGTAGAGCATTGAGGGTTTAAGGGTTACAAGATTAAGGTTTGAGGGTTTTAGGTTTATGGTAGAGATCTTAAGGGTTTAAGGGTAGAGGGTATAGGGTTTAGGGTAGAGAGTATTAGGTTGAGGGTAGAGTTTGGAGGATTTTGGGGTTGAGGGATTAGGGTTTAAGGTATTGGGTCAAGAGGGTAGAGGGTTGAGGGATTAGGGTTTATGGTTTAAGGTTTGAGGGTTGAGGGTTTAAGTGCTTATGGCTTAATGGTTTAAGGAATGAGGGTATAGGGTTGAGGTATTAGAGAGAGGGAGTGGGAGAGAGAGGGATGGGATAAATATAGAGGGATATGTGGTACAAGGGAGAGAGAGAGAGAGGGAGACCTAAGAGAGGAATATGGGTTAGGAGGGAGAGACTTGAAAGAGATACCTAAGAGATTAGGGTTGAGTTTAGAGGGTAGATAGTTTAAGGTTTTAGGTTTAAGGGTTGAGGGTTTAGGGTTTAGGGTTGAGGGTTTGAGGGTTTAAGGTTTGAGGGTATATGGTTGGGGTATTATGGTAGAGAGGGAGGGAGGGACGGAGGGAGAGATGGATGAAGAACTGATATAGAGAGAAGGAAAGAAGAGGAGGGAAGGATATAAAGAGATGAGGTTTTAAGATCCAATGTATAGGGTAGAGGGTTAATAATTTAGGATACAACGTTGAGAACCTATAGGGTTTAGGGTTTAGGGTATTGGGTTGAGGGTAGATGGTAGATGGTATTGGGTTGAGCATAGAGGGTAGATGGTTTAAGGGTTGATGGTTGAGGGTTAAAGGCTTTAGGCTAAAGGTTTGAGGGTATAGGGTTGAGGATATATTTTTGAGGGTATAGGGTTGAGGGATTAGGGATGAGGGTCCAATGTATATAGTAGAAGGTATAGGCATGGAGGGAATATGGTTTAAGGGGGAAGGGTTAATGGATCTATGTTTTAGGGTTGATAATTGAGGGTTGAGGGTTTGATGTATAGGGTAGAGGGTAGATGGTAGAGGGCGGAGAGTTCAAGGGTTAAGGGATTAGAGTTGAGGGATTAAGGGTTAAGGGTTGAGGGATTAGGGTAGAGAGTTTAAGGGTTTAAGCGTTGAGGGATTAGGGTTGAGGGTAGAAGGTATTGGGTTGAGGGTAGATGGTAGAGGGTAGAGGGTGTTAGAGTAAAGGTTTTAACTTAATTATGTTGATTAAGTTCCTTTTATTCCCTTCTTAATATTTCACATTAGTTTGCATAAAGTGACATTTAATAATTATATTAATTATTAAATATTTTCCTATTAGGGCTTCTTTTAGGGTTTCCTTAGGGTTTTAATGATCTCCTTTTAATAAGGATTGATCTCATTGTATTTCATATCAATTCATTTTCTCATTCTCTCTGATATATACATTTTTAGTTTTCAGAGAACCCTTGCATGTTTGTCTCCATCTCTTCTTTTTTGATAGGTTATTTGCATGCAAGTGATCTTCGAGGTTTGTGAAGTTGTATTTTCTCAACTCCTACATGGTATCAGAGCTCCAGACTTGCTGCTTCTTGTTCTTGTTTTGAAGATTTTTGGAGCTTCAAGGGTTTGGGATTTATTTTTTTGATCTAGGGCACACCTGCAATTTCAAAGAATTTTGAGCCCAAATGGACCTTTCCATTGTGTCTGCAATGGTCCAAAACCTCCAAATCGACTGTTCATTCATCCATTTTGGACAAAGTTGAATTTTGGGGAAATTTTTTTTTTCTAATACGGTCGTACGGCCGTCATCTGCGTGCAAATTGGAAAAAACCCTGGTAATATATATATATTTCATTTTCTGCATTTTCGTCAAAAAATTTTTGAAAAAAAAATAATTATTGGAGTAAATGTTTTTTTTTTAATTTTTTGTTGTTAAAAAAATCAAATAAAAAAAGGGCTTTTTAAAGGCTTGTCCAGGCCTAGTCGCGATACCCTGCGCAGACCTATGCAGTGTACCTGCATAAGACCTGCGCAGTGTACTTGCACAGTATCCTGTGTAGTGTATCTTGTGTAGACTTATGCAGTGAACTGCGCAGTGTACCCACGTACACAAGTCACCGGCAGTACAAGGTCGTCGGCCTTTTGAATATTTTTTTATAAAAAAAAAATAATTTTGTAATCTTTTTTTTATTATTTAAAAAAAAAAATTCATAAAATAAACCCTACTATGCTTTTGCGGTGACAGTCGTCTGGCCATCAAATTTAAGCTTAGAGTTTTTCTACGACGGTCGTATGATCGTCAAATTTAATGCAACGTTGACTTTTTTCATCTTTGGAGTTGTTTTCTTCCAGAGGTCGTAACTTGGGCATACGATATTGTTTTTTGGAAAACGAGATATCGCCGGAAAGCTGGTTTTCTCATCTTTCTAGTGGTGTGGGTTTCATCACTTTTTTTTTCTTTTTCTTTTCTGTTGGTGCATTCGACAATCAATTTTTTGGCTATCCTTCATGTATTTCTAGCTTTGTCCTTTTTGGGCATTATTTGTAAGCAATATCTTTTATGTAAACGCACTAAGATAAAGTGCCACACTATTGTACATGCATTTTTTGGGGATTTTGCACATAAGGTTGTGCCACCTTTTGTACTCGCACTGTTTTATAAAGTTCCATGAGGGGTTGTGTAGTTTTCCTTTGTTTTGTCATCACATCTTTGTCTGATGAGTGTCCCTCCATGACGATAGTGGATCCATATGATTCCAGCCTCATGCATTTGTGCTTTATTTTGGCACACCATTTTTTTAGTTGTAGGTGCTTTCTTGTTCACTTTCAAATGTTGTATCTTATTCTTCATGCACTACATAGTGTTTCACATCATTTCAGTGGATTTGTCAGGCTCTCCCTGTTCAGCATTATGGGGGGGTATTATACTATTTGTGCTAATTCTTCCTTGGTTTCACCTTGGAAGGAATCTTCCATTCTCAATTGATCAGTGTTTCAGACTATTGGTTCTTATGCCATCTGTATCTTCGTTCCAAGTGTTTGTCTTTGTTTTCCATCTTATTCGAGTAGTGTCATTTGGGGCACTCATGCAGATTGTTATCTTCTTGATCCTAATCATCCTATCTTCAGCGAAGGTTCTTCAGCACCATAGCAGTCATCTTTCGACAGTTGTTTGCAACTTCTTCTGCTTTAGTGATGTTCTTCTTGGCTTTCTGCATATCTTTTTGGAGTAGAGCTTTTCCCATGAGGTTTTCTCTATTTCTCCACTTTACAAAGATTTGGTGTATTTGGGTACCTGATCTGGCCTAGTTGTCGGGACCCATGTTTGCCTTCTTGCATTGTAGTTACCTTTGCTTTCTTGCATTTTTTTGTAGTTGCACTATTGCTCATCTTAAGGGGGGGTGTTAGAGTAAAGGTTTTAACTTAATTATGTTGATTAAGTTACCTTTATTCCCTTCTTAAGATTTCACGTTAGTTTTCATAAAGTGACATTTAATAATTATATTAATTATTAAATGTTTTCCTATTAGGGCTTCTTTTAGGGTTTTTCCTATTAGGGTTTCTTTAGGGTTTGCATGATCTCCTTTTTGTAAGGATTGATCTCATTGTATTTCATATCAATTCATTCTCTCATTCTCTCTGATATATACATTTTCAGTTTTCAAAGAACCCTTGCTTGTTTGTCTCCATCTCTTCTTTTGTGACAAGTTATTTGCATGTAGGTGATCTTCGGGGTTTGTGAAGTTGTATTTTCTCAACTCCTACAGAGGGTTTAATAGTTTAGGGTTTAAGGGTTGAGGGTTGAGGGATTAGGATTGATGGATTAAGGGTTGAGGGTTTAGGGTTTAAGGGCTGAGGGTTGAGAGATTAAGGGTTGAGGGTTTAATGTATAGGGTAGAGGTTAGAGATTTGAGGGTATAGGGTAGAGAGTTTAAGGGTTGAAGGGTAGAGGGTATAAGAATTAGGGTAGAGGGTATTTGGATGAGGGTAGAGGTTAGAGGGTTTATGGAATGAGGGCTAAGGATTTAAGGTATTGGGTCAAGAGGGTAGAGGGTTGAGGGATTAGGTTTTATGGTTTAAGAGTTTAGGGTTTGCGGATTAGGTTTGATGGAGTAAGGGTTTAGGGATTACATGTTGAGGGTTGATATTTTAAGGTAGAGGGTTTAGGGTATTGGGATGAGGGTAGAGGGTAGAGGGTAGAGGTTTTAAGATCTGAGGGTTGATGGTTTATGGTTGAGGATAGATGGTTAAGGGTTTAGGGTAGGAGAGAGAGAGAGAGAGAGAGATAAGGGTTTAGACTTTAAGGGTAGACGTATCAAGGGATTTTGTAGTATATAGTTGAGGGATTAGGGTGTAAGGCATAGTATCTAGGGTTGAGGGTTTAGGGATAAGTGAGGAACCTAGATGGCTAAGGGGGGTGGAGGCTAAGGATAGAGTGAGAGAGAGAAAATAAACCTATAGAAAATAAAAATTTTCATAATACGAGTGCAGTTTGAAGAAGTTGACATGTAGCTATTTGTATAGCAAGACAAAACGTGCTTGCACTATAATGTGAGCACATTTTGTCTTTCTCTAAAAACTGTAAAAAATTTAATATACCTATGATCTCTAGGCCCACATTCTATATATTCTCTATGTTATGCGCATTTTTTGACAAAAAGAAGCTTTTCAATGCTTTTGTGAAGTGTCCATGCTAATTTTTCACATTCTACCACCTTTCAATGAACTAATAGAGTTTTCATGTCAAATTTGATATCTATCAATTCAAGTATCAATTCCATTCAAGAGTGATATACAATTGAACATTGAAAAGGAAAAACTCTTGCGAAAAACTAAATATTTTGAGGAGTTTGATGCGAGAAGAAACAAAGGCTACATAATTGGGTAGAATTCCTCCATTCGAATCTCCATTTTTAGGTATGTGAATTCTTTACACATTTTATTTATATATATTTCAATTCTATTTCGGATTTCTTTGATTTTTTTATTTTTCATATTCCATGTTCATCATTGTTTATTTGTCCTTATAACCTTATCACCTCTTGGTAAATTTTAAATTACACAATTCTTTGCACTTGCCAATTACATTTTTAAACCACATCTCTTTGAGGCATTTTTTTACACAATTGACCAACCTTGTGTATTCTTCCACATATTGTATACACATATATATAAGAGTAGTTATATGCATGTAATATGTAATTTATCAATAATTTTATATGGATGTGGATACCCCTTTCCAAAGGTTTCATTTTTGTATAGGCATGGGGGATGTTGGAAAATGTACTAGAATTTAGTTTTACACCTATAAATTTAATATGTTTGAAATTTTATAAAACCTTTTTAAGAAATCCATTTTTTTTATATCTTGTAATCATTCTAGTCCACATGAACATGTCCCATTGAGGTTTTTTTCCAAACAATTCTACCAAGCAGCTGATTGCCTTGTCTATGCTACCAAATTTTCCATACATGTCCAAAGAATTTTATCAAACAACATAGACAAGGAAATTGGTTGTTGGAAAAAATTCCTCAAAGAAATGTGGTCTCATGGTGATGTGCATTATTTTTAAACAGTTTATTTCCTTGTCCATGCTATCAAATTTTTCATACATGTCTCTACAATTTAGAATATAATCCTCCCACATTAATAGATCTTTGAATCTATTTTGGTTTTCATTTCTATTCTAAACTTGCCTCATCACTAATGTTGTGATATTTTTTTATTGTTTCCTTGATTACTCTACCTACAAGGGATTGTAACCCTTATCTCCATCATTTCAAGTCTCTTTATTCAAGGCTACTAACAACATGGGGAAAGGTGTAGCTAAGTCAATAGGGCCAACTAGGTGATGTAAGTATGAAGTTAATTTTATTACATGATTTTTAAGTTCTTCTTTTATGTTCTCATCATTTTTCATTCTCTCAAGAATAGATTCTTTTATTCTTGAAGACTCTTTATTTTAATTTATTTTTTCTTGATTCTTAGATTGTATCTCGAACATTGGGTATGGTGCTTATAACCATCTTATTGATCAAACCACCATGTTTATAGCTCTATTGTCAATATAATAATCCTTTGTATTTGACCAATCCACTTACTCTATAGGGTGGTCAAATATCATTTCCATGTTGTACACATGATGTGGCACTTTCATATAAACTTCTTAGTCCTTGGACATCACTGTGAGATAGGATTTCTATGAGGAATTCTTCCAAATAGCCAACTACCTTGTCAATCTTACAATCATTAAATACCATGAAGGATTTTTATGAGGCATTCTTCCATTTTGTGCCAATCTTGCAATCATGGAATGCCACAAGACCACATTTTTGAAAGGCATTCTATCCAAAAATTCATGTGACTTTTGATAAGCTAGTGAGCTCACTAGCCTTTTGATGTGGTAGGATTGACAAGGTAGTGTGCTGTTTGGAAAAATTCCTCATAAAAATGGGGTCTCAATGTGGTAGGATTGACAAGGTAGTGTGTTGTTTGAAAAAATGCCTCATATAAATGAGGTCTCGCAGCTTGTGAGCTCACGAGCTTGTCAATATGGTAGGATTGACAAGGTAGTGGGATGCTTGAAAAAATACCCCATAGAAATGGGGTCTCATGGTGATTATATCACCATGAGATCCCATTTCTATGAGGAATTTTTTTGAACACCCCACTACCTTGTTAATCCTACAACATTGAAAAGCTCATGAGATCACTAGCTTGTCTATGGTACCACATTTTTCATAAATTCCTACCAAATAATTTTTTTCAAACAAGTGCATGCCTTGTCCATGCTTCCATTTTGTGCCCATCTTGCAATCATGGCATTCCATAAGACCGCATTTATTTAAGAAAATCCATCCAAAATTTTATGTTACTTTTGACAAGCTAGTGAGCTCACCATCTTGTCAATTTAGGATTGATAAGGTAGTGGGTTGTTTGAAAAATGCCTCATAGAAATATAACCATGAGACCCCATTTCTTTGAGGAATTTTTTCAAACATCCCACTACCTTGTCAATCCCACCACATTGTCAAGGTAGTGGGTTGTTTGAAAAAAATCCTCATAGAAATGGGGTCTCTTAGCCCACTACTTTGTTAATTCTATTGCATTGAAAAGCTAGTGAGCTCACTATCTTGTCTATGGTACCACATTTTGCATACATGTCTACCAAAAGATTTTTGTCAAAAAATTCACATTCCTTATCCATGCTTCCATTTTGTACCTATCTTGCAATCATGGTATTCCATGGGACCAGTTTTAATTAATGCATTCAACCAAAAAAATCATGTTAGTTTTTTCTATGATAGAAATACTCTTCTATAAGATGATTGTAAGTATTTTGTATAAAGGGTTGAATGAAATATATTTCATTTATTTATATGGATTCATCTTTTATGAAATAATATTTGTCTCTTTATTATGCTATGTAGGTAAAATTATCCATCATGTTGAGGAAACGAACAAGGATTAAACCAACATAGGAAGAGTCCCAAACTAAGAAATAAAAAAAGAAGCATGTATGAGGGAACATCATGAGAAGAAGAAATTGGATGCGATTGAAGAAGACATGCCAATTGAAGAGGAACCTCAAACATCAAAAAGAGAAAATACATTGGTGGTACAAAGGGAATGAATGAAAAAGCATCGGTATCATACAAATTTGAATACCGTAGTTGGAGATACACCCTCTACCGCATGTGAATACGAAGGGATACCATCTACCGAAAGTTAATATGGAGTGACACCATCTACCATAAGTGAATATGGAGGCACAACATCTACCAAATATTAGGTTGAGAGTACATCATCACTCACATTTGAGGAAGGAGGTATGCCATCATCCCCATCTCAACTTCAAGGTATGTCATCCATTCCATCGATGAATCAAAGGTATGTGATCTAGCCCATCTCCTTTAAATATTGATGAAATTACTAATGTTGAGATGAATGTACCTATGAGAAAACCACCTAGAATTTTCCATAGCTAATTTTTTTGATTAATATTGATGAGAATATTTTGTAGACAATGGAAGGTAAGATTCCACAACACACTTGTAGAAGATATGCTGATAAGATTTGGATATTTTTCTTTGAAAAGATAAATGAGACTGCAAGATGTCAACTATTTGTTGAAATAATGTGAAGTATAAAGTATAGAAACATCATGAAGACTCTTGGGTTGAGAACATTAGATGCTTCAAGTGAAAATAATATTGTGAATAGTCTAATGGATGCTTATGAGAGTGTGGGTAAGACCACACACTCAAAAGATAGTAATGTCACCTAGCATTTCATTACATCTACTTTAGTAAGTAGTCAAACAAGGAAATCTCATCTCATTAGAAAGACGAGTCAAACGTTGAGAATTAATAGAAAAACTTTATCAAGAGTTGTACAAAGGCACCAAAGAATTGAGGACACTGATTCCACTAAATTATGGGCATTCTTAGGAAGCCCCGACAAAAATATAAACCAATTGTTGAAGCATTTAGATCACTAATTGAGGACTATTGGATGAATAACACATGGCCATCTCCAAATAAAAGGGATGTGATAAGGATAATCAGTAGTCAAAACCATGAACCACATCCATAAAAATTTTTGGATACGACTCAAACATAGTTTTCAAAAATTTCTAGAGGATTACCCTCAAATTCAAAATTTTAAAAGATATTTTGAAATGCTTAAACCTTTTTATGTGAAGATAAATCACATGTGCACTAATTTTTGTTGTAGACTGCATATTGAATTTTCTAGCCATTATGATTTGTATCATTCTATATGTTTATATTTGCATACTAATAATGTATTGTAGGATTGTGGCATACATGCCCCACCAAAATCTTGAAGAGACTTCTTCTTATAAATTTTATGTGAAAGAGAGGAAGACCAAATATCTACAGGAAACTATTCTTGGATGACACATATTGGCATTGTGGTGGCTTTCAACATATGACAATATGTGAACATATGGAAAGCACACATGCGGTCAAAAATAAACTAGTAGAGTTTGGCAAGTATAATATAGTGGCATGCAATATAAAAGATGGTAATCAAGAAAAAAGGTGTGATTTGGTTATTTAAAAGATTCTAGTTTATCAGTTTATGTCTACATTTTGTGACAGTATAGTGTATGAGTATGAAAGGCATACCCATAGAGCTCGATGGTTGGACTTGCAATTCAAGTTATACAAGGACACCTTTCTCATTGGTAGCATAGTTTTAGTGGTTGAATTTTCAAAGAACTACACTCTACAACCACATCGTGAGGTGCAGTCACAATATTAAAACTCTACATAGGTTTCTATATTTGTGCACATAACATTCATTCATCCATCCAATATTATAGAGGATAATAGGAAAGTATTGAGGGAGTACCACTTTTACATTAGTGATAATTGCACACATTCTCTAGAGCTTGTGCAAGGTTGCTTTCATTTTTTCTACAATGATTTGGCTTGAGGTTCATAACATATAGTCAACATATAATATGGCTGGATAATTGTGTAGCATAGTTCAAGAACTCATGAATGTTCTATTGTTTGAACAAGATGCATGTTATTACAAGTGTTTAGCATATGTGGAATTTTTGTGATTTTGAGCATGGAAAGGGGGGCATGATAGTGCAACAACATGTGTCAAAAGAGCACTAGCATGAGAAGAGTTAAATTATAAAGACAATGCAAAGTTGACAGATGCAAAATCAATCATTAAGTGGTGAAATGCTTCAATGGGTCTAGTAAATGAAGGTAAGTCTTAATTTTATATTTTATTTTGGTTGATATATGATACTAAAATTACACCATATAAGGATTGTTGTACACTGACAAGATCAAGTGAGCTACACTCTTTCGTTATCTCAAATATAGGTTCATGGAGTATCCATATGCGAAAGATGGCATGATTTTGTTCTTATGTACAGTTCAAGCCTAGAATGACCGTGAGTCAAAGGAGAGGGTTGATGAATGGTGGTTAAGTTATCTTATCCCACTTCACACATATTGGCCTCCAACAAAATTGGAACTGACATAGATGGAATCATCGGTTGACTTTGACCACATATCATATCTAGTTCAACCAAGTAACATATCTACATGCATAGTTTTTGAAATTCCTATTCTTATCTTACTTTGTAATGTATTTGTAATGTTGACTAATTTCATCTAATTTACTGGACATATCAATGTAGGGAATTTTTAAGCAATTATCACAAATCAAAATAATTAAGAGCGAATATATTATTACTTGTGTCATTATGTTTAGGCCAAAAATAAATTGGAGGCTCCAATTATATATGGAGAAAACATCGAATACCCTACAGGCTCAAGGGTCATTACTGGAACATGGCTTAGAAGGTACCTACATAAGAGTGTAAATTTTTGGCTATTTTATAACTTTTACATACATCAAAATATTCTTCATTACTTGAACCTTTTCATGGAATCCAATGTTCATTTGATCAAATATTGGGCTTGACCTTTGAACAAGACCTTGTAGAAGGTCCATGAGTCTAACCGTGAGGCAATACTTCACAAAATAAAGAGTAGAGTAGTCTGGATGGTTCATTGGATTAATTTGTAGGTAAGCGCATTGGTTCTTATTAATTTTTAAGTATTCTATTTAATTTATATTAAAACTTAGAGTATGCACATCAAGATTAGTTGATAGTTAGACCTTTCATTTGTATATTTCAAGTTTACATATGTTTTGGTTCCAATTTTATACATATGTGTTGGTTCCAAGTTTACATATGAATATTGGGAAGATTGTATGTTTTGGTTCAATGCGTAGCATAGACAAGCTAGTGGGCTAACTAGATTTCCAATTCAATGAAATTTGCAAGGTAGTGGGCTATGTGAAAAAATGGGTCCAAGAAATGGGATCTCATGGTGATGTACATCATTGTGAGACCCCATTTCTTGGAACCATTTTTTCACCCAAGAAATGGGGTTTCATGGTGATGTACATCACTATGAGACCCCATTCATTGGACCCATTTTTTCAAACAATCCACTACCTTTCCAATTCCGTACATCACTATGAGAACCCATTTCTTGGATCATTTTTTTGAGACAGTCCACTGCCTTTCCAATTTCATGGTGATGTATCAAATTGCTTCTAATGTTGACCAAACTATGTGCCTTTCACATGTACATTTTACTTATGAAAATTTTCTTCTTCTTATTTTCTTTAACTTGAAGTCTTAATTTTGATATTTACTTATTCTTCCATCATATCATGTTGAATAAGTGGAGAGATGCAAATATTATAGATAGAAAATACTGTATGAATTTTTGTAATTCTTTATTATATTAAAAAATGTGATTTCTTATGTATTCATTATTATTTGTTTCTATCTAATCATATCATGATCTCGTTGGTCATTCGTGCCCCATTTTTTATGATTTCATGTTGCTATATCAAACAAATGGTGCAATAGGTACATTAGATTATGTTGATTAAGATGCAAAAGGTGTTGGTGATTTCTTATGGTTGTCTACTAATATATCCTATTGAGAGCCAACCTTTGGCTTAGTGACACATGGATATGTTGATTTAAGTAGATCTAAGTAAATCTTGTGAGGCTATGGTGACATGTTCATTGACTATGAGAAATCCTACTAGCAATATATTTCTATGTAAGATTACCTCTGACTTCTCCTTACTAAATGGACCCTTGAGTGATCCATAGAGCTAACCTATATTGTATTTTTCATCATCATAAGTATTATTAGTTCCTTTGAATTTAAATAATTTTTACAAGTTATACATGATCACAGTCATAAAAGTGGTATGAATCTCATGATAGACATGAAATTTTAAGAATGAGATTTATAAGGGAATACTTGGAGGTGTTTGAAGACAACAATAAACGGAAAATTGCACAAAAGGTTACAGACCTTAGTTAAAGGGAGTGAACTTACAAGAGGAAATGCACTCCATAAGGATTGAAGAGGGTAGTCCTTAGGTCCATAAGCATTCATTTTAGCTCTTTTTTCATTGTTTTGCTTGTGCAAAGTGGTATGCAATTTGTAAAGACAATTTCATTTCCTAAATTGCTAAAAGATTGAAAATATTAGTAGTTGTAAAAGTCTTATCACTATAAAAATTCAATAGGTATCATTTTTTATAATTTGGAGGAAACACATACAATTCTTATATTAGAATTGGAATCTAAGGATATTCAAGTTCAAAGGAATGTTAGTGGTTTTTGCTGACTTCAAGGAAGATGTTGCTCTTTGATATTCAAGTTCAAATATCTTTTTTCAAGGTTGACATACATTCAAATGTGATATAAAGAATACTTAGGAACCATATAGGTTGTGAGTTTGTATCCCTTCACATTGAAACACTCTGAGCTATGTTCAACTAGCTTGACCCCTTAAGAGTCCAAACTGCAAAATGACTGCAACATTTTATGGGCTACAACTTGGAAAGAGAGATGCTTAAAAACCATCCATCTAAGGTTATGGGATTTTTGTGGGCCCCTCTATAATAACCTCTTTCATTTTTTATATCTTTGAGGCATTTTTCTATGGTGATGAATTTTTCAGTTGAGAAAAAAGTAATCAAATGCAAGTAGCGTAAATTTTCAAAGTGGTGTAAATTTTATTTTGAAACTCATGAAACCAAATGGGTTGTTACAACATGTATGGATGGGGTAATTTTATGCTATTCATGGTCTTATTTTTCACCCAAACATGTTGAATCAGTCTGAGTTACATGCAACTGACTCAATCCCTTAAGAGTCCAAAGTGAAAAATGGTTGCAATGTTTGACAAGATATAAATTAGAAACTGTGATGCTTACAAAATCTTTGTTTGAGGCTGAAATATTATGTTCAGCCCCTATACAATAATTTCTCTCATTTTTTACTATCTCAAAGGAATTTTCCTATGGTGACAACTTTTTTGCTAAGGAAAAACTTGTCAAATTCAAGCAATTTAAAGTTGGAAAGTGGTGCAATTTTTTTTCTACAACTGGTACAACCAAACAGACTATTCCAACATGTTTGGATGGGTAAATATACACTATCCATGGTCCTCTTTCATACCCAAACATTTCTAATCACTCTGAGCTACGATCAACCAGCTCAATCCATTAAGAGTCCAAAGTGAAAAATGGCTACAATCTTTGATGGGATATTACTTGGAAACCTTGATGCCTAAAAAATCTATGTTTGAGGCTATGAGATCATGTTGGGACCCTCTATAATAAACTCTCTCAATTTTTTCTATCTTGGAGGTGTTTTCCCATGGTGACGACTCTTTAGTTGAGGAAAATTTGTTAAATTTAAGGAATGTAAAGTTACAAACATGTGTAAATTTTGTTCTACAACTTGTATGACCAAACAAACTATTACAAAACATCTATATGGGTATTTTTACACTAGGAATGGCCCTGTTTCACACCCAAACACGTTGAATCACTCTAAGCTACGTTTAACCGGCTAGATCCCTTAAGAATCGAAAGTGAAAAATGAATGCAATCTTTGACATGCTATTACTCAAAACCTCTAATGCTTAAAAACTCATTATCTAAGGCAAAAATATCATGTTTATCCTCTCTAAAATAACCTCTCTTAGTTTTTACTATTTTTAAGGCATTTTCCCATGGTGATGACTTTTCAGTTTAGGAAAAACTTGTCAAATGCAAGCAATGTAATGTTGCAAAGTGGTGCAAATTTCATTATGCAACTCATACAACCAAAAGAAATATTATAACACATCTAGATGGGTATTATTACAATAAAAATGGTCCTCTTTCACACCCCAAAACTCCAAATCACTCTAAGGTATGTTTAATTGGCTCGATCCCTTAAGATTTCAAAGTGCAAAATGGTTGCAATCTTTGACAAGCTATTACTTAGAAACTATGATTCTTAAAAACTCCTCATATAAGACTATAGTATCAAGGTGGGAATATCTACAATAAAATCTATCATTTTTTTCTATCTTGAAGTTATTTTCTCATAGTGATGACTTTTTAGTTGAGGAAAAAGTTTTCAAATGTAAGTAATGTAAAGTTGCAAAGTGGTGCAACTATTGTTCTACAACTCATACGACCAAACAAAATATTCCAAAACATTCAGATGGGTACATTTCTTCTTGGAATTTTCCTCTTTCACACCCAAACATGCTAAATCACTCCAAACTATGGTCAACCAGCTCGATGTCTTAAGAGTCAAAAGTGCAAAATGGTTGCAATATTTGAAGGGTTATTACTTGAAAACTATGACACTTAAAAAATTAACATCTAAGGCTACATGATAATTTTGGTATTATCTACAAAAATTTCTCTTGGTTTTTTCTATCTTAGAGGAATTTTCTTGTGGTGGAGACTTTTCCAATTGAGGAAAAAGTTGTCAAATGCAAGTAGTGTAAAGTTGTAAAGTGGTGCAATTTTCAGTCTACAACTCGTACAACCAAATGGACAATTCCAAAAAATATATATGGAGATTGTTACACTAGGAATGGTCCTCTTTATCACCCAGACACACCAAATCACTCTAAGCTACGTTCAACCGGCTTGATCCCTTAAGATTCCAAAGTGAAAAATGGCTACAATATTTTATGGGTTATTACTTAGAAACTATGATGCTTAGAAAATCTATGAGACTATGGGACTGTGTTGGGATCCTTTACAATAACATCTCTCATTTCTTTTCTATCTCGGAGGAATTTTCCCGTAGTGACAAATTTTTAGTTGAGGAAAAAGTTGTCAAATGTAGGTAGTGTAAAGTTGCAAAGTGGTGCAACTTTTGCTGAACAACTCATACAAAAAAATCGACTGTTCAAACATGTCCATATGGGTAAATTTATGCTAGGAATCATCCTCTTTTTCTCCCAAACACATTTAATACTTTGAGCCATGTTCAACTGGCTCAATCCCTTATGATGACATGCAAAATAAAGAAAAATATAAATATTCACATGACAATTGACAGTTCTGAGTTTTCCACACCAAAAAAATATAATTTCATGAAAGAGGTAAAACATTTGGGTGTAAAAATATTTGAGGAAAGCCTAAAACAATTTATTCTCAAAGGGTTTATGATCTAATTACTTTGTGGATCTCATACTTACATTGAATTTATTATTATTAATATTATTATTTAGGTAAATTTATTATTCCTATTATAACTATAATCACAAATGAGAAGGATAGATGACTCTTAAAATATTTTTTTGTCATCCTCAATTCTTGCAATGACAAGACATTTTTCAATTATCCTCCTTGCACTTACAACAGTATGGTTGTTGTTAAGAAGAATTTTTTCAATATTCTAGGAAACAATTGAAATATTTATAGCTAAACGTAATCATAGGTCAATTGAAATATGAGCCCACATGGTGGCTTATGACCTAACTAAAGAGAATCAAGAACAATGACATTAATTATTTCACACTAGAGCCTCGACCATAAGTATAAGCTAAAAATAGCCGAAAGAAGAGGTATAAATATATGTTGATACATGAGATAGTGCAACCCCTATTCCTACTCCTTCACAATTATATCAAACATTCTAGAAGAATTTTTTTTCATATTACCAATAATTAAAAAATGAATTCTTTGAACAAGCTAGGTTGGAGTGAATATAGAATAAGTAATTAGTGAAAATATGGGCAAGAAGTTGGACACATGGTGGAAAAACCAAGTCACTTTTCCTTGGGTAATAAATGGGATGACATATATGAGAACGATTATTTCAATCCTACCTCTTCCTTCACTCCAAAAAAAGTCTCAAATCCAAGTAAGTGAAATGACAATAATATCATTTGGTGATGAAAAAAGGAGTAAAAATCAAAACATCCAAGTTTCCAAACCAAATAGCTAATTACATAGGTAGATTTGGTGCTAGAAAAATTCACAACCTATGCATCTACTCAACCATATATTTCATTTAAAAATATCCTAACCCCACTCTAATGAGTATTTCAAAGAAAACAAAAGAAACAATTAACTTTAGTTCTTATTGAAGAGGAATCTACCTAAAATGTCCTATCACCCAATAAAATAACCCAACACAACTATGAAATATATTCTAACTAACCAAGAAATAAAAAAATAACCTAAAAAAACTAAGGGAAAAACTAATGACTCCTTTGATTCTTAGTAGGTTCCCACCACAAACTAGAACTTATTTTAGAATACCACAAGTGGGGATGAGGACATAGAATAGGAGAAGGAAAAAAATTGAGAGAAAAGATGATCCACCTATGAAAATACGATATGAAAAGTATAAAATAGAATATAAAATCATATAAGAGCCATTATAAGTTTAAATATAGAAAGTATAATAGGTTACACTATAAATATTTATCTTCCCTCTCCTAGCTTTGTCCCTTTAAAATTATTCCTTGGATTCCATATTGAATTAGCACATAAGTAAATGATAAATCATGGGTGAATCAATTTTGGAAATATTGAAGTTGTTTAGCTTCAACTAATAAAGATTTTTAATATAAATCAATAAATATTTAATACAAATTGATTAATTGGAAAATGGATTCTTTATAGAACACCAATTTTCTCCCATTAATCATTCAATGATGTCCTAGGGTCCCAAATTGGATTGATTATCAATACAAAGGTGAGTCAATTCTCAAAAAGGGAGACCTATGAAGATTCTTTAGGCTTTGAAGGGTTCACCACCAAGTAAAATCTTTGGAAAATAAAACTTGATATTCAACTCCAAAAACCTAATAATTCAATCTAAATAATGAATGCAAATGACAAAATTAATCAATAGCAAGTTAGGATGTATGTACTTGGGAAGGTTGGAAATGTGATAAGGATTCTAGAAATGATTTTTTTTTGGTCAAAATATGCTGAGGAAAAAGAAAACCGTTTTTTTGTCTTATTCCCACTATTATTTTTGAGGGTAGGTATGAAATCTTTGGATGTTGAAACAAAATCTCAAAGAATATTTGAAAAATACCACTTGGAGGACTAATATGCCCTTACTATCGACTTAGTCCCAATTTTACTTTTGACAAATTTGAAATGTAATCCTAAGGTTCAATGTATTCACTTATTTATTCTTATATCTCACATCTTGAAACCTCCAGATCTGACCTGTAGGTGACCTTTTGTGAATATGACAACTTTGCAATGCAATTTTTCAACTTTACAACTTTTCATATCAAATGATCTTCAACCTAAATCTAAAAACATAAGCACACAAGATAGAAAAATCTTGTTTATTGTTATTAAATGGAGGTTTTCCTTGGTCAAACCCCTTGTTGGTAATTAAACATTAGAAGGAAATAAAATAATGAAGGGAAATGATGAATGAAAAATGTGCTATATTGAAACTCACCAAACCCTTGTTATCAAATCTGCAAACTTGTGTGAAATGGATAGCTTGAATGTAGATCTTGACTTGAATGAATTCTTGATGGATCTTGACTTGAGTTGATCACTTATATCAAAACCCTATATCACAAATGTTATCTCAAAAATCAACATGATGCAAGAATATCTTTGACATGATGCTTGAATCTTGATGATAGCTCCAAATGCTTGATGAATTTCTTTTGAATTCTCTTGTGAACTCAAATATGCTATTATGAATGCTTTCACAAAACTCTTAGATGAAAATGAGTAAAAGAACCTTGTATTTATATTTATCCATGCTTAATATTTTGAAATTACACCACAACAAGGTGACATATGAATTTATTAATTAAACGAGGCTAAATCCTACTAAGATTTAAAATTAAATGTCAAAAATAGGTTAAGGAGGACTAAGATTCCCTAGGTGGTATCTTAGCCTCGAGGATTGAAACTCGAGGTAAAGAATCCAAAAAGGGGTCCCTCTAAGGTGCTTTTGAAATTAGGGTCCCAAGATCTTTGGGACACAAAGATGCCCTAGGTGTCTTATTAGTCCCAACCAAAAAATCAGGAACACACAACCCAAAATCATTAAATTATCATTTACCCTTTGATGTTTGTTAGGATTAGCCAAAAAAGTATACAATTTATTAGGCTTTTGGATGCAAAATAGGACTAATTAAGACATAAATAAGGATAAACAAAGCAGGGTGGGCCCAAAGAAGTGTGAAAATGAAAAGGTATTTGTTTTCCTACATTACATTTAGCCCCCACTTTAGTGAGAGGATGAACTTTCTTCAAAATCACACTAAAGTAGCAAACCATGCAATCAGGAGGGGTTCAAATGTATGAATTAAGTAAGATAGGATGAAAATAACCAAGAGGGTGGCCAATCCCCCAAGATCAAGATCCTATAATAGACCAACATAGGCACAAAGAAAGACACTTACAGATGATATATGAAGCCATAACCAAATCGCCAACATACACCATCAAAGATAGAAAAAGGGAAAATAAAAAATGAAACAAATCAAGCTTTGACTAGACGTCCAATGCATTGTGGACCGAGTCTAGGCTGTTTATCTAAAAAAAAATTACAAGTAGAATGCGTTGTCCACTATGCAAAAAAATGCATGCTCACAAGGGCTAGTGAAGCTAGTTGTTCACTAGGTGAGCCTGAAGAGATCCATATCAAAGTCATATCCCCATGACTATGATAAGGAAAAAGAAAATGCATACTCACAAGGTCTTTGTCCACTAGGTAAGCCCCAAGGAACCATATCAAAGCCATAAATCCATGAATTTAATAAGGTACACAAATGCAATGTAACAAGAAAGAGGGATGTTCAAAGGGATTTTTCTTAGTTCATGCAAGGTCACATCTTGGGGAAAATTGTGCTTAACATCTCCAAGAGAGGAAAAATGTAATGAAATATCATGCTCTCAAAGGAAATAAAACCCTATGACACCACCAAGAAAATAATGCAATGTAAGAAGAAATAAAATCACACAATGAAACATGTGTGTCAATGTATGCCCCCACTTTAAAGCAATTTCTAACATCATTGATGTGAGAGATTTATTTACAGTAGAAGAATACATGAGAGCATATTCAAAAATCCCTATGCCAAGTCATACTTTTTAAAATCAAACTACATCAT
>CM021106.1:283519157-283573077 GCA_007115665.2 Sequoiadendron giganteum
GCCGCCACCATGGAGATTTCCTCTCAGTAGTTTCTCTATATTTGTTGGCTTTCTGACCTTCGACAACATATGGGGAATATTGTAAGACCATTACAATGGTCGATAGTTGTTTCAACTTCCTTTCATTGGGTAAGAGCTTGAATTAGGAAGAAAATTGGGTTGCTTAGCTACTACAGATATGGTAAATACTTTCATGACCTAATCTCCATCATGCTTCTCAGGTATTCATTCTTCTCAACTAGTTCACAGAATCCCTACTTCTTCTCACACAAAATTTGGAGACATGTGTTTGCTTCTTGCTGGAAAATGGAAAATTTGGTTTCTCTGTTTGTGATCAGATATGATGCATGTTGATTTCACATATTCTTAGAAATCCATGTCCTTTTATTTTATCGGACTTAGATTTGCTCCTACATTAAGGAATGGTATTTTTAGGTTGTGGGTAATCATGATGCTTGACACATCTTCTCATCTTCTCACCTAGGGTCATTGGTAACTGCTCCTAGGGTGCATTGTTTATGAGGTTTCAACTGCACAAAATAAGGTTTTCAGTTACTTCACCTTGCAATAGTTCTAGTGGTTATTATTTATGAATTATATCCATGACTTGATGTTGTTTGGTTAAGCTTTGCCTATGCAGGTTGCTTGATAGGATAGGGTTCAGTCACACTTCTATTTTTGCATACTTTTTTTCTATTCTTGTCTAGAGAAAAGATCCTTCTCTTAGGAACTCTTATATACTTGGCAAAGTTTCTCGATAGGAAGGTGGTAACCTAATGATCACATCTATTTTTGTTTTGGAAATAAAAGATACTATTGTAACCAAAAATTTTGTGGAATGATGAAATCTGTAAAATGAAGAAAACATAGAGATTAGGGAAAAAAGAAAACTAAAAAATAAAAAGAGAAAAAGAAAGAGATGTACCATGAAAAATTGCATGAGATATAGGGTTATTATTTTTTCTGTAAAAAATGAAAAGACAGTGTTAACTGTTTAGAGAGAACCATGAAATATGTATGAAAAAGAAAATGTGAAAAAAAAAGAGACAACATATCACTATGAATGTATTAAGGAGAAGCTGAACATTGTGACTGAATATAAAATATATGAGATATTTCCACAAGATTTCTTAAGGCTTGAAAATGGGTGGAATTCTGAAGTGTCATTCTTGACATTTGAGAATTGTAAACATTGTCTATCAATAGGCACTTGACTGAAACTAGGGAAATAGAGAGATCCTCTATAACATTGTATGATTTAATGAAAATGAAAAAAGGGGTTGGTGCTCCTTAAGTTGGTGCTTAAAAAATAGACTATGAGGCATTGAAAAAAATGATTATTGAAATGAAATCCTGAAAAAGGAAGCAAGTTAAGGAGTGGTTTTTCTACTCGAGGAGGGTTTTCCACTCGACATATCTTGTGTCTATTTGAGTATCTATGGTTCATTTTATTTAGTGATTTAATGCTTTAAAATTCTATGTTTCACTATTCTAATTTTAGTTTATGTGATTGCATTCAATACATGAATGATTTTATCATTGATAAATGAGAGAATACACTTGGTTTATTTTAGTTTCAGTAAAATTTGTCAAAATGGTTAATAACACTAATTCACCCTCCCCCTCTCAATTTATTTTCACTCCAACAAACATATGAAGCTACACAAAGCACACTGAAGGCCCTCAGAGAAACAATGGAAAAATCCTACCAGATGTAAGAAGCTCACAAGCCTATAGATCTACAAGAAGGCATTACCCCAGGTTCTCTCCCATAAAGGAAGCCCAATGTAGTAAGCACCTTACAAGCCCACATAATTGCAAGGAGGCATCCCCCAAGCTATCTCTCATGAAAGATGCCCATTGGAAAGGGGACTCCATAGAGCCAAACTAGAAAGTGGCTTCACAGGCACACCTAGAAAGAAACATGTCAAAGAACATAAAGCAACCATGTAGGAAAATAGATAGAAATTCATGCAAATAGTCAAGAAATAAAAAGGATTTCAAATGGGTCCCTTAGGAACCCTTCAAAAGAAGAGGTGTCCACTTAAGGGACACACTATTTGAAGGTGTAAAAGAGACATTTTTTCTCAAATTGATTCATCACCAAGGAATCATTTCAAAAGATGTTCACTTCATCAAGGAATTCAAAAGGAAGGTGATGCCCCCTCATGAGGGCAATGTCAAGGCTTTGCTCATAGGAAAAAAAATCTCCCTCCTCGAAGGAAAGTTCTTGAGTTCTTTCTTTGTGAACCCATGATGAAGGAAACACATTTTGCTAGGGCTCCAAGTTGAGAATGCTATTTTTGAAAACTCTTACTAGGATTTTTGAGAAAGGATTCATTGGAAATTAATTCACTTTCAGGAAATTGAAGCATTGTGAAAGAAATGTTATCACAAATATGAGGGAAAACTAAAGTAAAGAAGAGGGAAAGATAAGAAGAGAAAAAAAATGCATCACAAACAAAGGACACATGGGTGATTTGATATTTTGGGGTTGGGGATGCTCATATATATGTATAAGTATAGTAAAATATAGAGATAAACTATCATAAACCCCCTAATATATAAAACCATGTGAAGAATGCATGAGAAGACAAAGTAAAAATAAAAAATCAAGTCAACATGGAAGCTTAGCCCAACTTCCCCCAAAACTTTGCATCATCCCCAATTTGTTGAAAGTCAAAACACATAATAGAGGAGGAATGATGATACAAATAGAAGAAGTTTTATGACAAAAAATCACTCATGTATCCAAGCAAAAATAAGGGCAACAAGGTTCATCTAGGAAAACATAATGCAAACATTGGGAAACTCATCACAAAACACACATATAATCTAAAGGTGAAGAAGAGGCCTCCCCTTACCACTCATCAACCAAGAGGTCATATGCTTCCCAATATAGATCATTGTAATGGGAAGGTAGAAAAGATTGTAGTAGTGAAATATTAAGGGGATGAGCTTCTGACCCTCCCACAACAAGAGCTAGGGAAGAAGGCCCTACAAGGTCTTCTCTTTTGAGCTCTTGTTGAGCTATGGTCATTGATTTCATGAAGATCGCTGACAAGGATGGGACCTTTCTGAAGAGTTAAACATGCAATTTATAAGATTTCCATGTCATACCTCAATAGATGGGGAGGACAGTGCCTAAGATTCATCACTTTTCTCACCAAGTGTGTCAGGAGGGTGAAAAACTTAGAAGAAGCCATAACTTGCTCTGTCACTAGAATGGAACAAGATAGCACAAGACCACCTTTTGAAGGAGGTGGGATCCTCTTACACCCTCCATTTATGGAAGGGTCAACCTCCACCTTTTGCTTCATTAGGGGATGCAAACTCCCCATAGACAAGGAAAGGGGTGAGAAGGAGGAGGAGGAGAAGAAAAATACAATGGACACCACTGAGGTATTCAACATTTCAATAGGTTTAGGGAATGGTGCGATGCCTAGAAGGGACATCAAAATGGGGTAGCTCAATTGAAGGAGTGATAAAAACCTACACCTTTTTGGGGTCAGGTGCACTTGAGCTCATAGCAAAAGCCAAAAGTTAGAATGAACTTGATTGAATGGAAGTAGAGGGGGGAAAGAGGAGGACACAACAAGAAGCCCTGAAGCAGGGGTGGTCATCTCCTCTTCCTTATTCTACTCAATTGCCAAAGCCTTTTACCAGTGTTTGTGATCACATGAAAGGTGATTTCCATGACTCTTCAAGCTAGAGGCTAGGAGCTACAAAGGGACAGAAGGCTCTTGCTCATCCATAGGGTGTCCATCATAGTCGTTTCTAGCAAAGGGATAGACTCTTGAATGTGAGAAAGAGAGAGCGATTGAGAGACAATGGGGGAGTCGATTCTAGCACCTTAGCACTAGGTCTCTTCCCATTTACTAATTTTGGAGCAAGAGTGGTGGGAGGATATGGAGGACAAAACATAGAGGACTCCCCTTGGGGACCCTTTCTTCTACCATATAGGTAGGGCCAAGGTCCAAGAGGTATAGAAGGAACATAAAATATATGAATCTTGGGTTTGTCCCAAGTCAGTATCATTGGAATTCTAAGGTAAAAGCCAAGAGTATTCATTGAAAAATATTCTTTGGAAAGAGGAGTGGAAGAGGTACCAGAAGGATAGGTGGGATTCTCCTTTACCTTTCGAGAGGAGGCAACTTGTTGCTGCACTACTAGAAGGGTCAAATTTGGTTGTCCCTTGCCTTCTTATACTTCACACATTTGTAAAGTAGGTCTATTCTTGGGGGAAGCAGACCAAACATGGTAAGCCAAAAGTGTTCCAAAGAGTAGCCCCCATGGGACACCAGTGCCTAGTATCCAATGTCATGCACCATGTGCACAATGCCTTCATGGGAGAATTTTAAGTATTTATGAATGACCAAAGTGATTTCATTCATGGAGGCTAGCCAAGGTGTGCCTAACTTCACTCTAAATAAATCCGACTCTAGAATGACATCAAAGGTTGTGTCTATAGACCTATTTCCTACTAGGATAGACATATTTATTAAACCATATGGCTTGAGATAAATACCATCATATGTATAGATGGTAGACTTAGTTTATTTGTACTCCTTCCTTTGAAATGAATTCAAGAACAATGTCTGCTTCGTAATGACATTCACTTGACTCACAAGGTCAACTAAGACCCCTATAACAATGTTCCCATTGAGATGAGTAGGAATGGAGAAGGGAGAGGGCTTTTTGTTTAAGTGCATGTCTTGCGATGTGAATGACAAGTCTGGAAAACTAGTTGCAAGTTGTGGGCAAGGAGCAATCATGATCATGTTAACATATTTTCAGGGTTGAGTGGTAGAGTCAAAGGGATCAATAATTAAGTTAGCATAATGTGATGGAAATAGGTCTATGTATATATGAAACTCAGTATTTGATTTCACCACTGATTTATTTGTATTTTTTTTACTCCCATCAAGATTAATAGTACCATCCTTGATGTGGTCTTGTATCTCATGATGCAGGTGCATAACGCGTTTACTATTTTTTCCATTGACTAGATGGTACTGATAGAAGGAATTTTCATCACACCAATCAGGGTAAGGTTCCTTGAGAGGTCTAGGTTTCTCCGATGTTATGATCTTATCCTTCAGCAACTTCTACAAGATGGAAGAATAAGATTCTACTAACTTTCTAAATTTTTTGTTACATCTGAGGCTATTGTCATTCATTGTGGCAACTATATTTACAAAAACCTTGCCTTTCATTTAGATTGATACAATGAAATTTTATTTTGAATGAGAACATGAGGAGGGTTCCTTGAGCTCAACTAGCATCTACTGATATTCTTGTAATTATAGATAAAAATGCATGAAAGAAGGGTACTTCATAAGGGAAAAGTTTTCCTACCAAGGTCTTTGTAGGTTCCCTATGAACACCTTATGCACATCAAAATCGAGTAGCAAGTACAAGATCTATGAAAATATTGCTTGATACCATGCTATTAAATTATTTATTTTCTCATTATCCTCTTGCTTGCATCAGACAAGATCTTAAAAGGTCATCTTTGGTCTGATGTTGACTTGGAACTATCAAAGAAACTAATTTACAAGTTTATCAAATGAGATACAAGAATTGTCAGGTAAGGAATGGTACCACTCAAGTGTTGTATTCTTAAGAGATCAAGGAAATAATTTCACCATCAATGTATCACGTTGGAAGAACTTTGTACACATGGAATTGAAGGTAGACACATGTGTTTGTGGTTCCCCTTTGTCGCCATAATTTTTGAATTTTTGAATTTCCATTCCTTGTGGGAAGGGAGTGCTTAAGATTGTCATAAAGAATGGACTATGTCAAAAGAAGGGTTGAAAGATAGGTTGGGTAGAGACCTGGGAGAGACTCGCTATTTGGTTCTATATACGACCCATGTTTTGAAGTAGGGCATTCAAAATAGGTTCAGTAGATGACAAAGGACCAATGGAAACTCTAGGTCCAATACCACTAGAACTGCCTCTAAAACCACCTCAAGAGTCGCTGCTATGACCTCCATTGGAGCCACCACCACTACTGAGACCACCTCCATGGCCTCCACCAAGGCCACCTCTGCTAGTGTTGCCTCCACTACCAAATCCACCACCAATTATTCCACCTTATCCTCCACAACCAAGGGTAGTAGGAGGAGTGAAACTAAACCGAAGGGGTATTTTACTCACCTTGAGAGTGTGGGGCTCCTAAGGAGTAGAAGAGATATTGATCAAGGGACTTGATTTGACCATGCATACAGATGTAGTGGGTATCAAAACATCAAATTTTCTTTAATAGGCATCGAGAACTCCTCAGGTGGTACCTAGTCTATGCCTGCATAAAGGGACATAGGCTTCAGTTAGATTGGTGAGGCCACGTAGAAATTCCATGCCTATTTGATCTTTCCCTAAAAATTGTCTCACCTTGCTTGTGAGCCTAGAGGATCTCGCCATGTTTGGCGATTTCTCTAAGTGATGCACAATGTTTAGCAATCTATTGTCTTATGTCATAAGGTTTTCCACAAGGATATTCACTATGCCATCCTCATCTACAAAGAAAGACATAGGGGATGTGCAGGAGTAGGCAAACGAGTGGTCTCTTCCATGAAATCCATTTCATCAGCGTAGTTTGTAGGAAAACTAGTTGGAGCTTCATTAGTTAAACCAATGGGATAATTGGAGGTGAAACTAGAAGTGAGCTTCATCTTCTCCATTAGTAGGTGTCACAAAATTCTCATGACAACATACCTAGAATTCATGGAATAGGTTGTGATTCTCATAAACCTTCACAACACTCAAGGTTACAACAATAACATAACATGAGGGAAAAGTCCTAACATAGACAAATGGGTAGATGCTCTTCATGTCAAGTTCCCCAAAAATGTAAGAGAGAGGGACCAACCACATCAATGCTCTAGGTAATGGAGAGCTGAGAGTGGAGGGATTCCCTAACTTACCTCACTCTAAAAGGATGGGAACCAAGAATGAAGAGCACTATGTAGTACTTTTTTCACTCTTCGGACCCAAATTTTAGGTTTAATCTAGGTGAGCTAGTTTTTGGAGTCCATACGACACCTCAAATATCTCTTTGTTTGAGGAAATCAGCATGGTTCTAGGATGAAAATACAATTCACTAGCATCTTTGTGGTATGTTGGCATCTTTACAACTAGAAAACATGAAGTATAGTATAAATTGCCAAAAATAACTACTAATGATCTAGTTGGTTGATCTTAATGGTAGAAAGAGAAGGATAAAGTATCGAAAATAGAGACAAAGATGATAAAGAAAATAAATAGAAGCTAGGGTGAAAATAATAATCTCATAAAATCACTAGTTCACTATTTAGCTCCACACGTACACCCACCTATACACAAACAAGAAGGGGAAAATTGTTGGGGTTATATAGGGTTTTGCCTCCATTAGACCCTAGTTTTGTTGTTTCCACCTCCATGGATAACCAAAAAGAAATAGAGTAGAATATGTGATAAAGGAAGTAGAAATTAAGGATCACAATGAACACTATAGAACAATTCTATTCTACTCAATTAAATAAAAAAGGAGAGGAGTGAAGCATTACCACCTCCACCCAAAATCTCACTAGCCAATGGAAGGATAATGCAAGGAATGGAATTTGCAAAGTCACCATAGCCAAAGCAGTGAGGAAGGGAGATATCAAAAGACTCCAAGCCCACACTACTATGGCTTGCCTCACAATTGCAAAGTGGAGTTGATGGAGCTTAAAATCTGCTAAAATTCTCACAATGGAATGTTTGAATGCGGCTTGCGAGTGAAGAAATAAAGTGATTGAATGTGTAGAAGATTGAATGCAAGTGAAAAGAGTTGAAGTTAAAGTGAGATTAATGAATTTAAAGGTAGAATGAGCAAGAATAAACCATTTTTAGGCTAGTTGGTTAAAGAGGGACATTACAATTTAGCACCAATTAGGTGTGTAATGCCTCTACAAAATTTATACATAGGAATCCATCAGGGACAACAACACACCACATATATTTTTGTGTGTTGCACATGCATCCTTGACAAATATTATCTCACTAATACAAAATAAAAATACCAATTGGATGGAAGGTAGGTGGGTGATGTGGAATTTCTCCTTTAGATTTGATTTCCTAAGGTGAGGGTATGTGAAAGTGGAATTTTCCTAAGGGGTGCAAATCTGCTCCTATACACAAAGTATACATTGGAATACATGTAATTAAAAAAGTATACATGTAAAATATAAATTATACACTTGAATACATGTAACTCATATCTATTGAAGCATGGATTTACAATGCAAATATGGAAACCATTGATAAAAAATATTTGTACTAACCAAATAGCCATGTAGGCATACACCAATATATGTGAATATAAGTATAAAATATATGCAAAATAGACATATACGCTTACAATAATGTCTTATATGCATACAATGTCAAATATATGCAATACAAAATATGTCCAAAAATTTCATACAGGCATACAACAAAGGACCTATGAATTAATAGTAACCTCCCTCTAGGACCTTGAAACTAACTCTTACTCTTTGTTGGTCAGTCAGATGGCAATAAGTCTATGACTAATTTATTCTAAGGTCGAGGGGTGCTCCTGCTAGTCCTCCTAAGGTTAAGTTCCTCATCAATCTTACACTATTACAATAATAATTAAAGACATTAATATATAGAAATTACATTACTAAAAATGATATATTTAGAAAAATAATCACTTACCGCCGCTAGATGATCACTCTCCCGAAGGGAAATATTTGAATGCCCATGCAGTGGCATGATTAAGTCCTATAGAAACCATCCAAAGAGAAATTAAACTAAAAATCAATAATCATTTTATTTTTCACTTGCTACCAACTATAGCAATGAATACAATTTGAAACTTAGTAATTTGACACATACCCCAACTAGAGGAATCGAGGAGTTTATAGTAGAAGAAACACCAAGATCCATTTCCCTATGAAAATGTGGAGGTATCCCACTTGAAACATCTAAAAATAAAACAAAAAATTATTCTATCACGAAAACTACAATAATGATGCAGGTCATGGATTATAATGTATGAGATAATGAACAACATTTTGAGTACTTATTGAACTATATATTTCTTACTATCATGCTTACTATTTTCCCTATCCATAGCTTGTTTGAAAGGGAATGTTTTAGGTTTTTATCCATAGCAGCAAGGTGGTGATCCATTTGATTAAATTATTTGGTAGACATGTACGAGAAATTTGGTAGCATAGAGAAGGTAGCGAACTATTTGAAAATATGACTCAAAGAAATGCAGTCTCATGGTGAAAAAATTCCATGAAAAAAAAATTTGTTATGCCATTCCATCACCATGAGACCACACATTTCTTTGAGGAATTTTTTCAAATAATTCATTTCCTTCTCTATGGTATTGTGCTTGGATGGGGTGGATGGTATAGTGTGGCCTTGGTTATGAGATGGAGGGAAATATTTACATGAAGAGGGAGGGGTGGGGATATGAACAAGTGCAATAAGATGTGGAAGATTCCATGGATTGGTAATTTGAGGATGAGCATGAGGACATTGAAAATAATTTGGAGGGGAATTTTCACCAAAGGCTTGGTTTCTATTCTTAATGCAGTGAGTTTTTTGAAAAAAATCCTCAAAGAAATGTGGTCTCATGGTGATGGAATGGCATTCCATCACCATGAGACCGCATTTATTTGAGGATTGTTTTCAAATTACTCCCTATCTTTTTTGTGGTATTGCTTACTATATTATTCTTTGATAGAGTTTTTCCAAGCATCCATAGTTTGTTGTAAATCACCTATTTTAGGCTTTTAGCCATAGCAGCAAGGAAGTGAACTATTTCATAAAATGCTTTGGTAGACATGTATTAAAAATTTGGTAGCATAGAAAAGGTGGTGAGTTGTTTTAAAAAATACCTCAAATAAATTCAGTCTCATGACATCAACATGAGACCACATTTCTTTGAGGCATTTTTTCAAATAACTCATTGCCTTCTCTATGCTTTTCTTACTATTATTTTTCATAGGTGTTTTCCAAACATCCATAGCATAGACAAGATAGTGAACTATAAAAATAGATGCCTTAATAAAAAGTGGTCTCATGGAATGCCATGACAAAAAAATTCAATTGGCAGCTACTCCTAGTTATTACTTATGCTATGTGAAATAAATGCATCACTTCTTATGTCGAATTTATAAAAAACTATATTTTAATTGAATTTTTTTCATCTATCAACATCTAGTTATTAGTTATGCAATATGAAGTAATGAATGATTTTGAAAGATGTGCAATGCAATGTAATCAATAATATGAATATAAATACACAAATCTATTAAGTACAATTCACTAGTTACTCTTTATTTTATTACCTACATGAAAGTTTGTACTCTAGTTGCACTAGAAGGTGTTCCCGCGAAACCTCCAATATTAAAATATGCAACATCAAAAATAAGATATTAGAATACCATTCATATAAAAATTCTATTCACATATAATATTTATAATTGTTTACTAGTTACATACCTTAGTGGTAGATGTAGTGTAGTAATAAATAGCTAGAGGGCCAATTTATCTACTTATCAACACTGTGACCCTACAATTTTATTACAATCATTAAAATAAATTAATTAATCTTGAATTTCCAAAATCAAATTTAATCAATTAAATTCAATTAACATGCTAAAATTTACCTAGTATCGACGTTGAATGCCTCATTCAAAATTTCATCTACCACTGCCAACTTTGCAACTATTGTTGTATCATGTGTGCCAACCTCCTGAGTGTATGTGGGGTCATATGTACAATCCAACTTGCAAACCTAAAAAGAATGAGGTGGAAGCCTACCCCTCAAACTCTCCCCTAGATGGCACTGCACTACAAGATTGGCATGTTGGATGATAATTTGGGTCAAAGAGCTAATAGTTTGCGAAGTCTCCACCTCAATGCTCTCCTTCATGATGGAAGGGATAACGACATGCTCATAGGCCAACCTAGCGAGTAATCATCTCCCTTGTCACTGAGGATTGATATGTGCACTTGGTCTATCCGATGCCAAATCTCTACCGCTCCCATGAAAGTACCTCATATCAAAATAGTTGTGGATTTTGTTAAGGATGAACTAATAGTAGAGTTTCATCAAGAAATATTGGGGGGACCTCATTATTGTTGCATGGTGGATGGTCAAAAACCATCCACCACCTATGAAAAAAATTGTTCCCAATCCCTTGGTGGTTGGACCAATGGATAGAAAACCTCTTGCTATTAAGGTCAAGACTCTGATTTGTGCTTGGGTTAGTAAATAGTGAGCATAAATCATATTTTATATTTTTTTCATCTTTTACTTCTTTATATGTTAATTTATCTACATAAAAATTCTTACACTCCTGCCTCTTATCCAACCAACCACTTAATTGCTTGCTAATTGCATCTACATGTGTTAACATGGATGGAACTAAATTTTCAAGTGTGCTTCTTTTCAAGGTTGAACTTATAGGATCATTCAACCTTGCAATTAACTCTTCAATTTATTTTTTGTTGCTTTTTATTTCCTCCATTAAATTTTGCTAAGGAATTATTGGAGGAGCTTGTTGCTGTGGTTGATCAATATTTTGTTCATGTGATTTTTCACGAGAAGGAGAATGACTTTTAGGAGGATTTTTAGGTTAATTACAACTTCTATAAAAGTAAAGGCTAATAAATATCCATTTCATTCTTTTATCTTTTGTCCATGCTAACATTTCTAATCTAGTATCATGGAATTCAATAAAACTCATATAAATGCATCCATCTTGCATCCACCAACCAATCATATATCTCATAGCATACATCTTGTATCATCATAAATATTATATAGAGAATTTAGGAAGGAAATGAATCAAATAACATACATCCTACATAATCATCACATATCATATGGAAAAAATATAAAATAAGTCATCCATTACATTTTCATGCATGAATACATATTATTTAATGGCATAGAACATATGCATTTGCATACATCATCATCATATCATAAACATAATCATAAACCATAGATATCATATGCATAATAAGGAGAATCATTATCATATAATAATCTCATAAACATTTGCATCCACATCACATCCATAATCCATCCCTACATATATGCATCACATGATCGTAACCATGAAATAATTTAAGGCACATCATAATTATAACTGCCACATCTGATCATCTCATATATATAAAAAAATGAATGTCATGATACATATTAGAGGAGTGTGTGCTATACCATCAAAATAATACACGAGGCTATAAAAATGAGCCTATGAATGTATATGCATCTGTAATTAGGTTGCACATTAAAAAAAATTCTATATCTATGGACCTATCCTCTTCTCCCTTGATCCTCATCTTGATGAGATGGTGGCTGATGAGCCCCTCCACTTGATGGGCCTCCTACTAATTCAATCAGTCCTAGGGAACTCTTGTGGGAAAATATTGGTAGAATTGGTTTCGGGGAACCTACCAATGATATAATGTCTAGTAGTAAGAGGCCTCAACCATGGCCTACCTATATAAACCTACTAGTACCTTTGCCTATTCTTGTGTTTGAATTTGTGTAGTGGCCTCTAACTAATGCCTCCTAGTAGTCTCCTAGGAAATCTTTCCATAGGCTTGGTCATTCTCTTACCAAGCGATATCTCTCTCTTATTAGTATATATCCTGCTCTTGATAAGTGACATCCCTCTCCTAGATAGTAGTGTCAATCTTAGTTATCCTCTACTATACTAAATCCTAGAGATCTAATCCTCCCTGCACATGTTGTTGTGGTACAAATTGTGGTGGCAGTGGTGGTAGTGGAGGTGGACCTACTAGTTGGACCCTTGGCTACTATCCAATCTCTAGAACCTCTCCATAATGTTTTCCTCTGAACTTGTCCATCATGCTACTATGGCATCTATCTCCTACCTTTGTCTCTACACCTATCACATATAGAACTATTGACCCTTATTGGTTCAATCAACCTAATCAACTAATTTTGTGAAAACCATGCATCATAAGTTGGGGTGGCACCACAATCATTTGGTCCCCCTATACAGGACCAAGGAAGTGGGGCTAGCTGTCTAAAATCATCTATAATCATTTGAGGCACTATACATATGTTTTCCCCAAGAATGAATCTCTCTATAGGTCTTGGAAAACACAACTCTATAATTGAGTGTCGAAGCATCCTACTGTTCCCCAAACTATTAGGAAACCCTTTTTTTGAAATTATCTATTAATAATGTGTATTTTTTGGCCTATAAGCCATCGTGTCTAGCATGCATAGTAAAGTTGAGCCTAATCATCATCCCATTTCTTTGCTTGTAGCCATGGTCACACTTTAAAACTATCATGTCATCAATCACTCTTCTCCAGTAGGTTATGTCTACTATTCCTATGTGGTGGACAGCTGTCATCCTTCATACCTATATACCACATGATCCTCCTCATCAATGTCCCATAGAGTGACCATAGGTTGGAGCGTAACGATATACTCCCAAGCCTAGATGTGAAGCAATGTGACTCATATAGATAAGTTGCAACCTCACACATACACCACTTGTTGCATATCATGGTATAAGGTTTCCAAGATACATGGTCCCCATGTATAAGTTTGAACATCCTTAATGATACCCTCTAATACTACACTCCAACTGAGACTGAATCCTTGGCTATATCAGTTTGGCATCATGACTCTATAATGAGTCCACCAACCACCAAATTAAAATCACTAACTCGACGATGGAACCTTTGTAGGTTGATCTGGCCACCATCAGCATGCATCTAATCCACTCCTAGTACTTTGAATATAAAATTGATTCTAAGATCTACATCAAAAATAATCTTGTCACTGTGAATTAGTACTTGCATGATGCACCATACATCCTTGTGTGTGATAGTAGCCTTTCTTATCGAGAGGTGGAAAGAAGAGGTTTTTCAATGCCACTTCTCTATGAGCATGGTCATCATCACAATATGTCCTAATCTTTGGCATATAACATATGAGATATAATATTACCACTTCTAGGAACTCATCCTCCTCATCCTTAAAGTTGGTCATCTGATGTAAAATCCCTAGCCTCCTCTCATGCAATTTTACTGGATGAAATCTCTTCTACATGCACAATGCACACAATATCAATTTTTGCTAAAAACAATAAAAAATTCCTATTTGAAACCATAAAAGTGCAAAAGAAACCCTATTTTACAATAGTGTAACTATAGTGCAAAGGTGTGGTGACATTTCAAATGTGTCATTGAAAAAAAAGGATGGTTTTGAAATCATGCATATGTGTGGCTCTAAAACTTTGTAGAGGTGTAGGATTGTCTGCAAAAGCATTGAAGTATTCTAAACACTAGAGTAAATTCTTTGGAACGATGCCCTATTGCAAAGGCATAACTAAATATTGCAAAAGTGTCGCATTCTCAAAGTACGTACAAGGAAATGTTTTGGCGTACATATCGGTGGCCCTATATTAGCTGGTCACTAGAAGTCTCGAACTTTGTCGGAGTAATGTATGGGAAGCATATGATCTACCCTTTTTTTAATTGCTCTACTAATTATCTCATGAAATCTCTCTATAAGCTCTCAAATTTCTCAAACCAAGTGTGCAAATGAGCTTGAAAGTGACCCCAACCTCTAATATATGCATGAAAAATAAAGGTTTTCACCCTAAATGCATTGCTTGACATAGGGTTTTGGCCCTAAATCTCTATTTTTTCACTCGACAACCTGCTATGATTCTTTTATCCATATTTGAAGGCTTGTTGTTCATCATCTTCATAGTAGAACCAATCTTGTATCCTTGTCACGATCTCAACTTCAAAATCAAAATATTTGCTTGATCTCTTGAGGGAATAGTACACTAGCATTCATTCCTTCTACTGAGGTATAGTGGGACATTAGGAAAATCATGAATTTTTTCAATTTTTGATCTAAACAACAATTTTGATCTTAGAAGCATTAGTTCTTTGAACCAATGTAGTAGGCACCTCACTTCAAAGAGGAAAAAAATATACAGTTAAAATTTTCTTGATCAATATCATACATCTTGATTTGATTTACTAACATCATTTCCATCCTAATTCAATCATTTTCCTCTATTTAATTAAATAATGATAATTTTTTAATTAGATTTATCATTTTCTCCTATTAATGAGATAATCAACATTATTTGACCAATTCACCCCTTTCATGCTAATTTTCATCTTATTTGATTAAATAATCCTAATTTTTTAATTAAATATCATTAATTCCTCTTAATTAAATGATCTAATTATTTAATTAAAATCCTAAATTCTCTCATCTTGCACAATTAAATAATATCCTAATTATTTAATTGACTAATAAATTTTAAATCCTTCAAATTCTCCCACTTGCAAGAGAATATTCCCAGGGAATGTTCTTCCAATTCAAATTCAAATATTTCCCACAAAATGGAAATATCTTCCCACATTCTTCCTAAAATTAAGGGGCTTGCACATTCTAATTCAATGAGATTCCTTGATTAAATTCAATGATCCATATCATTCTTTAATCCCATCCATGTATTTGATCATTGATCCATGCCATTATCTTACATTCATTTCTATCCATTTATTAGCCAAATCTATCTTAGCCTTCATTCATCTAAAAATCCTATAAATAGCCTTCATTTCTATTAGTAAAACATCCACAAAGCATTTTATAAATTGCACTATAGCCAATTTCACATTCATTTTGAGAGCATTTTGTCCATTTCCATCAATTTCGCCATTAGAGGTTAGAAAATGTTTTCTTCAATAATGGGATTAGGAAAGGGTTGATCATTCCATATTAATTCAACACTAATCCCCCAATAGCATGAGGTTTTATTATGTTTAATTGGATTTATATATAAATTGATTGTTTTTTCATGTTTAATGGATTCCTAGTTAGAATTTCAAAGAATTTCATATGGAATATGAGCTAATTAGGTTACATTCTTGGTTTATTTTCTTAATTCAATTAAATTTTATGTAAATATATTTCATATTCACAAAGGTGATGGAAGAGGACGGATTTAGGGTACCTACGAAGATATGATTTAAGGGGTCCTAAGAGGACGTATTAAGGGGAGTTTTAAAGTGATTAAATTAAGGAGATGCAATATCCTCAACCCTAGGCCCTAACCTATACACTAAACCCTCAACCCTATACCATATACCTCCTTGACCCTTGTAACATCATAGATTTTTTGAATAAACTAGATAAAAAAAGTTGAATCCTAATGTAAAATCTAAAATCTAACAACAAAGAATGAGGAAATAAACTAAACTAATAAAACCAAAATGATCTCACCGAATATGCGTTCATCCCTTCGAATTATCTTGATTGGTCTTCTCCATTTTTCCTTTTCAGTATTCTTGCCCTCAGATTTATGTGTTTGAATGCAAGTATAGCTTCGTCGAGTGTCTAAGAAAAATATCAAAGTTGAATCTCTTCTCAAAAGTATGTGATTTTGGGAGGAGGAATAATGATAATGACAGGCCATTTTATAGATTTTGGGTTTTCGAACGATCGGCTCAGATTGAAAGAGAGATCGACGGATGAGATTGATGAATACCATGTGATGTGAGTTATGTGTTAGATAGAACGTGAGTCAGAACCCAAGTTCAGGAGAGAATGAAGATAGAGACTAAGTTAGAACGTGAGTTAGAACATGAGTTCAATATATTAATCTCCAAATATAGAAGAAATAGACTTTGTATGCAAAAGCCAAAGTTGAAACTCGAAGACTAATGCATTCGAATGCAAACATGAGTTAATTAATTAAATAAAGATATTTAATTAATAAAATAGATCATGCATATGAGTTGGAACTAGTTAACTGACTAGTTATGATAGAGAGTCTTCTCGCAGAGATAAACAGGTGTTGAATTCAGAGATAACTGGAGAACTAAAAATAGATCTCGAGTCAGAAGGTGAGTGAATGACTTAGATAATTGAATGATAGAGGAATGTGACATAAATAATTAAATATTAATTTAATTCCACATTCAAAAAATGAAAGACTTTAAGTAAATAAATAGAGATAATTTATTTAATTTGACTGTTTGAAAAGGATAATATAAATAATTAAATAATAAATATTTAATTATAGATAAAGGGGGTTAAATGAATAATTAAATAAATATATTTAATTATAGTTGAAATATGATAAAAAGGGGGGTGTAATTAAATAATAAATTATTTAATTGATAGATAAAGGGTGAAGAATTAATTAGTTCACAACATAATTAAATAAATACGACTTATTTAATTAATCAAGTTGAATAAAGGTTAATAATGAATTAATGAATTAATTAAAAAGGGATATTTAATTAATAGAGGAAATATGTGTTAGAAAGGGTAATTAAATAGTTAACATTATTTAATCAAGACCGTGGATAATAGAAAATTATGTCGAAAGTGGTGTTCGCAAGCCTAGACCAATTTTCAGTATCTACAACCCTAAACCCTATCCCTCAACCTTGGGCCCTAAGTCCTATATAATAGATTTTTTATTTTAATCATCTTATCATCATTTAATTTTCATCTAAGTGTTTATATTTGTTATTCTAAGAATCTTATCATCATTTCATTTTAATCTTAATTGTTTATATTTTTTAGTCGAAGCATCTTGTGAACCCTAAACCTTATCTCTCAACCTTGGGCCCTAAGGCCTATATAACAATTTTTTTATTTTATGTATCTTCTTATCATTTAATTTTCATCTTAAATTTTTATATTTTTTATTCTAAGAATCTTATCATAATTTCATTTTACATCTTAATTGTTTATAATTTTTATTCAAAGCATTTTATCAACCCTAAACCCTATCCCTCAACTCTAGGCCCTAAAACCTAAGGGATGAACCATAAACTCTATACATTCAATTCTAAATGATATACCCTCAACCCTATAGACTATATCATATACCCTTAAATCTAAACCCTATGCTCAACCCTAGGTCATAAAACCTATACAATATACGCTACACTTTGTACCTTCAATCCTCAAGGTTCCTATACCATCAAAAATAAACCTTATAACTCAATCTTATACTCTCAACCCTAAACCCTATACTTTATATCATCAAATGTAAACCCTACAACCTATACTCTATATCATCAATTGTAAACCCTACACCCTATGACCTAATCCTTAATTCATAAACCGATACTCCCTAAACCCAACATTAATAATTTAGCACTAAAGCATTAATAATTAAATGTAGTCCCTAAACTGTCAAGTCTCAACCCTCCATCACAAACCATTAACCCTAAACCCATAAAACATAGGACTTACACCCTAAATAATGAATAATTTATAGATATTAAAGGGAGAGAGGAGAGATACATGAGAGAGATAGAGAGATGTGAGATAGATATTAAGGGGGCCTAAGAGGATATGAATTAAAGTTACATGCAATCATTTCTAAAATTCTTATAAAATGACAACAAACTAATGAACTTTATATTTTGACTATAAATTAAATGTATAGAACTATATAGTTTCCTATATTCAAATTCAATTGTAACATTTACATATTCTCTTTTTTGTGATGCATTTATGATGAAAATTTTTAGTGACAATCATGTTGAGCCTTCAAAAATAATGAATGCAATTCTAAATTAACTATGCACTTTATGAGTCATAACTCCAAGTCATGCAAGGAAAGAAAATCTTGATAAAATTTAGAAAATTGAATCTTAGAAATTCCTATAAATTCAAGTGATTCCTACCATAGGGAAAATTATCTACTATATTTTTTCATGAGTTGTTTAGTTTAGAAGTACTAGCCACCAATTCCATCTAGTTGTGGGTGATTGAAATAAAAATGATTAAATATAATTAGGAAATTACTTAAGGGTATACAATCTAGGATGACTTAAGGTGACTTAAGAGGATATGAATTAAGGGGTAAGAGGATGAATTAATGGGAGTTAATATAATGAATTAAGGAGATGCAAGAGTGCATATTTAGGGTAGCTAAGAGGATGAATTCATGGGTCCTAAAAGGATGGATTAAGGGGAGTTAAGAGAATGAATTAAGGAGATGCAAGAGGATGGATTTAGGGTATCTAAGAGGATGGATTAAGTAGTCCTAAGAAGATGGATTAAGGGGAGTTAAGAGAATTACTTATGGAGATGAAAGAGGATGGATTTAGGGTATCTAGGAGGATGACTTAAGGAGTCAAAAGAAGATGGCTTAAGGGTAGTTAAGATAATGAATTAAATGGATGAAAGAGGATGGATTAAGGGTAGCTAATACGATCAGTTAAGGGGTCCTAAGTGGACTACTTAAGGAGAGATAAAAGAGTGTTAACTCAAATTATGTGTCATGTGAGAATTTATTAGTTTTATAAGTAGGAGATGGCTTAAAAGGGTATATAATAAAGGGTGACTTAAGGGGACCTAAGAGGAAGTGAAAAGGGGATATTCAATCAATTCTAAACTTTTATAAAATGATAATGAATTATTTAGATTTATACTTTGAATATCAATTAAACTTATATAGCTATACTATATAGGTACCTATTTTTATTGAAAATTGAATTGTAACATATATGCATCCTCTATTTTTTATAATGCATCTAGTTTTGGGAGACGAAAAACAAAAAAAGGATTTAAATATAATTAGGATATGACTTAAGACTAGCATAAGATGATGTATTAAGGGGATATACACATGATCGTTGACTCTAAGTTATATAGACTATCAATTAAATATATATACAACTATATACTTACCTATATTTATTTATTCTATTATACCATCCACATCCTCTCCTTTTTGTAATGCATCTATGATTGTCTAATGCTTATCCTTTGAAAGTTTCCATAATACTTTATTAGTAGGTCTCCCTTGACATCTAACTAGTTTTATATTGGTTTCAAAAATCAAATGTGAGTAATGTATAGTATTCTTGTGTCTTTCATAGTATTCAAATGCAAGAAAACCATTCTTTCTTATTAGATATTTTCGTAGCCAGTTGCCAAAAACAACCACAAAAATAGTCGGATACTCAAATTGGTCATATTTTTTCCCTCAACACATAGTCAGCCAATACATTTTCTCCTCTTCAATCTCCTCAAGTGCAACATAAACATTCGCATGTCCTACGAAATAATATTTAATTCATTAAAGAGTGACATATAATTCATGTATAAAAATCCATACTTATAAAATTATATATATTACAAAATAATGTAATCAATAAAATTAGTTCAATTTAATATCTTCGTGTACAAGGTCTAAAACATGATCATAATCATCTGATGCAAACACTTGATTATCTTCTTCAATTGTAGTTCCATGTTGATCATGTGTTGATGTAGGTGTTAACTCTCTCTTTTTGCATTCTTAAACTCATTATATATTTTCACATGCCTCCCAATCACATTCAATACAAAATTGACAAAAATATGCAAGCTACTTTGTCCATATTGTCCATGTGTTTTTATTTGAACTCTTAAACAACTTCCATTTTAATGATCCATTAATTATTTCACAATCTTGTCAAGTAATAATATCCTCTTCTTAAACTAACCAAAAGAATCATCAAATTATTGATTTCTCACTTTTTCCTATAGATAATTGTGTATTGCACCAATCTACAATTGCATGTGCATCTCTGAATTTCATTACATCCTCAATTTTTTTTCTTTCTCGCAAGAGATCTTTTCACACATACACCTACTCCACCATGTTCTCCTTTACCATGTCTAGCTTCAAAAGAGATCCATATGTGTTGGATATTATTTTCCTTATGAGCTCAACATAACCAATAAATAATTCAATAATTTTTGAATTGTCTCATACAATTATCTAACCATATGAGATGTTCTCTCATTTTAATTTATTCTTTTAAATTTTTATAAAAAATATTAAAATAATATTAAATAAACTCTTATTAGTGTAATTGATTATCACTCACATAAAAATGGTACTCTCAAAAAAAAAATATTATCTTCTATACTATCATCTGCATGTCTATATACAATATGAACAAATAAGGCTACCTGCACTGAATTATAATATTGGGATTGGATTTCGTCTTGTGAAGCAAGAGTATAGTTTTATGCAAAATCAAAAACTAGCAATATAGTTCCAATTGGGAATGTGTTTACATGTACAAAATTGACCATCAAGACATCAAGCATATTGAGTATAGTTTTATGCAAAATCAACAACTAGCAATATAGTTCCAATTGGGAATGTGTTTACATGTATGAAATTGACATAAATTTGTGTCACAAAAAAGTGTAGCCTTGACACTTTTCACTCATTTGGGCCTTTTCCTATGGATTTTGGCCCGTTTTTTCTTAGATCTAATTTTTTAATGTGGCCAACACATTCATATTAGACCTTGAATTCTTGCAAATCAACAAAAACCTAATGATGTCTTATAATGGTGTTCTGAAGTGTTTTAACACATTTCCTCACTTTTCTAGGGCCTTTCTACACTAATTCACCTAAATAACCCCTTTCCAAGGCTTATTTAAAAGTGTTGTAAGGTGTTGTAACCAACCCTCACACTTTCCTAGGCTTGTCATCGCCAAATCAACCCTTTCTTATGAAAAAACGACCCCTTAATGCACTTATAGGTTCTACTTAAGTGCATTTTAGAGGAAAATCCCAAAAACCATAATTAATCACCTCTTGATTCCCAAAAACCACTTGAAATTTTCTAAGTGGACTAAGTCACCACCTTGGGTGACTTAGTTCCATTTGGCATAAAAATAAAAATTCAATCAAATTTCTAGTAGGATTTTGTCTCCAAAACCCTCAGGTCGGCCTGTGATGTGCTATTTTTAGGTAATTAGGGAATCACATGTATAAATAATGGTTTGTCTCCTCATTTTAGATCTCTTGCAATCTCATCTTCATAAGATCTATCTTCTCAAGAAAGCATCAAGCATTCAAGAACTAAGCACTTCAAACAACATCCATTGGAGCTAATCAATTTCATATCTTCACACTTCTTCAACAAGGACTTGGTGAGTTTTTGTACTTGCATGATATTCAATAATCTTTCCCTTTACATTCTATTTCTTTATCTTGGGTTTGATTACCAACATGGGGTTTGACTAAGGAAAACCCCTATACTCTAACCCTAACCCATTTTCCCCTCTTTGCATGTGTGCTTTATAGGTTTGTATGCAAATTAGTCAAAGAGTAAGGTGCTAAACAACATCATCATTACATCCACATCATTCCAAGTCAATAAACCCTAAAAGGAGCTTGAATACAACTTGCAAGTTAAAATCTGAAGATTTAGACATGGGTCTCTATTAGAAACAAAAGTACAAGTGGGTACCTATATATTCTAGCCTTAGAGGTATTGAAAGACTCATGTGGACTAAGTCACCATCATTGGAAAATTAGTTCCAATTCTAGGCCTAAAAAGTGATCTTTGCAGATCTAGACACCCATTTCCTCAAAACTAGTTCCAACAAAGTTTCCCCGAAGTAGGACTAAGTCACCCAACTTGGATTAAGTGTCCCAATCAGCATAAAATTTTTTTTTAGAAGATTCTAGAGCTCTTATTCCATCAAATTTTAGTTTCTAGGTACACCACCTCTATCTCATTTAGTTCTATTTCAGTTTGCATATGTTTTAGGTAATTCTTAGGTCATTATACATAGTTCTTTCAATACATTTGCATTAGTTTACATTTCATAGTTAGATCATTTCATTACTTTCCAACACTTAGGCACATACATTACACCTATTCAAACCCATAATATTGAATGAACCCTAAAATTTAAGGTGTCAAAGAGAACCCATTTCTCACTAGCTTCTAGGTGAAAAACCTTAGAAGCTCATTGGGGAATCCTCTTTTCCCCTTTATTTTTCATGATTCATTTTGGTGAACCTGTCCTTAGAACACTTCTTTATAACTTTTGATTTTTCATTTGCATCCTAGGAAAAATCTTGCATTGCATTAGGGTTTTGCATTGTATTGCATTCTAGGGTTTTTAAAGGTGCATTAGTGAAAATTTCATATTAGCTTACATTTTTCATTCTATTTTCATTGAAAAAGTACAATTTTTTTGCATTTTGTATTGGAAAAGCCTAAAAATTAAAACAAAGCATTCAAAATTTTTTAAAATTGTCAAAAAAATCACTATTGGGACTAATTCGCCACACTTGGTGACTTAGTCCACTTGTATATTTTACACTATAATTTATGGAATTTTTAGAGAATTTTTTGCACCTTTGCTTTTTGTTTCTACATTTCTGTCTTATTTTCCAAAATTTTAGTTATAAGCATTTTATTTCCCTTTGTTTACATTTCATTTTCAGCTACCCCTTATTTAGAAACATTTGCATGAGTGTTTGGTGTCCTATTTCTGATACTTTAGTGAGAATAATTTTGAGACTCATGGCATATCATGACAATACACTTGTAGATCTCGGGTTATCTGAAACTTCAACTCCTAGTATTGCAACTAGTACACTAGGCTTGGAAACTACCCTTAGTAATTGTTTTCATTTAGGAAACATGAATACTAAACCTAAACATGATCATTTCCCACACAAAAAGATATTTCACATTCATGCTGACTTAGCAAACCTTCAAAATCAAGTTAAGTTTGAGAACATTTATGCCACTACTAAACCCCCCTATAGAAAAAATTCACCATATGATTGACAGTGATGATGGCCTAGATGTTTTGAAGAAAATATTTGTGATATATCAAACACACATCCCTTCCACATCTAGGGTCTCTCAAGAAGCCACCACAATGGTTAGCTAAGGAGGACCTCAAACTCCTGCTCCCTCAATGGTAGTCTCCAAACCTACCTATGCTTCCCCTAATGTTACAACTACCATGCAAAAAGTTAGTAATGCAATTCCTTCTCTTGGTATTCCTACTAGTATTCCTACCGCCTTTATGGAATCACATGCTTTATCTTCTTCCACCATACCATCCATTATCATTCCATTCACTTTCCCTACCACTACATTCACCCCATCACCACTTTCCCTTCCACCTAACACCATTTATACCAATCCTCTCTTAATACAACTTTTCCACATAGTCTCATCCACACAACAACAAATTTCTACCATCAACCAAAAACTTGAATGGTTCACCCACATAATATGTCTACAATAATCCCTTATCCTTAGAAATCTTAAGAACTATGATGCCACAAGGAATGAAAATACCTAGATTTAAGAAATATGGAGGGAAGGGTGATCCTTCTAACCATGGTAATGCTTATAATGCTTTGTGTAGTGATTTATCTCTTGATGATAAATTGTTAGCTAAACTATTTCCAAGGACCTTACAAGAAACTACCTTGGATTGGTTTTCTTCTTTACCGAACAACTCAATTCGTTCATTCAATGAAATTTTTTATGCCTTTATCAACCATTTCAAAATGAACATGACTCTTGAAAAGACCTTGGTTGATTTGATGAGATGTAAGAAAAACAATGATGAAAACAAACTTTATCTCACATTATCAATCACCTTACTCCCAAATTGATGTCAAGATCCCCGATACACATCTCCAAAAGATTTTTACTGAGAACTTTCTAACACACCTTCAAGAAAAACTCACCATGATTAAATTCCCTTCCTTCATGCATTTATGCACAATGCTTTATGATTATCATAATTTGACTAGTAGTCATGATACACGATCCACTTCTAGTTGACTTCAGCAATCCGATGCTACCAACCAAACCAACTCTCAGCCATTGTGAAATAAAAATAAAGGGTTCTTACAATTTAACCCTCCTCAAAAAATCCCTCAACTTTTCAATAATCAAATCACAGCTAGTAAGACCAAGATTCCTTTCAGTTACGGAGATCCGAAATGAAACTTCACACCTTTTTCTGATACCCTCCATAATTTAATGAACCAACTTTTACAACAACAAATGATTACCTTACTTGTTTTCCATACACTTGATCCTAATAAACCTTTACCCCCATCCTTTAACTCCAACACTTATTTCTAGTTTCATAGATAGAATGGACATGACACCGAACAATGTAAGTGTTTTAAGCACCTTGTTCAAGAACTCGTTGATTCAGGTCATCTATCTGTTGTTCATGTTAATGATAAAGGCAATAAGTTTGTTGCACATCCAAACCAAAATTTACAAATTTTCACTAATCCTATGCCTAAACATAATATTTCATTTGTGAAAGCTAGTGAAACTCCATAGAATGATGTTGTGAATGTTGATACACAATATGAACATTCTGATCTTCTTCTGAATGTGACCCATGTCAAGCCTATGTATACAATGGTAGAAACAATATACATTATCCCTCGTAAGGGCTAGACTAAAAAATCTCTTGATATTAATTTTTCCCCTCAAGATATACTCAAAACTATTCCTGATGGTCCTCTCTACATAGCCAACCAAATCTATGACAAGCCCACTAATGGGATACTAATAGATCCTGCCTATGGAGAGAATGTGATCATAGAAGAATTTTTTTGTACTACATAATCTTTATCAAGATGTTTATGATAAACCTAACACATGGATCAAAATGCATAATTTTTTTCTTTCCCTATGATCAGATCGATCGTCCTCCCATTAAAAATAGGCCCTAAGACATTGGATGTTACATTCTCTATCATCGAATAGTCAGACCAATTTCATTTGCGGCTAGGCCACCCATGGCTTTGCTCAATGAAAGAAGTCCCTTAAATTCTTTACAAATATTTGAATTTTCCCTTTGACATTGATATATTCACCATCCACCATAGTGGCTTCAATAATTTATATTTGAAAGGAAAATTTTCCTTAGAAGCCTTTTGGCTTGAGCCCATGGAAACCATCACTACTCGAAGAGATTTCTTTTTTATTGCTTATTGGAAATTTAAAGCTAAGAAAATATCAAAATTATCTCTTCGCAACATGTCTCCCTCCACTTCTAAAACTACCATTCTTGATGAAACCATGCTACAACCTGAATCAAACCTACTTGAACATAAAACACTTGAAACCTCTTCTACATCATCGAAAAGGCCTAGAGATCATGACAACAATTTCATCCTTCCTCCTCGCATCAAACAAGTTTATAAAGAAAAGGAGAAAGTGGTTGACCAAACTATGTTTCCTTTTGTTTCCCCCCCTGGGGATGACAAGAAACCTATGGTTGATCAACCTAATCCTTCTCAAATGCAACTTACCAATAGAATACAAATAAATAGAGGAGTTAGGGAGCGTAGGCATCACCATCATGATCTTGCTCGCAAGTCACATGATGAAGAAAATACTAAAAATAATAATCCACATTTTCTAGAAGCAATGCATGAAGAACCTCCTCCCCCACTACTACAGTTTGATCCTATATTGTCATCACAACCAAAATTACATGCCTCAACTGATATTTTCATTCACCCTCTATTTTAATCAATCTAAATGATGATGATGAGGAGATTACTGAAATAGATGAAGAGGTGCATAACAATTTGAATACATTATTTTCCTCTTCCATGATCTTACATGATAACTCTCCTCGAACAAGAATTGATCTTGATGCTAGTTCTACATTTATTGTTATCCCTCTAGCTAGCTACCCACCCAAACTTTACACTTAAAAAGATTGGAAGGTGGATGACATGCTCGACGGTTGGTGAGAATTTTCATTATTATTCTCTTACCCTTTTCTTTTTCATGTTTTCTTGTGTGTAAACATATTCCCTTTTATTGTTCTATTTGATGTTCTCTCTCTTTGTGCAATTATTATATTTGTACCTTCCTTCTTATATATGTGGTGCATGTTCATTTCAATTTTCACTTTTTGTTTTCACCTTCCTTTTGGGGATGATGCAATGCATTGAGACTGAAATTTCTCCTTCATGTTGACCTAAAAGGAATATTTTTCTTTTTCCTTTCCTTTTTCTTTCACCTTCCTTTTTTGGATGATGCAAGGCATTGAGACCACAATGTCTCCTTCATGTTGACCTAAAATGACTCTTTTCCTTTGTCTTTTTCTTTTTTCTTTCACCTTCCTTTTGGGGATGATACAAAGAGTCGAGACACACTATGTCTCCTTCATATTGACCCAAAATGACTATTTTTTCTCCCTTTGTGTTCTTCTTCTAGTTCTATGTATTTGGGGAGATGATGATAGTTATGAGTTCTCTACACAAACATTGCAACAAAAAACATATTGACCCCAAATCCATAGACCCCTTATATGTTTGGTGTTTTCATTTTGGGGGAAAACACTTTCTCTTTTATTTCTTTCTTTTCCTTTGCATAATGTAGCCTTACTTGAAAACATATCACTTGGCATAGGGCTTTCCAAGCTAGCTCTCATTCGTTTTCTTTATTTTTTTATTTTTCATTTTGTCTATTTTAAAGAAATTGTTAATAGTATGGTGTTCGCAATTCCTTTAAAGTGGGGGCATACACTAGAATTATTTCTTTTTGTATTTTTCTTTCTCATGGTTCTTAGTCCATCCTTATTACTTCATACGATGTGTTTGTCACTTTGTGGATGACATTGGGTGTAATGTCTAGGAAAATGATCTATCTAAGCATATTGCATTCCTCTTAGTGGCCTGATGCAACACACTAAATCCCCTAAGTTGTGAATTTTCTATTCTTTGATTGGCCCTCTCTTGGAAAAATTAGACACAATTTCCCCTAAGTTAAATACCTCACATGAACTAAATAACACTCCTTTGAACATCCCTTTGGAATTTTACCTTTTTTTATTTTTACATGTTACATTTTACACTTTACATATATGGCCACCTTGCATAATACAAATTGCATGCCTGTGGTGCCATCCTGTACTTGTTCATGAGCTCTAAGCATACAAATATCTTCCTCTCTCATCAACTGGAAAAACCTTGTCTTTTGTGGTGCCTTATCAAAGTTATCAAGAGGTATAACTTTGGTATGGTTAAGTGGGAAGCCCAACTAGTGACATGACCTTCCCTATAGCCACCTATGTAGGTGAGTGCATACCAACCATGAGTGTATGTTTATCACCTTCTAGGCCTTCTCACCCAATGGAGAACCAAAAAACATTTCACCCCAAAGTGAGTATAGATTCTTTCAAACAAATAGCCTAGATCCGATCCACAACTAGCTAGATAAATGATTGAAAGCTTGATCCAACTTTCCTCTCTCTTAACTCTTTCACATCACTTTATTGTGTGATATTTTGTACTAATGTTTGGTTTTCCATGGGATCTTGATACTAGGGGCTTCATCATACATCTTGATTATGGTCATCTCTTCTCATTAGCATGACTGCATTTTCATCCCTCTTAATATGCATGTCTTGGCTACTTTAGTGTGAGTTTGAAGAAAGTTAATTCTCTCGCTAAAGTGGGGGCTACATGTGTCACAAAAAAGTGTAGCCTTGACACTTTTCAGTCATTTGGGCCTTTTCCTATGGATTTTGTCTTGATTTTGCTTAGCTCTAATGTTATAATGTCGCCAACACATTCATATTAGACCTTGAATGATTGTAAATCAACAAAAAACTAATGATGTCTTACAATGGTGTTGTGAAGTGTTGTAGCACATTTCCTCACTTTTCTAGGTCTTTTCTATAATAATTCACATAAATAACCCCTTTCCAAGCCTTATTTCAAAGTGTTGTAAGGTGTTGTGACCAACCCTCACACTTTCCTAGGCTTTCCATCACCAAATCAACCCTTTCTTATACCAAAATGGCCCCTTAATTCACTTATAGGTCCTACTTAAGTGTGTTTCAAAGGACATTCCCAAAAAATCATTAATCACCTTTTAATTCCCAAAAACCACTTGAAATCATCCAAGTGGATTAAGTCACCATCTTCGGTGATTGAGTCCCATTTGGTATAAAAGTCAAATCAAATTTCTAGTGGGATTTTTCTCTAAAACCATAAGGTTGACCTATGATGTGCTTTTTTAGGGGAATTAGTGAATCACATGTATAAATAATGGTTTTTCTCCTCATTTTAGATCTCTTGCAATATTCATCTTCATAAGAAATCAAGCAATCTATCTTCTCAAGAAAGCATCAAGAATTCAAGCACTAAGCACTCCAAACAACATCCATTGGAGCTGATCAATTGTATATCTCTGCACTTCTTCAACAAGGGCTTGGTGAGTTATTGTACTTGCATGCTATCCAATCATCTTTCCCTTTACATTCTATTTCTTTATCTTGGGTTTGATTACCAACATGGGGTTTGACTAAGGAAAACCTCTATACTCTAACCTTAACCCCTTTTCCCTTCTTTTCATGTGTGCTTTGTAGGTTTGTACGTAGATTAGTCAAAGAGTAAGGTGCTAAAAGGTGTCATTATTCCATCCACATCATTCCAAGTCAATAAATCCTAAAAGGAGCTTGAAGACAACTTGCAGGTCAAAATCTAAATATTCATACATGGGTCTCTGTCAAAAATAAAAGTACAAGTGGGTACCTACAGATTCCAACCTCGAAGATCCTAAAAGCCCCAAGTGGAATAAGTCACCATCATTGGCGAATTAGTCCCACTGCAAAGCCTAAAAAGTGAACTTTGTAGATTTGGACACCCATTTCACTAAAACTAGTTCTAAAAAAGTTTCCCGAAGTAGGAATAAGTCGCCCAACTTGGGGTAACTATCCTAGTCAGCATGAACATTAGATTCTAGAAGATTCTAGAGGTCCTCTTCATCAACCTTCAATTTTGAGGTACACCACTTCTATCTCCTTTAGTTCTATTTCAGTTTGCACACATTTTAAGCCATTCTAAGGTCATTATACATAGCACTTTTAATACATTTTCATTAGTTTACATTTCATAGTTAGATCATTTCATTACTTTCCAGAAATTGAGCACATAAATTACACCTATTCAAACCCCTAATATTCAATGAACCCTAAAATTTAAGGTGTGAAAGAGATGCCATTTCTCACTAGCTTCTAGGTGAAAAACCCTAGAAGATCATTAGTGAATCCTCTTTTTCCCTTTATTTTTAGTGGTTCAATATTTTCAAGAGATCTCATTTGTCTCTATTGATGGTAGGGATTCATTGATTTCACAATTCCTACTCATTTAATTTCTTAAATGTCAACCCAGGGGTGTCTAAAGCTATCTGCGGTAAGAGTTGGATCGATTTTTGGGGTGTTTTTTTTTTGTTTAGGCTCATTTAGGAGTGATTCAGAGCTATTTTTTCTTTTTCAGGAGCATTTTTGTACTAACCTTCTATTCCTTATTTATTTTAAATAACCTTCAAAATGGAATTTGAATAGAGAGATTTCATTCCAGGACAATCTAGTTTATGAGAGAATGGAAGATTAACTTAGTCTAATTTGCAGAATTTGAAATATATTTTAAACTTAATTAATTGCTTAAAAAATAAACTATTCCATTCTAATCTTACTAAATCGACAAGTAATTCTTCCTCTTTGCACAAAATCCATTAAAATGATAACTTAGACTATCTCAGATATGCAAGTAACTTTAACTAGGAAGTGAATTACAGTAAGCAATAGGTTATTCGATTTTAACAAAACAATATGAAAAATGTAATGAAATGTAACTTTGATCTAGCATATCTTCAACTCACAACAAATGAAAAGATTCTAACTTGAAACATAGTAGTGATAAATTAATCTTAATAGCTATCAAGATCACCCCATTAAAAAGCGTGTTGAAAGAATCTTTAACACAAATTTGAGATCAAATTTCTTCTTATTTCTAGAGAATGTGCCTAGATAGGGTCAAAGTAAAAAATAATAATTCTAACTTAAAACACAAAAAATGAAATTACATGAGAAGGATCAAAATATTGATACAATCTAACATGCAACTGTGTTGGCTCTAGATGTAAATATCCATCATTATTTCAAAAACAACAAATAAGAGGGAAACTCAATATACTCTAAGTCTAAAAGATATCTTGGCACGTAGGAATAAATTTGGCGTGGATCCTTGTAAATTCCTTTAGTTACATTGAATTCTAGATTTGTGAACTAGATGTGCTTTACTAGAGCTCGAGTTTGCAGTTGGTAGAATCTTCATTCAGCGTGATGAGTCAAAAAAAAGAGATCAATAGATAATAACTCATTTAGGGATGAGACACAAACAATCCAACCATTCATCACTCTTGAAAAAAAATAGTCATCATTCAGCTGAGAAATGAATACTAGTTCTAGATGCATAATAAAGGTGCAGGTATTATAAAACATTTATAGGTTAATCACTACATTTTAATCATGCATATAATAGAAATAAGCACTTATATTAACTATTCGTAATCTAAGTCTTTATACCCCAATAAGTTCATAAATGCATACATAAAGGAAAATAATATGAGTCTTAAAGAAAAATTATAAAGTATTTAAAAAGGTGAAACTTTAATGATTATGAGGTCTTTACTAAGCCTCATCATTCTCCTCCTCCTGCATTTAACTATGCCCTCATGGTTTATGTAGGTGGAATATGAATTCCCCTATTCAGTGACTCAATAAAGAGTACAGTAAAAAACTCCTCCTCTATATCCCACTGTAGTTCTTGTAGACAAAAAAAATTCATTATTCTTTTCCAGATTTTCATATCATGCTCTAAGAGCCTCGGCTGGTATCTAGGAAGGTGCATTATCTTTAGGTGCATGCATGCTAATGATAGGCATTTTGAATCTCAAACCAATCTAGAACTCTTTCTGCTCATGAATCAAATTGATTACATGTCTCACACATTTCAAGCTCCATCTGAGATTATTTGGCGATATTGTCTTTCTCCTCTTTATTGTATCTATAAGTGATCTGAATATTTATTCACACACCTGGATAGCTATAAGAGGAAGAGTTCCCTCAATATCCTAAAAAGTTGCAATTATTTTTAATAAATTACTGACATACATAGGAGTGACATCATTCAACCTTGAAATGGACCTAAATTTTTTAATGTAATAGATTTATTTTGGATATTCATTTCTCATTGACAATCCATATGTCTATTGCATGCTTTTTTATTCCTCCATTTTGGCTGACCATTCAACATGATTTTTTAACAATGAAATAAAGGATTTGATTTGTAGTTCATCAATAAAAACATTAAGTAGTGAATCATCATTGGTACCCATAAGAAATTCATGTTGGAATAATTCACACATTTGATTTTGAATATCTGAACAACTATTAAAATAACAATCCATGAAATCATAATCTGTCCAGAAGTTAGTAGGTCTTTTTAGCACAATCTTATTCAACTTCCACTTCAAGAATAGTTCTCTAAAAAACAACCCATACACTCTAGAAGGTTTCCTGGTGCAAACTAAGGAAAATTCAATATCTACAGTCTTGATTACCCTTTCCTCTAATTATTACTTTTCCTTTGTAATCTTATCCAACTATTCCTAAAGTTCTTTATTAAGTTGTTTGTATTTCATAGTTGTTAAGGAAAGGTACCTAGGCCCTATTATTTTCTCCTGATGTTGTTCCTTAGGTGGTGGAAGAGGTAACCTGTTGAGCAATTGTTGTTGTTCCTTCTCTTCTATGTTATTTCTCATTACCAATTATGTTTTTAACCTATGGATCTCTCTATCTTTTTGTTCATCTTGAATGGTATTTTGAGTCATTTTTTCTTCTATTTCTTTTAACTATGAAAACAACTGACTAATTTCCTTTTAAAACTGTTCTTTCAATTCATTTGTTTCTATCCAAATTTTTTATGTATCCTCATCTTTTTGCCTCAATTTTTCTTCTAATAAAAAATTTTGCATTTTAAACTCTTCTGACTCTTTTTCTAACCTGAATATTATGAGATCAGTTTGAATTTTTTCTTCTTCTCTTTCTTTTAAATTTTCACTATCACAAAAATTTTATTCCTTTTTTATTGGTTGCTTCCCTTCCCTATGGAATAATGTTTCTTCATTATGTTGAACTTCTACATTTGGATTTTCACATTCCAAAAAAATTCAACATTTGGAATTTCAACTTCATGTTCAGTTTCCATACTTGACACATCAATATTTTGAAATGGAAAATTAGGGGTTGATAGGTTTACATCCTTAGAAGGGGAATTATGAGCTGAAAAATGCTCCCCTGGAGGAGTACCTTCTAGACCATGAATTGGAGGTTGTGACCCTCCTTTTTATTTTTCTATCATTTCTTCTTCAGGCTCCATTTTTTTCAATACCTCCTCTTCAAGCTCTTCTTTTTCATGTTCATTTTCCTCAACCTCATCTTTTTCAATTTCGTCTTCCCCAGACTCATCAAGATTGATGGTGGAAGTAACCTTTGCAGCCTCTAACTTTTCTTGTTCCATCCTTTGTGTCTCTGACCTAGTTTTCCTTTTAGGTCTCTTAATTTTCACAATTTTCTTCTTCTTTTTAGAACTCTTTCTCTTAGTATCAGAACTCTCCGGGGTTTTATTTTCTACAGTTTTCCTCTTCTTTACAGAAACAACACTTCTTGAATTTTTCTTCCTAGTTCCATCTATTGGTTGAGCTATATTTTCTATTAAAACCTCCATTTTCCTTTTCTTTACAAGAGTAGAACTCTCTAGTTTTTGCTTCTTAGGCCTACCAATAGGCTTAACTAGGTTTTTTGTTAAAACCTCAATTTTCTCTATTTTAAGTGTCTTCCCAATTAGGTTTTTGCATAAAATGGTGCTTAACTATTAAATGGATTAGACCAAGATGAGTTACTCTATTTTATTTTTCCTTACATTCAACATCCATTTCAGTAAGTTGAAAAAAGAGAAAAGAAAGTAAATTAACCCTTACTTTAGGTTTAGTTGCACCATGCCTGACATGATTCAACAATTTGAGTGGTGGCCCTAGAATAGTTGCAAACTAACCTTCATAGGTGAATAACTTCATAATGTAGAGCGCAATGGATGCCCAAGGATCCTGCAAACTTTTGCACTCAATACCCTTATTATTCCCTTTGTGTATGTGAAAAATTGGCAAAGACTCACCTGGAATGTGAAATATTTCAAGAAGCTCTTAGAAATTTGAAAGCCGAGGTTGAATAATATCACCCTCCACTAGGATTCTAGATAAATCACTAATTAAAGCAACAGATACCTCAATGGGTTGTCCCCTAACCACAATAAAGTTGATATGGAAGTTTTTGATGAACTCCAACACAATTTCCCACTCATAGCCTTCATATTTAAGAAACAAATCTAACCATCTAGCTTGTTGTAAATACCATATAGATTCAACATCTAAAGTTATTCCCTTCGGTTTCGTCATTCTTTTGTACCCCATTTTTACAAGACTAAAATTTCAAAACCTCAGAGATTACCAACAATGTCAAAAATTAATTTCCAGAAATGGCAATCCTCTTCTATTTGAAATGGCAGCATTAATTCCTTTCAAAAATGAATGAAAAGATATCATAATGAATGCAGTATTAACTACATGTACTTTGCATGCCTATTATGTCTCACTGATGTACTAACAACAACATGTCAAGTAGGTATCAATTTGATTTACCATCACTTCACCTTGAAACCCATCTTGTCATATTTATTACCCAATTAAGTAATGAGGAATTCATTTGCATGTTTAAAAAAATTTATATTTGGCTTTTCAAACAATAATAATTTAATCTATTAAGTATACTTTATAAACTAAATTGAATGTACATCAAACTTCAAAAAAATCTTGTAGATATAAACACTTACCTATCAGTGATGGAAATTTAAAATGATGGTGAATAATGGTAATATGTGTCCACTTAAGTTGTATAATCTACAAAAAAAATTGATCTTAATAAAATCAGCATTAATTAATGTAGGACACGCTGAGCTCAACCCTTGTGCGAGCCCACTTGTTTCCACGTGTCAAATCACTAATTTTGAATTTTTCAATTAACCTTGTACTTGCACATTTACACAAACACATTAGTAATAAATGAAGCTAAAAATATTCTGATAGTGTATGATCATTTCTAGGTGCTCCTGATTGTCATGAATTATCATAGTTAACATTCAAAAATATTTTCCAACCTGATTTATCAATATCAATCGATTACAAGAGGTCAGGAGCGATCAAGAGTGAGTATGAGAACTTTAATCATTTGGAATTTCTTTTAATCATACATGATCAAGAGCTATTATGAGCTCGAGTTAATTCAATTCTTCTGATCAAGCATGATTAGGAGCTCTTTTTCTCTTTTCATTTTTTTTTTGGGAAGTAAACTGCCATTTCTAGTTTTCAATTTACTTTGTTTATTTATACCGATCAATAATGGATCTAAGGACTGATCGATTCATCCAAAGAATAAAAATATTCCTTACTAAAATGATCAACTCTTGCTTGAAGCTCTATGATAAATTCCTCCTTTGATGTTGTTTTGTGATAAAGCTTGAGCCTATACCCATTTACCAACATTTTTTTTCTCTCCCCATCTATGGGTATTAACTGAACAACTCCATTGCCAAATACTTGTTCAATTTTATATGGTCCAAGCCATGTTGTATGTAGTTTTCCTTTAAATTCTTGAAACCTTGAATCAAATAACAAAGCCTAATCACCTACAGTGAAGTTCTTACTGTGGATGTTTTTATCATGAATTTTTTTCTTTGGCCTTGAATGATTTTTGTTTGGTGCAAAGCTTCAGTTGCATTATCCTATTCTTCTATGATTTAGTAAGATCTATCCCCACATTCACAACTATTCTAAGTGTTTCTAATTCAAACTCAATGGGAAATATAGGATTTTTTCCATAAACTAGCTCATATGGTGAAACTCTAGTAGTTCTCTTCCATGTTGTATTGTATCCCCATACAACTTCAGTTAACCTATCAGACTAGCCATTCTTCTTAGATGCGACTATTTTTGTGAGAATATTTTCTAGTTCTTTATTGGTCACCTCTACCTACCCATTTTCTTAAGGATGATAGGGTGATGATTTCTTGTGTTGAACTTGATATCTTTCTAGAAATGCATGAAGAATTAAAAAGATGAATTATCGCCCTTGATTTGACACAAGTTCTTTAGGTGCTCCATATCTTTGTAGAATATTCTTGTATATGAAATCTGTAACTTTCTCCTCCCTAGCAGCTGGCAATGCTTTGACTTCTGCCCATTTTGTGACATAATCAGTACATAAAAGTATGTAATGATTTCCCTTGGATGGAGGATCTATTGGGCCAATAAAATCAATACCCCATTTTTCAAATGGTTCAAGTGACACTTGTGTCTATAATGGAATATTTGTTGATCTTGTAGATCTCCCCATTCTTTGACACTGATCAAAATGTCTGATGTAATGAGATGTATCCTTAGTCATAGTAGGCCAGAAATAGCCTACCCCTAAGATATTATGAACTATTCTTATGGTGGAGTAATGCCCTGATCCTATTTTATCATGGCATGCTCTCAATATATCAAATACATCAGTTTCCTACACACATATCTCCATTACATGATTTGAGCACATTTTAAACAAACAACTATTAATCCATTCAAACTGAGAGATTTCTCTAATCAACATTTTTTTTCTGTTTTGCTAAAAATAAGGACATTTACTAGTTATTAAGTAATTTGAAATATCAGAAAACCATGGTGACTAAATAGATATTTCAAATAGATTTTCATCAAGAAACACATCTTCCACAGGCTCATTATTACCTTGCAAAACCATTCTTGACAGAAAATCAGCTACAACATTATCTCTACTTGGCTTATCAATGATGGTTATATCAAATTCTTGTAGTAATAACAACCATCTAATTATATGTCCTCCCATAACAACTTTATTCATAAGATAATGGATAGTTGCATGGTGAGTATGCACAAAATTTTTATATCTAGTGATATAATGTCAAAATTTATTTATATCAAATAGAACCGCTAGGAATTCTTTCTCAGTGGTAGTGTAATTCAGTTCTATTGAATTGAGGTTTTTATTTATATAATATATAGCATGAATTTCTCCAGATTCATCCTTCTACCCAAGAAATTCTCCTATTGCTAAGTTAGAGGAATCTTTATTAATATGAAATGGTTCACCCCAAACTAAACCAAAAATAATTGGTGAAGTTGCTAAAGCTTGTTTGATTTGATCAAATGACTCCTGACAAGATGAAGTCCATTAAAATTTAGAGTCTTTCTTCAAAAAAGTAAAGAGTGGACCTGCAATTTTACTAAATCCCTAATAAACCTTCTATAATAACCAGAGTGTCCTCAAAATTTCCTTACATCTATTTGACTCTGAGGTATAGGTATTTGCAAAATTATTTCAATTTTGTTTGAGTCTACCTTGATTCCTTCTTTTGATACATGATGACCCAAAACAATTCCTTTTGTCATCATTAGAAAACTCTTCTCATGGTTCAAATATATCTTATGTTCTTTACATTTGTTTAGGACTCTATCTAGACTTTCCAAAGATTCCCCATAAGTTTTCCCATGGATTGTGAAATCATCCATATAAACTTCTACACATGTTGCTATTAGATTTGGAAAAATAGCAAGAACAACACGTTGAAAGGTTGTAAGAGCATTACGTAATAAAAAAGGTAAGACCTTATAGGAGAAGGTACCCCATGGACATGTAAATGCAATTTTATCCTGATCCACCAAAGCTACTTGAATCTGGTTGTATCCACTAAACCCATCAAGAAAGGAGAAATAACTACTTCCTGATAAATTATCCAATACCTGATCTATGAAGGGAAGTGGAAAATAATCTCTCTTTGTAGCCTTATTTAGTACTCTGTAATCCACACACACTCTACATTTCCCATTTTCCTTAGGTACAATAAATAATGGAGAAACCGATTTGTTGTCTGAGATAGGATAAATGAATCCTACCTAGAGTCATTTTTCTATCTCTAATTTCACAAAGTCTCTTAGGGCAAGGTTGATTCTTCTTTATGTTGTCTTACATATTTGAAATCCTTAGTATAGATGTGGTGTGTACATATGTTTGGATGAATTCCTCTCATATCCTTATAATCCCAAGCGAAGGATCTTGTATTTTTCTCTAAAATTCCTTGTAATCATTCCTCTTGTTTTGGTGTTAAGGCACTGTTGATGAGTAAAGGTTTGTCAGCTTGAATAAGGATTTATTTTTTATTTTCTTGGAGAATTGAGGGATCACCAATTAAAGTGTTTGAGGGACAAGGATGTGGCAGAATTTGATAAAGTAACTAATTCTCATCATATTTTGTGATGTTGGTAAAAGGAAAACATGACAGAGTTTTAGAATTACAACATTCTCCTAGATCCTCTTCTCCTATGTTTACAGAATCCTGATATTCCTTAGAATGATCTACCAAGGTCATCATTGCAAGGCCCCTTATTTCCTCACCCTTAGAATTAGTATCATCAATCTTGATTTGACTATCAGATGTTAAATATGGTTTAGTTGGTGGATACATAGTCACTTCTTTTTGTTTCATCCCATTAGAAATAGTCATACTACTAGATCTACAATCAATGAGTACAACAACTATTTCTAACCAAGGTCTCCCTAAAATAATAGGATAATCCCTCTTTATCTTTTTAGTTTGTAAAACAAGGAGATCAACAAGATAATACCAAGTTTCAATAGTGATAATGACATCTTCAAGAATTCCTTTAAGTTTTGAAATTAATTGGTCAGCTAATTGTAGAACTATAGTTGTTGGTTTAAAATTCATAGTCCCTATCTTTTTAGTTGTTTCAGTAGTAATAACATTAATGGTGGCTCCCAAATCAACAAGAACATTCTAAATTTCAATACCATTAATGCTAAGGGTAATCAAAGTACTTCCTAGATCGTGATACTTTTATGGAGTTAACTTCCTTGAGAGGACATCAGAAAAATTTCCTCCAACTTGAATTGTAGGGGGCAGTTTCTTTTTCCTTCTTGGTGTCTTAACACACGAAGATTTAACTACCTGGTTGATCTCTAGGATATCATGAATAACCCTTAATAGGAGAATTTCAAATTTTATTTTCTTAATCTCATTAATAATTTGGGGATCAATCAGATCATCTTGTTTATCAACTTTTTCAACCAATGGTTCCTGACGAAATTGTGAAGGAAATGGTGCTTGTTTAACATGATCTTTATTGATTTATTTTTCTATCTCCTTCACTAAATCTTGTTGTTGATTTTCCTTAGTTTCATCATGTTTTGTTGGTATAACTCTATTCCTCAAATGAATATCTCATATTTCAATGTTGTTCAAATTAGTTGTGTTACGATCAAAATTATAGGAAGGTTGTTGAAAATTAACATTATTAGGATTAGGAACTAGTTGAGCAGGTATCTGAGGTTGATTTACTAGTTCAAAGCTTGAAGGTCGGCTTTTTCCAGTCAATTAATTATGATTCTAGGGTCTCTTTGGCCCCTAATTCTACCATTGATTATTTCCTTGATTAGGCTACCACTCGTTAGGCTTCCTTTGGGTATGAGTATACCACCATTGAGATTGGTTTGGCTGCCATTAAGGTTGGATCCATTGTGGATATTTAGGTTGTCCCCATGATGGTAGCCAAGGGTTAGTCATGGGTGGATTTTGCATTTTTTGAGGATTCCACTGAGCTTGGGAATTACATTAACCAAGATAATTCCATTGGTCATTCCACTAATTTGAATTCTATTTGGAATTATTTCTAGATTGACCAAAGGTAGAGTTAAAGTGTCTTTGTCCTACAAAATTCAATTCCTCTTCTACTAATTTCTTCAATTGATTCCTAATTTCTAGAAGGATACTACATTTAATAGTAGAATGTTTCTTTTCACATATCTCACATAGATCTACCCGATTAAGAGGAAATTCTCTCAAGGGATGCTTATCCCTACATTTAGGATAGTATATGGTCAAAGGTTCAACTGTTCTTTTGTCAAGTTGAGAACTAAGGTGAAGGAGAATGTCTATTTTTAATTTTGCAATTTATTCCATAACTTTAGAGACATCAGACGAGGAATCCTTGTTCCTTTTCCTATACCCTAGTTTTGTTCTGGAGTAATTCCTATAGATTTCAATAATTTCCTCAAAGGTTTTTTTATTTAAATATCCTTTCCTTATCAAATTTAAGGCATCTCTGGAATAGTCATCAATTCCTTTTAGAAAGATAGATTTACTAATTTCTTGATCTAATCCATTCCCACACCTTTTCAGAACAAATTATACCTATCTACATAGTCCTATAGACTCTCATCTTCCAACTGCTTTATTTTAAACAGTTCTTCCTTCCTATCCCCGACTCCACAATAATATTGATATTTATTCAGAAATACTATTTCCATTTCTTCCCAAGTGTTTATTGAATTTGTAGTCAATCCCATAAACCATCGTAAAGTTGATTCTTTAAGAGTGGATGGAAATAGTTTCAAATTTTTATTTTCAAACATATAATCATAAGTTTGACATAATAGTTTGAAATTGAATAAAAATTGATCAAGATCTTCCAACGTTTTCCCTCAAAATGTAGGTAAATTAGAGGGTGAGATATTTTTCATTGGTGGCTCATTTTCCCAAACATGTATAGCAATGTGAAAGGAAAAAGCTATGTTAGGAGACTGCTCTTGATTTGTTTCTCCCATATTTTCTAACTGAGTGGATTTTGACCTAGCAGAGTGTTAACTCGTAGCACTAGGCTGAGATTCTTCCTAATGGTTCTCTAAATATCCTCTTATAGATCTTCTAGACTAATCTCTGAACCTGTTCATTAACTAACAAAGGGATTCTTACCAACACTTAAGACCTATATTTTCTTTTAAATCTAGATCTTTCCCCAGCAACAGTACTAAAAATGATGATAGGGAGTTGTTGATGTCACAATTTCTACTCATTTAATTTCTTAAATGTCACCACAGGGGTGTCTAAATCTATATGTGGTAAGAGTTGGATCAATTTTTGGGGGGTTTTTTTGGTTTATGCTCAATTAGGAGCAATTCAGAGCTATTTTTTCTTTTTGGGAGCATTTTGGTACTAACCTTCCATTCCTAATTTATTCTAAATAACCTTCAAAATGGAATTTGAATAAAGAGATTTCATTCCAAGACAATCTAGTTTATGAGAGAATGGAAGATTAACTTAGTCTAATTCATATAATTTGAAATCTATTTTTAATTTAATTAATTGCTTCAAAATAAAGTATTCCATTCTACTCTTACTAAATCGACAAGTAATTGTTCCTCTTTGCACAAAATCCATTAAAACGATAACTTAGACTATCTCAGATATGCAAGTAACTTTAACTAGGAAGTGAGTTATAGTAAGCAATAGGTTATTTGATTTTAACAAAACAATATGAAAAATGTAATGAGATGTAACTTTGATCTAACATATCTTCAACTCACAACAAATGAAATGATTCTAACTTGAAATGTAGCAGTGATAAATGAATCTTAACAACTATCAGGATCACCTCATTTAGAAAGTGTGCTGAAAGAATCTTAAACACATATTTGAGATCAACTTTCTTCTTATTTCCAGAAAATGTACCCAGATAGGGAGGAAGTACAAAATAATTCTAACTTAAAACAAAAAAATGAAATTACATGAGAAGGATCAAAAACTTGATACGATCTAACATCCAACTACATTGGCTCTAGATATAAATATCCATCATTATTTCAAAAAAATAGAGAAGTGGGAAAATTAATCTAATCTATGTCTAAAAGATATCATGGCATGCAAGAATAAAGTTGGTGTGGATCCTTGTAACTTCCTTTAGTTGCATTGAATTCCAAATTTGTGAACTAGACATTTTTTTTCTGGAGCTCGAGTTTGTAGTTGGCAGAATCTTCATTCAACGTGATGAGTCAAAAATAGAGATCAGAAGATAATAACTCATTTAAGGATGAGTCATAGACAATCTAGCCATTCATCACTCTTAAAGAGAAACAATCATCATTTGGCTGAGAAATAAATATTAGTTCCCGATGCATAATAAAGGTGCACGTATTATAAAACATTTATAGGTTAATCACCACATTTTAATCATGAATATAATAGAAATAAGAACTTATATTAAACATTCATAATCTAAGTCTTTATACCCCAATAAGTTCATAAATGCATACATAAAGGAAAATATTATGAGTTTTAAAGCCAAATTATAAAGTATTTAAAAAGGTGAAACTTTAATGATTATGAGGTCTTTACTAGGCCTCATCATCTATTGGGTGAATATTTTTTAATACCTTTACAAATTAAAAAATAGTGATTTTAGCCATAATTATTATGAGATAAATCTCTCCTCTTAGAAAGGGGAGGCTCCCTTCTTATTGCTCACTACAATAAACTAGAAACTAAACTAAAATATATACATTGAGATTACCCATGGGGGTGTCTCCATTAGCATATCATCTTGTTTTGGGACAGGAGAAACAAATAACAATGATATTCTCGAATACAACTAGTTAGAGCAATAATAACTGATACTCACAAGTACCAGTGAACATAAGTAACTAAGAAATACTTTCTGAAAAATAATGTCCTCAATTTCTTTCCCATGATGAATCCAAGTTGATTCCAAGAGTAATTGTATAGCAAGTTTTAGCACAAATTCTATCAACTAATAACACCAATGATCCATATGAATATAATTGAAAAATATAGCACAAAGTCTACAAGTTATCAACACGATTTATGCATAAAAGAATATAATCAAATAATTGCAACAAAAATTCTCCACATTCTCAATCAAATTCAAACATGCTCTAGATACAATACGATAACACAATATCTATCAATACTATATATGAATTCCCTTCTGATTAAAAATATAGCATACCAAATTCATATCAATATCAATAACATATAATGAGAGTGACATAAGAACAATATCACAAATATAAAATGTGTTCCAAAGCAAAGTTGGGAATAAATTAAATTTTTTTATTCATAAATTTCAAGCATGCACATTCAACTCAAATTTTGCAATTTCTCATCAACATTTGGGTAGCATCTAGTCTCCAGAGATCAAAAGTTAAAAATTACAAAATAGCTCTCTCATATTTATAGATGAGAGCTAAAGAGATAATCTAGGAAAAGTCTAACTAATTTTATTTATTCAACTTTGGAGTCCAAAATTATTTGAGTACTTCAAAGTTGTTATAGGTATTTAAAATTTGACAAATGGCATTTAAATTGTCTTCATCTAACTACAAAAACTTGTAATTGACAAAAACTAATGCAAGAAAAATTTAACTTTCTCCACCAACTTTCATAAGGAAATCATTATGCTTCATCAAGATTTCTCACACCTATTCTTTGTCTAGTTCTAAGGTATGCTTGAAGATGGCACAATGATTCTTGAGATTGATTCCTTTGATGATGTTGAATGCTTTCTAGTGCCTTTCAAGAATATTTTTAAAATTATTCTAAGTTAGCTTCATATCCATCATTCTAAGCATTGAATGTAGTGAGAAAGCTTCATTTTAAAATTCCTTTCAAACCATACATGTATATTCTTTAATAATTGAAACATTAGGAAGAAATTTCTAGTTGTATTTCAAATCTTTCTTTCTTGGTGATAGAAAATAATTTGATCAAAAATACTCAGGAACCCGGACACAAAAGATCAGAATGGCATGCAAGAGTAGATGTAAATCTTTTGTACTTTTTAGTGTTAAATAAAAACATGGTTGTATTCGCTAGAGAGAAAATCCTAAGCGATTGCATATGCTTTGGCAATTTAGATACAAAGGTGGGGAAAAATGAGCTCTTGTATGGGGTATTACAATTCATATGTGATGCCTCAAATTTTTAAAATACTACATGTTATATGTAAATTTGAGAAAGTGCATGGGTTTGGAGAGATTGGACACAATGAAGGTAAAAAATGGAGTGGTTGCATGTGACCTGGGCTTTGAGCATGATGAGCACCAAAACATGTGTAATGGGTCAACTTGGCCAAGTAGGAAAATCTCCAGTGAGGAATTTTTTATCAAAAATGTGCATATGCACTAGAAAAAGACGAAGCTTCAAGTGGAAATGAAGCTTTATGTATTTTCAAAAATTTGCAAAGTCATTAAATTTTAACATCAATGCAAGTAGGGAAAAACTTTTCTTTTTTGCAAAGGGTATGTGCAGGATCATCATGGAAAAAACAAACCCTTAAGTGGCAATAAAATTCAGAAAATCAGAGTTAGGCAACTTGACGTAAAAGTTCAAATAAGTTATCTATATTATTTCAAAAATATGTAAGAATATAATCTGTAGAAAATTAAATTTATTTTCTAAACCACTAGGTTTATCTTTTAAAAAAAAAATCTATTTGGTGAAAATTTTCAATTTCAATGTTATAGTACTTAAATTTCAGGGAAAAAAGAAGAAGCAGGTGTCTGTCTGACCACCCTAACCACAATAAAATGATAATATTTTCTTATAATATTTTAGATATAAGTAGGGGACTCATGTTTTGATGTGATGCATATTTTTTTGTAATTTTTTTCCAAGTAAATAATTAATTATGTTTTTTTTATTACAACTTTTAAAAAATATAAAAACTTGTATGTCTAACCACCTTAACTTGGTAAAAAATTCATGAAATTAAATTCTTGTTTTCTTAATCCTATAGTATGTGAATAATAGAATGTGACACATGTTTTGGATTCAAAAAATGTGATATCTTTTGAAAGATAGAGATTTTTTTCAATCAGCCTATCAATTAGGACTTTAGTCATAATTCAAATAGAAAATGAATAATAATTATATATTTACTTCAAAGTAAAGAATAATTTATATTGGTGGAAAGCTAAGAATATCCTTTAAAAACCCTTTTTATTTCATCAATTTTGGGTAAAAAAAATGTCGTTAGGCACATGGGCCATCATATCACTTAGATATTGCCACTTCTTGGCCCATCATGATCCTGCACATACCTCAAAGTCAACAAAAAATGTTGGTCTTGAAATTTTGGGAAGGTCACTTTTGTTTCAAAATTTTTAAAAGTCATTAAATTTTAACACCAATGCAGGCAAGCTAAAACTTTTCTTTTTTTGCAAAGTCGACAAAAATTCCAATCTTGCAGTTTTGGGAAGGTCACCTAGAAAAACCTACTGAAACACAAAGTCTTCATCTGCTTTCCCATGACGATTCCAAGTTTATTCCAAGAGTAATCGTATCACTAGTTGTAGCACAAATTTTTTCAACTAATAACACCAATGGTAAATGTGAATATAATTGAAAATTATATCATAAAGTCTACAAGTTATCAACATGATTCATACAAACAACTTGTAACCAAAGAATTGAACCATAAATTCTTCAAATACTCAATCAAATTCACACATTATCCAAATGCAATATGATAGCACAATGTCTATTATTACTATATCTAAATTCCCTTCTAATTAAAATGATAACATGTCACATTCATATCAATTTCAATAAAATAGAATGAGAGTGACATAAGAAAAATCTCACATATAGAAAATATGTCCAAAGCAAAAGTTTGAAGAAATCTAATTATTTTATTGATAAATTTCAAGTATGCACATTAAACTCAATGTTTGCAATTTATCATCAAAATTTGGGCATCTAGTCTCTAGAGATCAAAAGTTAAAAATTATAAAAGGGCTCTCTCATATTTATAGATGAGAGCTCAAGAGATAATCTAGGAAAAGTTTGACTACTTTAGCTTTTTCAACTTTAGAGTCCAAAATTATTGGAGTACTTCAAATTTGTTACATGTATTTACAATTTGAAAAATGACATGTAAATTGTCTTCATCTAACTACAAAAAAATTTAAAGGACTAAAAACTAATACAAGGAAGATTTATCCTTCTCCATCATCTTTCATGAGGAAATCATCATGCTTCTTCAGAATTGTTCATACTTCATCTTTCCCTGGTTTTGAAGTGTGCTTGAATATGGAAAAATGATTCTTGAGATTGATTCCTTCAATGGTGTTGAATGCTTTTTGGTGCCTTTCAAGAACAATTATCAAATTATCCAAATTTTCCTGAATATAAATCATTTTGATCATTGAAACTACTGAGAAAGCTTCATATTCAGATTCCTTTCAAACCATAGATGTATATTCTTGAATAACTAAAATATTGGGAAGAAATTTTTGCTCGTGTTTCAAATCTTTCTTTCTCAAAGATTGGTGATAATTCGATCAAAACTACTCAGGGACCTAGACATAAAATATCATAATGGAATGCAAGAGTAGCTATAAAAACTTCATATTTTCCAGTGTTAAAGAAAAATAGGGTTTTATGCACTAGAGAGAAAATTTTAAGCGATTGCATATTCTTTTTCAATTTAGATACAAAGGTGGGGAGAAAATGAGATCTTGCATGGGGTATTACATTTCAAATGTAATGGCTCAAAATTTTAAAATACATGTTGGATGTAAATTTGAGAAATAACATGGGTTTAGAGAGCTTTCATGCGATGAGGGTTAAAAAAGGAGTGATTGTGTGTAAACTAGGGTTTGAGCATAGTGAGCACAAAAAAAGGAGCACAACGGGTCAACTTGTCCAAGCAAGAAAATTTCTAGTGTTAGGAAAATTTTAGCGAAAATGTGCATATGCATTGGAAAAGGGTGAAACATCAAGTGCAAATGAAGCTTTATGTATTTTCAAATAAATTCAAAGTAGTTAAATTTTAATGTCACTACAAGCAGGGTAAAAAATTTATGTTTTGCAAAATTGACAAAAAATGCCAATCTTGCAATTTTGGGAAGGTTACTTTTGTTTCTTGTCAAATCGTTAAAATTCAATGATTATATGAATAAATCTGTTTTATTTTTTAGTTTAGGGGAAAAACCTAACCTTACATGTAGCATTGTAACAACTTGCATTGGTAGGGAAAATTTTTGACTATAGAAGTCAAGAAATTAATTTACTTATATTTGCATGACTAGTGAAAAGTACCAATCATACAAATGTCACTTGGTAAAAATCATCATTTTGCACATGGGGGGTTTTAACATGCATTTACAAATGTCTTAGACTAGCTTGGTAGGGTTAGGGAAAAACCTAGACCATACAATTCAAAGGGACAATATTTAATATTACTTGCACCATCGACAAGAATTATTGATGATGCAAACAAAAAGGGTTGATTCATGTAGGGCCGGGTTATTTTCTTGACCTTGCAATATGAGTAGTTTATACCATGCATGGGCAAGGAAAATTAATGCTAAATAAATTTTCATGGTTCATTTACTTATGTAGAAGCAACAAAAAAATTCCCAACATGACACAAACAGGGGCAAACAATGTCCATGGGATGATGTTTAGTTGAGGAAAATACCCACCGCTACAAAAGGAAATACCATGGAACTCAAAGTAATATTAATCGGTCTTTTCCACTTATTGAATAAACATCAAAACACTTTGGAGATCACTACCTTTTCTATGCTACCACATTTTCTATACATTTCTTCCAAAGAATTTTATCAAACAATCCACTTCCTTGTTTCTATGGATAAAATCCTAAAAAAGGTGATTTCCAAAAAACTATGAATGCTTAGAAAAATCTATCAAATCATAATAGTAATCAATAGCATAGACAAGGAAGCGAGTAGTTTTAAAAATCCCTCAAAGAAATTTGGTCTCATTGTGATGGAATGCCATTCCATCACCATGAGAACACATTTTTTTGAGGTATTTGTTCAAATAGATCACCACATTTTCTATGCTACCACATTTTCCATACATTTCTACCAATGCATTTTATCAAACAGTTCACTTCCTTGCTGCTATGGATAAAATCCTAAAAAAGGTGCTTTCCAAAAAACTATGGATGCTTGGAACAATCAATCAAAGCATAATAGTAAGCAATAACATATACAAGGTTGTGAGTATTTTGAAAAAATTCCTCAAAGAAATGTGGTTTCATTGTGATGGAGTTCCACTCCATAACCATGAGACCATATTTCTTTGAGGCATATTTTCAAACAACTCACCTCCTTTTCTAGGCTACCACATTTTTCATACATATCTACCAAAGAATTTTATCAAACAGTTCACTTCCTTGTTGCTATGGCTAAAAGCCTAAAAAAGGTGCTTTCCAACAAACTATGGATGCTTGGAAAAAAACTATCAAAGCATAATAGTAAGAAATAGCATAGATGTGAGGCCCCTAACTATAGGTGGGAATGATAGATTCAAAGTGAATTGTAGGGTAGTGGATTCATATTAGTGCTTCTAGGGTTGTTATTTAATTGTAGTGTTTAAAAAATAAAAATAGTTAAAAATTGCCATGATTATAATTGATGGTCATCATTATAAATTATTTAGGGGATACTTAGAGTATGTTTCAAACCTCGAGCCATATGAGATGTTATGAAGAATAAAAAGTTTAAAAATTTAAGTTGATTCTTGAGCAAAATATATTATTGATTAAACATTGATATGTCTCTATTTCAAATGTTCGAGTGGTCAAAAAAATAGTGGTTTGATTATAATTATTGATAAAATCATAATACTGCATCAATGTGCAAATGTAAATTTGATGATAATAATAAGAGTAAAATTTAGAATTGAAAATAAGATAAAATTAATACTAAGAAATAATAGTAATATTAATAATAAATAGTAAAAGTGAGATTAATCAAAGCAATGATAACAATAACATGTATATTTATTTTATTGAGTGATTAATATAAGTAAATGTAATTATAAATAATAGAAGAAATTATCTTGTCACCCAAAATAAAAATATTGGATAGATACATATCATAACAACTATTAGATATAATGAATTGCTAGTTTATCTATTGAATATTTGTATTGGGTTGCGGATAGATTAAATTATCTATTTCAAATAGATACTATATTAATTTAATTTTAGGCAATAATAAAATAGCAAGTATCTAGTATCAAAAATTATGTGGGGAATGCTGTGTGGACTAACACACTGAAAGATTTGATTAATGAAAACAAATCTTATCAGGAAGTGATATAATGAATGCAACAAAAAAAATCAACTTTCTCCAAAGAGAAATTAAAAGCCCCAGTATGGGCCCCTTGGTAGCAGGTTGGACATGCATCAAAAGCTTGCAAAATGGTAATCAAGAAGGATGGGACAGTTTGGAATGACAAGAGAGATCTATGTGATATTTGGAATAAATGTTGGCAATTAAAAGCATTGAAAGTAAATTAAATTTGCTTGTACAAAAAGGAGGTTCAAATAAAATAATCCTTACAGAATCTTAATGATAATAGGTAAAGGATGTTAGATGGGTGATTGGATCTACAATATCCTGTACGTGAAGTGGAATGTGGATAAAATGCGTCGCTCTATTTAATGTTGAGCATTGAAAATTTGATGTTAGCATGAAAAGTACTTTTGGTTCTGATTGTAGTAATTGCAGTGAACAAGAGAAATGGCTTAGGGAATGGTAGAAAGCATGGTCTTACATTTATTGAGGAATGTCTTGTCTTGTCTAGGCATCAACATTTTCCATAAATTTTTGCCAGGGTAGTTGCAACTGGAGTGGAGAGAAAAAGAAAAAAAATGACCCCAATCTTTTATGCTGGGGGGGGAGATTTTCCTTACAATGGCCAAGTGCATTTTTCTTGAAAGTCGCTAAGCCTTTTCAAGAGATTGACTACAAACATTGCAGTCCAGGAGACATCTCTTTGAGTCATTCTGGCTAATAGTTCGTGCACCTTGTATGTAGATCTACTAGACAAAGAAGATGCTGGAAAAAGGTTGAGGAATTTGACTTCACACCTGCCACTGTCATTTGATTGAGATTTTCTAAAGCATCTCCAATAAATTTGTTTTGTACATATCCTCCATTCATGCCAACCATGCGACCACATCTCCCTCTGAGGCATTTTTTCAATAGTTCATGTGCCTTTTCTATGCCTCCACATTTTGCATACATGTCCTCTAGAGGGTTGCGAATACCCAGTTTCAAAGTGCCTATTCTATCATAGGCACGTATGGCGCACTGACAAAGATGTAAATTGTTTTTTTCTTGAAAATAACTAAAGCTTTTTCCAAAAATCCATTTTGTGTATACCCTACAACTATTTCATTTCATGAGACCGCATTTTGGGAGAAGCTTTCAAAGGAAGTTTTAGGGTGCAACTTGGAGGAGGACGATTTGGTCTAGATTGAGAGGCGTGACAAAGAGTTTATGTGGGGGCAGGTTTGCAACTTTCTCTTAGAGAAGAAGCTTAATGATCAGGTATGATTGGTTTTGATCAACTGTTTACCATACTGGCATAAAGAAAACAAATATTATTTTTCTCTATATTCTATATCCACATCTACCTGGAGACTAAAGGCGTAAATGTTAATTTATTTTTTATTCTTTCACTTGCACGATAGATTTGTCTTTTCCCATTAAATAGGCTATGCTTCCACATCTACATTATGGGACACATACTTTATAACACCTCATTAGAATATTTAAAGTGTTTTCAAAAATATTTTAATTCTCTTGACAAAATCAAGCTATTATGGCACTGCCCACATGGTAATATTTTGTTGATGACCTTATGAATTTAGTCAAGCTATTCAACCAATATTTCCCTGTTCATACCCAGTAGTGACCTGTAGCTCGACTTAACATTACTGATGTTAAATATTATATCATTCATCACTCTCAAGCATGGTGAGAAGCTACCCAACTCGTGTGGGGGCTCCTCACTTCCTTTGCAATATGATGGCTCACTATCTGGTTATTAAGACCTAGTTTTGCATTAGCACATCTTAAATACAATCCCATTTTACCATTATCCTTCAGTCATAATATCCTAGTTGGTTATATTTCATTGAGATGACCGATCTAATGATGGACGTTCCCATTTCCTATGCCATGGGCTTCATCAAGACAAGCAGAGGTTCGGCCATTCTCATATGTTAGACTTATCACATTCTTATTCATGGCCTCATGCAAGGTACAATATCTACCTTCTCATTTTATTAAGAGAATATCAACTATTATTGATCCTATATACATGAGGAGAACTACAGTTAGCCTCACATAGACTTGATAGTTGAGATCTGAATCATCTGCACGTGCTTAAATTATTATATTCTTTTCTTGCTGAACATTATCCATTAATATTCCAACTATTTACTCTCATTACTCCCCATGAGAGAAGTCGCAATGATTTTTTTTTTCCCCTACCCTCATCCATCGATAGTTGACAGTTCTTTAACTAAAGAAAATAAATAAATTAAAAAAAAGAAAAACTAAACCCTTATAAGATTTCATGGGAATGAGGGTCTCTTGGTTAGATTACTATCTGGTTGCCTTTCGTAATGTATCTTATGGGAATTGTCTTAGAATGATGTAGCATTTTCCTTCCCTTTTTATTTATAATGATTTGCATTACTATGGTGAATTTTCAAATGGGAAGTTAACCTCACTTTAGTGAAAGTGACATCAAATAAAAGTAATAATAATTAAATAAAAGAAAATGAATAATTAGGGTAAGTGCACCAAGATGGTTCCCAAAAAGGGGACTTAAGCGGACAGCTATTTCCTGAAATCAGGAAATACTGACCTTGGATGTGAAATTGAGGATACTTAGACTCAAACTTTTGAGATGGAACAAAAAGAAGGATTCAAGTGCTCCAAGTCTACTTTCTAAACTACTAATTTGTTTTGAAAATGATTGAGATTAAGGGGTTCAAACAAGGGATGTACACAAATTGCTGTTGTTTTTGTCAGAAACACATAACATTGCAACTCTTGTATGACCCTCGTACGGTGAAATTTTTTATAGTATTTTTAAAATCGCAATGGTCAGAAGTTAGCTAACAGTATATAGTTGATGCACAATTTTTTTGATAATTTTTTAATGAATATTTGATTTTTTACTAATTTGCGAAGTGGACATATCCTGAAAATAGAATTTTGGCCATGCTATCCCTACAAATTTTGGAAACTAATTGATTTGTTTTTTTTTTAATCTTTTAATTTTCTAGAATGGAGTCTAGTTTCTAAAATTGTAATTTATTTGAAAATTTGATGAACGGTTAATTTATAACGAAAAAAATACCAAACACATCTTTTTGGAAAAAAAAAGACATATAGATAAAATAAATTATGGATGAAAGACTTAACATTTTCAGAACGTGAAAAAAATTACATCGTTGGATAGCTAAGAGATAACCCAACATTACCCATGTGCTTGATTTTTTCGATATTGAACCACATGCAATCCTGACGGTGAGCATGAACTCGATTATGAGAAATATGGTGGATTTCTTAAAAACACGTCTCTGGTCATTGGGAATGCCCTCCAAACCTTTGGGTTGGAATTCCAAGGCAATACCAGGCTTAAAGTTTAGTAATTCTAAAAGCAAGATATAACACGAGCATGTTATAATGCACTCGCGTTATTTCTCACTTTACATGGTTTTTGCTTCTGCGGGGAACATGTCTACTAACCAATAACGTGAGCGCGTCATAACGCATTCACGTTATTTCTTATTTTATGTTAAATGCTAATATATTTATGTATGCTGATATATTTTTATGTACATGTATGTATGTATGCTTGTATGGATGTAATATTATATATACAAATGTATTATGCTTGTATGTATGCATTTATGTATGTCTTTAGACGAAGGGAGAATTTAGAGAGATTCTAGAGAGATGGAGAGGGGGTCGGAGTGAGAGTTTAAGAGAGAGGGAGTGGGAGAGAAGAGGTTGGATTGAGGGGGACTAAGCTAGGTAGGGTGGGAGGGATAGAGGGAGGGAGAGAGAGAGGGGGTGGGAGGGATATAGGGAGAGAGAGAGAGGGGGGGGATCAGAGAGAGAGAATTGATGGAGAGGGAGAGAGAGAGGGGGGTGGGAGAGAGAATTGAGAGGGGAGAGAGAGAGAGAGAGAGAGAGAGAGAGAGAGAGAGAGAGAGAGAGAGAGAGAGAAAGAGAGGGTTATGTAGGTAGGGTGCGAAAGGGAGAGACTTGAGAGTGTGAGAGGGAGAGACTTGAGAGTGTGAGGGGGGTGAGAGGGAGAGACTTGAGAGATAGGTAGTGAGAGGGAGTGTGAGAGAGAGGGAGTGAGAGAGGGTGGTAGGGATTGATTGAACGAGAGGTACGCAGAAAGAGGGAGATGGTAGATAGAGACAATTAGAGAGAGTGGGAGGGAGAGTGGGACGGAGGGAGGGAGGGAGAGGTGAGATGTATAGATAGAGAGAAAGTGATAGGGGTTGAGGGATTAGGATGGAGGACCTATAGGGTTGATGGTTTCTAGGGTAGTAGGGTTTAAGGTTTGAGGGTTGATGGAATAGGTTTGATGGTAGAGGGTATTTGGTTGAGGGTATAGGTTAGAAGGTTTAAGGTTTAAGCATTTAGGGTTGAAGGGTTTGGGGTTAAGGGTTTAAGGTTAAGGGTTTACTTGGTTGAGGGTAGAGGGTTTAGGGTATAGTTTTGAGGGTATATGGTTGAAGGATTAGGTTCAGGGTCCAATGTAAGGGGTGGAGGGTTTAGGGTTTAAGGATTGAGGGTTGAGGGTTGAGTGTTTAATGTATAGGGTAAAGGGTAGAGGGTTTAAGGGTTGAGGGTTGAAGATTGAGGGTTTAAGGTATAAGGTCAAGGGATTAGGGTTGAGGGTCCAATATATAGGGTAGAGGTTATATGGGTTGAGAGATTAAGGGTTGAGGGATTAGGGTTTAGGGTAGAGAGTATTGGGTTGATGGTAGAGGTTAGAGGGTAGAGGGTAAAGGGTTTAACAATTTAGGGTTTAAGGGGTTAGGGTTGAGGGTCAAGGGTTTAGGGTTGAGTGCTTAAGGTTTTAAGAGTTGAGGGTTGGGGGATTAGGGTTGAGGGTAGAGGGTATAGGATTGGCGGTAGAGGGTAGAGGGTTTATGTGTTAGGATTTAAGGGTTTAGGGTTTAGGGATGAGGGATTAATAGGTTATAGAGTAGAGATTATAGGAGTTGAGGTATTAGGGTTTAAGGGTTGAGGGTTGAGTGATTCAGAGGGTATAGAGTTTGAGGGATTAAATTTTAAGGGTTGAGGGTTGAGGGTTGACGGATTAATAGGGTATAGGGGTTGAGGGATTAGGATTTAATGGCTAAGGGTTGAGGGTTCAAGGATTAAGAGGGTA
>CM021106.1:283574121-283669036 GCA_007115665.2 Sequoiadendron giganteum
TCCTTCTCCCCTTTCCCTCTCTCCCACTCTCCCCTCTCCCACTCTCCTCCCACTCTCCCACTCTCCACTCTCCCTCTCTCCCTCTTTCTCTATCTCCCACTCTTCACATCTCCCCTTCTCCCCCTCTCTCCCTCCCTATGTATCTCCCACTCTCTCCCTCTCTCTTTCTCCCACTCTCCCCTTCTCCATCTCTCTCTATCTTCCACTCTCCCCCTCTCTCCCTCCCAATCTCTCAGAAACCCCTATACTATCAAAAATACACTAAGAAAACTTAATTTCACATAACACGCTCACATTATAACACATGCATGTTATAACGCGAGCACGTTTTGTAGTTTACTAAAACGGTAAAAAAATCAATATACTCGTGATTTGAAGGCCCACAGTCTACATATTCCCCTGGTTTTGCGTGTGCTCCGACAAAAATTATATTTTTGATGATGTTGTGAAGTGTGCAAGCATCTTTTTCATTTTCCATCACCTTTTCCATGATCTTTTTACCACCTTTGCATGAAATAGCAAAGTTTCGACGTTGAGAGACATATAATATCAATTGAAGTTTGAATTCCATTGAAAACTGATATACAATTGAAGTGTGGAAGGGAACAAGCTTTTGAACAAGTCAAAATTTTGTGGAGTTTGAAGAAAGAAGAAGCTAAGGCTACATAATTGGGTTGAATTCCTCCATTTGAAAGTCTGGTTTTTAAGGTATGTGAAGTCTTTACAAATTTTCTTTCATTCTATTATGCCTTGCTTTCATTTTTGTTTGTCATTATAACCTTAGGTTGTCAATGCACCTTTTAAATTACCAAATTATATACATAATTTTTTACACTTGCCAATTACCATTTTACACTTGCCAATTATAGAAATTCAGAACCATTCACCAAAATTCATCCTTTAAGACCATTCCCAGACCATTCCAAAGCATCAAACATCTTCAAAATACCCTGCACAAGGTCAAAAGTTCATTACATAGACCAGTCCTTCAACAATTGATGGGGAGTCTTATCTTTCAAGAGCAATATTTCTCTTCCCAAGACCTATTATTTGGTCTTCCTAGGGTATTCCTCTCTACCCTACTCAGGGATCCCTCCTAAACCCCTCTCACCTCATAAGACTCTCCACCAATTTCAAATTCTTCACCATTGCTCTCAATTCACCACTAAGCTTCCTTGGGCTCCACACTGACCCAAAGTATCCTAACCACTCGAGGGGCTATGAAAAGGTATTCTCACTATCCCCTTGTTGATTTGACTCCTCATTGATCCATATCATAGGATTCTTTCACCTTGTACCCATCGCTTTCTTGAAAAACCCAATTTTAGGCCTTGTAGCCTTTTGCCCAATTAAGCCTCCTAGAACCCGTTTTCTTGGCTTTTCTCAAAAACGGTCTTAACAACCCCAAAATATTTTTATAGATTATTTCTATTGGTACCATAGGCTTCAATATTTAACAAGTGTTTAGTCCCTTTGGCATCCGTACATAAGACTGTCCTCATACCCCCTATTTTTGAGGGTTTCTAGGGTTCTGGCTCCTTTTCCAACTTTGAGGGCTTCAGTGACCTCCTCAACTCTCCTCGTTGCACACACATGTCTAGAATACATGTGCCCACACTCTCTTGCTCTTGATTGGCACAAACCAGTCCATTTAGCAACTTTTTTTACTGCTGTCATCTCCAAGCCACTAGCCAAAATGCACTTGCGCTCACCTAGTTTTTGATGAATTCACCATCTCCCCTACAAACCAAGACACCACACACCATATTTACACTGTAAAAAAATTCCCCTACTTGATTCCAAGTTTCCATGGTAGCCTTGCCACAGGAATTCAAGTGGGGATCATTATTTCCAAAAACTGGCCTGAACCGGCTATGAGACCAAAAACTCTAAAAACTTGCAAAACATAAAGCAATTGAACTAAATGGCTAATATAATGCTTCACACAGTAATTAAGTGACAAAATTGAAAGAATCAAAGCATTAGATAGGTCCTTTCAATCCATTCTTGACTGGATGAAGGTACAAAAACAGAAATTCAATGAAATTTGCACTCTTCCAACTCACAAATTCCCCTTCCAAAACTCGAAATCGTACAATAGCTTTCCCACATGCTCAATTAGGGTTTTTATGACCTTATATACCTTTCTCCCATGTTCTAGGACCCTTGATTCAGGCTTAGAGCATCATTAATGCCCTTTTCCCACTTTTAGGACAAATTGCCAAGTCTACATGGACTAATTTGCCTAATTTCATCATTCAGGCTTCTCCAAACTTCAAGGCTCTAGACTACCCTAAGTTTTTCTTAACTCACACATCAAAAACACTATTAGGACTTTACATCATAGTCCTTATTCCCTTGGTGGTTGGCTAGAACCATCAACAATAAAAGACTACTTTTGTACAAGATGATTGTAAGTATTATTTAAATGAAGCCTTCAATGACATATATTTTTCAATTATCTTGAATGGATACATTTTTAAGGAACTAATATTCATCTCATTACCATGGTATAGATAAAATTATCCACCATGCCAAAGAAAAAGACAAAGATGAAACTAACAGACGAAGAGAATGAAACCTTGAAAGAAAAGGAGAGAGTTCGGGTGGCGGCATATCGTGAAAAGAAGAAATTGGAAATGATTGATGAAAACAACCCGATTGTAGAGGAACCTCAACCATCAAAAAGAGAACGGGAATTGGCAACACAAAAGGCACGAATGCGAAAGTATCATCGTAAGATAGATTCAGATACCGTAGTTGGAGACACACCCTCTACGACAAGTGAATATGAAGGGACACCATTAAGCACAAGTGAATATGGAGTGACACCATCTGGCACAAGTGAATATGGATGGACACCATCTACTACAAGTGAATATGGAGGGACACCATTTACCACAAGTGAATATTGTTGGACACCATCCAACACATCTCAAGTTGAGAGTACATCATCACTCAAAATTGATGAAGAAGGTATGCCATCATTCCCATGTGAACCTCAAGGTATGTCTTCTTCCCCACCCTCAATCGAAGGTATGCAATCTAGCCCACCTCAATTAAATATTGATGAAATTCCTAATGTTGAGATGTATGTACCTAGGAGAACACCACCAAGAATTTTGCGTAGAAAACCAAAGTATTTGATTAATATTGATGATGAGATTTTGCAGCACATGGAAGGTAATATTTCAACATGCACTTGTAGAAGATATGCTGATAAGATTTGGGAACAATTCTTTGAAAGGCTAAATGAGAATGCAAGATGTCAACTATTTGTTGAAATGATGCGGGGTGTAAAGTATAGGAACATCATGAAGACTCTTGGGTTGAGAACATGCAATGCATCGAGTGAAGACACTATTGTGAAGAATCTAATGGATGCTTATGAGAGTGTGGGTAAGACCTCACACTCAAAGGATAGTAATGTCACCCGCCGTGTCATTACATTGACTTTGGTAAGTTGTCAAACAAAGAGAGCTCACCTAATTAGAAAGACTAGTGAAAAAATAGGAATTAGTAGAAAAACTTTATCAAGAGCCATTCAAAGGCGGAAAATAATTGAGGGCAACGATACAAATGAATTATGGGATTTATTGGGGAGACTATCACGAGAAGATAAAGAAGTTGTCGAAGCCTTAAGAACACTAATTGAAGAGTATTGGAAGAATAAAACAAGGCCATCTCCAAATCAAAGGGATGTGGTAAGAAGGAGAATCGGTAGTCGGAATTGTGAACCACCTCCAAAGCATTTTTTGGATATGACTCAAACCCAATTTTTTCGAAAATTTGAAAATGATTATCCTCAAATTAGTATTTCTCAAAGATATTTTGAACTGCTTAAACCTTTTTATGTCAAGATAAATCACACATGCACTACTTGTTGTTGTAGACTACATATTGAATTTTCTAACCATTACACTGTTTATCATTCTATATGTTTAGATTTGCATACTAACGATGTTTTGCAGGATTGTGGCATAGAAGCCCCACCAAAATCTTCAAGAGAGTTCTTATCAAAAAATTTATGTCAAATAGAGGATGGCCAGATATTCTATAGGAAAACATGCTTGGATGGTTCATGTGAGCATTGCGGTGGCTTCCAGCGTATGCAAGTATGTCAACATATGGAAAGCATAGATGAGGTGGGACAAAAACTAGTAGATTTCGGGAAGTATAAAATAGCGGAATATGCTACAAAAGATGGGTCTCAAGCAAAAAGGTGTGATTTGGTTATTGAGAAGATTCCAGTGTAGAAATTTATGACCACATTTTATGACAGTATACTGTCTCAGTATGCAATGCATACCCATAGAGCCTGATGGTTGGACACGCAGTTCAAGCTATACAAGGAAACCTTTCCAGTTGGAAGCATAATATCCGTGGTTGACTTTGTAGAGAACTACACTCTACAACCACAACATGAGGTGCAGTCACAATATTACAACCCTACATAAGTTTCGATATTTGTGCACATAGCATTCATTCATGCATCTGATAGTATAGATGAGCAAAGGAAGGTATTGAGGGAGTACCACTTTTACATTAGTGATGATCGCACACATTCTCTAGAGTTCATGCAAGGTTGCTTCCAGATGTTCTACAGTGGTTTGGCTCAGAGGGGCATAGAATATGATCAACATATAATATGGTTTGATAACTATGTAGCACAGTTCAAGAACTCGTGCATGTTCTACTGGTTGTGCAGGATGCATGTCATTACAGGTGTTCAACATATGTGGAACTTTTGTGAGGTTGGACATGGAAAGGGGGAGCATGATGGTGCAGGAGCATGCATGAAAAGAGCATTAGCACGAGAAGAGTTAAAGTATAAAGACGGTGCAAAGTTGATAGATGCAAAATCAATCATCGAGTGGTGTAATGCTTTGATGGGTCCAGGTAATGAAGGTATGTCTTCAGTTTGTAGATTTTTTTGGTTGATGGATGATACTAACATTGCACCATATGAAGACTATTGTATACTAATAGGATCGAGTGAGGTACACTCTTTCTTTAGATCAAATACAGGTTCATGGAGTATCGATACACGAAAGATGGCATGCTTTTGTTCTTCATGTACAATGCAAGACTGGAATGATTGTGAGTCAAGGGAGTGGGTTGACAAATGGTTCACAAGTTATCTTAGCCCACTTCACACCTATCACCCTCTGACGGCATTGGAACTGACATAGATACAATCATCGGTCGATTTTGACCACATATTAGATCTAGTTCAACGAGGTGATATATCTACTTTCTTAGTTGTTGAAATTCCATGTCGTTAGATCTTACTTTGTACTGTATTCGTAATGTTGATAAATTTGAAGAGATTTTTTGCACATATCAATGCAGGGCATGTTTATGCAATTATTGATGATGAAGACAATGAAGAGGGAACAAACTATTACTTGTGTCATTGTGTTGAGACCAAAAAGAAACTGGAGGCCCCAATTATAGATGGAGAAAACATCGAATACCCTGCAGGCTCAATTGTGGTTACTGGAACATGGCCTAGAAGGTACCCACATTCAAGTGTTAAACATTGGCTATTTCAAGACTTTGACTTGCATCGTAAGATTCTTCATTACTCGAACCTTGTCGTGGCATCCAATGTTCATTTGACCAAATATGGGGGTAGACCTTTGAACAAGACATTATGGAAGGTCCGTGAGTCTGACCATGAGGCAATACTTGACACAATAAAGAGTAGAGCAGACCCGGATGGTTCGTTGGATTAATTTGTAATTATATGCACATTGGTTCTTATTAATTTATATTTGTATGCACATTAATTTGTTTGATGCCAATGCTATCATCTTCTTTTACAGTGATTGGTGTCCCCTTGCAAAAAATGCTGATATATGAGCCATCGAAGAGAATGTCAACTAGAAAAGCAATGCAACATCCTTATTTTGATGCCTGCATATAACATCTGTAAGTGCCTTCCATCTATTTTTATTTCATTTCCATTTTGGATGCTCTTTCTTTTTCTCTTTTACTTTGTGTATTTGTAAGTAAACTACTAAGGGTTGATTGATCTCTCGTTGCAGAAAATGCTAATTTAAGAGCCATTATAAAAAATCTCAGCCAAAAAAGCAATGCAACATACTTATTTTGATGATTTTGACAAATCTCAATTTTAATTTCAAGCCATTATAAGAGATCATGTGAAGCTTAGCGAGGGAATCTCAAGTTACTCATTTGAAGTTAACCTCATGATGAGCACCTATGATGTAGACATTTAAAAAGAATCTTGAATGTATGAGTGACATTGTAAAAGATCTGAGAGAATGAAGTGCCAAAGGCATTGTAATAAGATTTAATTACATAATGAGATATACTCAAATACTGTAAGGTTGAATTTCATGTTTGGTGTAGTAGCACCTTGTTCTGTAAATGCCTTGAGTAGGAAAATTTGCAAACTTTGAATTTTGAAATGTAAACAATGTGAAAAAGGTCATATAAAGGTCATGTAAACAATTTGTACACATTTTTTTGCAACTCGTGTGAGCAAGAGGACTATTCCAACACTTCCTAATAGGTATATTTATGGTAGGCATGTTCCTCTTTAGCACTGCAACACGTGGAATTTCTTTGAGCTATGTTCCACCGGATCGATCCCTTAAAGGTCCAAAGTGAAAAATAGCTGCAAACTTTAGCATGCTATTACTTGGATACCGTGACACTTAGAATCTTCTCATCTGATCCTAAAAAAAGGTGTTGGACCCCTCTAGAAAAACCTCTCTCGATTTTGGCTATCTTGGAGTGGTTTTCTCATGGCGGCAGATTTTCACTTGATGGAAAACGTGTCAAATTCAAGCTATGCAAAGTTGCAAAGTGGTGCAACTTTCACTCTGCAACTCGTGTGAGCAAGCGTATTATTCCAAAACATCTGAATAGGTATTTTTATGGTAGGCATGGTCCTCTTTCACACTAAAACGGGTTAAATAGCTTCGAGCTATGTTCCATCAGATCGATCCCTTAAGGGTCCAAAGTGCAAAATAGCTGCAAACTTCAGCATGCTATTACTTGGATATCGTGATGCTTAGAAACTTCTCATCTAATCCTACGGAAAGGCATTGGACCCCTGTAGAAAAACCTCTCTTGATTTTGGCTATCTTACAGTGGTATTCTCGTGGCAGCGGATTTTCACTTGATGGAAAATGTGTCAAATTCAAGCTATGCAAAGTTGCAAAGTGGTGCAACTTTTGCTCTACAACTCGTGTGAGCAAGCGGACTATTCCAACATGTCTGAATAGGTATTTTTATGGTAGGCATGGTCCTCTTTTGCACCGAAACATGTGGAATCGCTCTGAGCTATGTTCCACCGGATCGATCCCTTAAGGGTCCAAAGTGCAAAATAGCTGCAAACTTCAGCATGCTATTACTTGGATACCGTGATTCTTAGAAACTTCTCATATAATCCTATAGGATTAAATTGAGTCTATCTACAAAAACCTCTCTTGGTTTTGGCTAGCTCAGAGTGATTTTCCAGTGGTGGCGGATTTTCACTTGATGGAAAAAGCATCAAATGCAAGCAGTGCAAAGATGCAGAGTAGTGCAACTTTCATTCTGCAACTTGTGTGACCAAGCGGACTATTCCAACATGTCCAAATGGGTATTTTTATGCTAGGCATGGTCCTCTTTTGCACCGAAACACATGGAATTGCTATGAGCTATGTTCCACCGGATCGATCCCTTAGGTTGGAGGAGTCTTAAGTTGCAAATTTGTAAGTTGTTTAAAGAAACAAATTTGAAATGATATTGAATGGACCACTTAGCAATCATTGCATCTAAGTGATGCTCATAGAGGTGAGGCACTAGGCCTTCCTAGGAGGTCACCCATTCCAGTATACTCCAGCTCAAGAGCATAACCATGAATTTTTTTCCCCAAGAAGGATAGTGGAAAAGGCAGAATCCAGTGTACTTTTAATTAGTGGAAAGGAATTCCTAAGAGACATGAAGGAGGAAGAAGGAGTTGTCTATGCAATCATGTTGAAGCCAAAGGAGGAGGAGTCACCTAGTTGGCTACCTAAGACAACAAAGGTGAAGCAACTGCTGGATCAGTTCAATGATATCATTTGTGAAGACACACCAGCTACACTACCACCTAAGAGGGCAATCAGTCATCAAATTGACTTTGTACCAAGAGCAACATTGCCTAACAAGGCTGCATACAAAATGACACAAGAGCAGAACAAGGAGATAGCAAGGCAAGTTCAAGAACTTTTGTACCAAGGGTTGATCAGGAAAAGCATAAGCCCATGTGTTGTTCCAGTGGTGTTGGCACCTAAGAAGGGAGATAAGTGGAGAATGTGTACTGATTCTAGGGTAATAAATAGGATATCCATTAGATATAGGTTTCCTATTCCTAGGATAGAAGACTTAATGGACTGTTTAGGGGGGTGCTAGGTACTACTCCAAGATTGATTTGAAAAGTGGCTACTATCAGATTAGGATGAAAGAGGGAATAAGGACTATGATATAAAGTCCCAAGAGTGTTTTTGATGAGTGAATTGGAAATAGGTTTGTTAGGGGCTTGCGGTTTGGGTAAGTCTTGGACACTGTGAGCATTTTGAGCAATGTTGCCTTGGCTATTTGTCCTAAAAGTTGGAAAATGACATTAATGATGCTCTAAGCCTGACCGAAGGGTCCTAGAACATGGGAGAAAGGTATATAAGGTTAAGAAAACCCTAATACCTGGGTTGGAGGATTTTTTTCACGAATTGAGACTTGGAGAATATATTTTTGTGATTGGAAGAGAGCAAGTTTTCATTGAATTTCTATGTTTGAGCCTTCATCCAGTCAAGAATGGATTGAAAGGACTTATCTAATTCTTTTAGTCTTCCATTTGTGTCACTTACTTACCTTGTGTAGCATTAGATTAGTCATCTAGATCAACTAGTTATCTTTTTGCAAGTTTTTGGTTTTCTTGGTCTCATTGCCGGTTCAGGCCAATTTTGTGAATAATGAGTCCCACTTGACTTCCCGTGGATTTCCTCTCATGGCCACCAGCAAGGAGAGTTGCTAAATGGATTGGTTTGTGCCAATAGAGTGTAGTAACATGTATCTCAGTCATGTGTGTGCTAGGAGGAGAGCTGAGGAGGTTGTTGAAGCCCTCAAAGAAGGAAAAAGAGCCAAAAACCATAGGAACCCTTGAAAATAGGGGGTTTGAGGACAATCATATGTATGAAAACTTGTAGGACCTAAGGCTTGGTAAATATTGGAGCCTTGATGATCAAAAGAAATAATTTACAAAAACATTTGGGGGTTGTTAAGACTGATTGTGAGAAAAGTCAAGAAAACGGGTTCTAGGAGGCCAAATTGGGGCAGAAGGCTACAAGGCCTAAAATTGAGTTTTTCAAGAAAACGATGGGTAAAAGGTGAAAGAATCCAATAAGATGGATCAGTGAGGAGATAAATCAACAAAGGGAAAACTAGGATAATGGTGCGGGGACACCTCGAATCTTGAAATTTATGACAAGCTTCATAATTTTGTAATGTTTTAGTCATTTAGAATTTTGTGGGACCATATTAAGAAATGGTTAAGTGTTTAAAATTGCAATGATATATTCATCAAAAGGATTAAATGATAGTTGTAACCGAATGGGAATATTGGGTAGATGAAAAATTTGTCTAACTACCCTAGAATCTCTATAAAGAGACAACATGTAACCAAATACGGGGAGATAGAGGAAATAGAGAGTGCAACTATGGGAAAACAAAAAAGAGATTAAACAAGAGGGAGAAGAAATCGGGCTCTCTGGCCTTTGGCCAAAGAGCCATTTAAAGCATGTATGTTTTTGAAGTGTTAATATCTAGAATTCATTAAAGAGGAGTTTCCATTTCCCGTCGTGTCGTTCTCTCTATCTTTCCTGGTTTATTGTTTTCCAAATTGTGAATGCAGATTAGTTTTGAAGGATTCGCTATTGTTTTGAATGTCATGGATGTCTTGTTTTCAGGTTTCTTTATGACAGTCCCAAATGGAATTGGAAAAAAGGTTTCAGTTGACAGGGAATATACGTAATATAACCGAGTGTGAAATTCTTGTATGGTTTTAAATGTATAACGGTTTTCAAAGAAACCATTACATCGCTCGACCATTGTGTTTGAGCAATGTGTGACTCGGGCTTTGAATAGCAGAAAGGTGGTAGATAAAGTTAGAGGCTTAAGAACATTTCTTGATTAGTAGTGATCAGTAGTGATCAGTAGGTTAAGGAGTGAGAAGGGTGGATGAGCCACTGTCTTGTGTTGTTTCCTCTGCATCAGAATGGTATTAGAGGTAGAAGGTTATGAGCATGTAGAAGGCAATCTACACCAAGAAGTAGTGTGGGTTCTTGGTTGCAAGTTGATCCATCCAAGCTATAGGAAGGACGTAGTTGTTCTTGCATGTGTGAAGATCTCAGGTTGGGGTCTTCGTATTGTCTACACCAAGATGAAGCTAGGTAGAAGGTGCAATGAGAGCAACCACTAAGAGTAGGGTGGGAAGCATCTTCCAGAATCTTGTGTGGGTAAGATGGTAGTATTCAGGATTCAATGGTAGTATTTAGATATATAAATTTGTGATATTGCTATCAGGATTCAATCGTGTAGTTTTACAAGTCAAACTCATTGACCCATGATTCATCAGTAGTGGTTTACAAGAACCCATCTCTCATGATAATGAATGGTTCATAAGGAGGAAGATAAATCTTCATACATTTCTTCTATCACAAATGAGATAAGTGCTTGGTTTCATGAAGGTCATGAGACAACCATTAATGGGGAGTGGATACATGAAGAACTAATGGAGAATGATAATGGCTTCAGACCTGCTATAAAGGAATTTTTTTTTCGTTTCAATGATGCAAGAGGTTTTTGGTTTCACTACCAAAATGAGCCTATGAAGAATGCATGTGAAACTCCTTTTGACCTTGAGGGTGTACTTACTCCATCTCAAGGATCATGCATTGAGGATGACATAGATCAATGCTATGGCTAACCAATTAATAATTATACACGTGAATAAGTCAAACATGTACATGTCAATAAGGGAACTACAAGTACTCATAAACACGTAAGCCTCAAAAAGTATACACATGAATACATAATATACACAAATTAAAACAAATTATATGCACGAATACAAGGTATATGCATGAAAAAATGTAAGCCACAAAGTATACACTCGAATGCACGTAAGTCACAAAGTATACACGTAAGTTGTAAAGTATACACTTGAATATAGGTAACTCATATCTATTGAACCATCAATTTAGAATGCAAATATGGACAAGCATCGAAAAAAGATATTTGTATTAACCAAATAGCCATGTAGGCATACATAAATATATGTCGATATAAGTATGAAATATATGTACAAAATAGCCATATAGGCTTATGAGAATGCCATCTAGGCATACAATGTCAAATATGTCCAATAAAAAATATGTACAAAACTGCCATGCAGGCATACAATAAAAGACTATGGAATCAAAAATCATTGCTCTCCATGCCCAAGAAATAAAATCTTTCCCTTTCCTTTTCACTCGGATGGTGATAGGTCTATCACTCATTTTTGTTGCACTCATGGAGTGCTGCTGCTACTCCTCCTAGGGTTTAGTTCATGGTGAAGTTTTAACTGTTACAATAAGAAGTAAAGACATGAATATATAGAAATTACATTATAAAAAATGATATATTTGACAAAATAATCACTTACAGCCATCTCATGATCTCTCTCCATGAGGGAAATATCCTCACGCCCATGCTCAGGCATGCTCAAGCCCTATATAAACCATACAAATAGACAAAAACTACGTGAATCAATAATGGTTTGATTTATGACTAACTAACATCTATAACAACAAATGTAAATTAAAATTTACTAATTTGCCTCATACCTCTTCTGTTAGAGCCATCGAGGATTGTATTGCAGATGTCACACCAATATCCATTGCCCTCATCACATTTGGAGGTGTATCGTATCGCAACAACTGAAAATAAAACAACAAATTATTCAACGTAATCAACAATGTGCATGTATAAACTACACAAATCTATTAAGTACTTGATTCATTAGTTAAACTCTTTATTCTATTACCTGCGTGAAGGTTTGAGTAAATCCACTGCCATTGGGAAGTGTTCCATTAAAACCTCCAATATTAGTCTGTTCAACATCCAAAATTGTATATTAAATTACCATTCTTAAAACAATTCCATTAATATGCAATAAACTTATAATTGTTTACTAGTTACATACCCTAGTACTAGGTGTACTGCAAAATTAGGTTGGTGGGGGGCCGGTGTATCCAGTCTCAACACTATGACCCTGCAATTTTATTAAAATCATAAAACATTTTTAGTTAATCTTGCATTTCAAAATTGAAATTTAATAAATTAAATTCAATGAACACATGCAATAACTTTTACCTAACTATCAATGCCATATGCCTCATGCAAAATGTCAACTGCCCTCTCCATCTCCATAGCTACAGAAGGATCTTGTGTACCAGTCTCCTAAGGGTCGGTGGGGTCATGTGAATAAGTAGCCCCGCAAGATTGACACACATGTGTTCGAAGACCACCACTAGAAGACTCCCCTGGATGGCGCTGTAGAATAGGGCTAGTATGATGGATGACACTCTAGGTCAAAGTGTTGATTGCCTGCAATGTCTCTATGTCAGCACTTTCCTTCATGATGGAAGGCATAACAATGTGCTCATGAGGTGGCCTAGCGAGAGCTCATCTACCTTGCCGCATAGGATCCAGCTGTGCACCAAGTCTATCCTAAGCTGACCCCCCACCTCTCCCCTGGAAATCCCTCATATCAAAATAATTTGGGATTTTGTTCAATATCAACTCACTGTATAGTTTCCTAAGGAAATATTGCGGGACCTCACAATTGTTGCATGGTGGGTAATCGAAGACCATGTACCACCTATCATAAAATCGCTCCTTCATTTGTTGGTGGTGGCACCAATGGATAGGAAACCTCTTTGCATTGAGGGTAATATTTTGATTTGTGCATGGGTTGGTGAATAATGAGCACAAATCACCTTTTGTTATTTTTAAATCTTTCACATCCTTGTATGATAGTTTATTTGTATAATACTCCCTAGCCGCCTGCCTCCTATCTTCCCATCCAGTTATTTGTTTACTAATTGAATCTACGTTTGTTAACATATCTTTCAAGGAATTTGCTAGGGTGATTCTTTATGTGGTTGAACCATTTGGATCACTCAACCTATTGATCAAATCCTCAATTTGTTTTTTGTTGTTTTCAATTTCACTCATTAAATTTTGTTGAGTGCTAGGAGGGGGTTGAGTGATTGGTGGAGGAGGTTGATTTTGTGGTTGATTTTGATCTTGAGGATTTGGTTGGTACTCCTGTTGAGGATTTTGAGGGTTTGCAGGCTGATTTGCATCTCCTAAAATTTCAAAAAAATAGATATCAAATTCAACCTAAATCTAACAAATTCAAAATAAAAAGCATAGAATTCTTACCTCTTACAACTCCTCCTCATTGTGGCGCCATCGTTGAGAAGATATTTGGACGCTTGGTGAAGAAAATCCTCTCCTCGAACGCGAGCTCCCTATTTTTGTGTTTTTGGCCGCGGGTGCACAAAAAACACCAGTCGAAATGCAAATGAGAGATTTGCATTTCTTTTTTTGCTTTTAACAGTCGATAACGCGCTTGCGTTATTGCTTTGCAGTTTTTTATCTGCCAGGACCTTGCCTAGGTTTAACCGACGACATAATGCAAGCGCATTATAATGCACTCGTGTTATGTCCAAAAACTTTTTTTTTTAAGGGTGTCCACGTAATGGCTACCCATTTCCATGCACCCGCCCATTAGTTTTAGTACTAATATTGGTATATAAAACCATTAATATTGGAGTTATTTATCAAGAGAAGTGTCAGTATTAATTGTATCGATGTTGATAATAATCCTAGTTTTGTATCGTCCAATTGTCCAAAAAGATAATATTGCCATCATTTCTAAGATGAGAGTCAATATTATGAGTAAATATAAATATTAAGGGTAAATAATAATTAAAAAAAAGATAATGAAGAAAGTACCCAATAACATTGATAATGGCATGGAAAATGATATTAAGGAGGAATATCAATATTAATAAAATAATAATAATTTTGAAATCGAATACCAATAATAAATAAAGGATATATTTACATACTCCATTGTTAGGTTAGAGAGAGAATTTAGCGAATGTGATAATATTATAAATATTATTATTGTGATTAATGATAATATCCATAAGTGATAATATGAACAATAAGAGGGGTTGATATCGATAATAATAAGGATAATATTCTAATTTGTGATAGGGAGTACATAAGGTCATAACAATATTATCATTTTGAGAATATAAATACTAGCATTATGAAAGACATTAACTATTTCAATATAATAATATTCATAATTCACAATCTGAATACCAAGGGTGATAGTAGTAAGTAGTTGGTGAAAATATCATCTTAGATAGTGGTGGCATTGATACTCACATGGCATTAGAAGAAATTATCATCCTAGTAAGTCAAGAGTATAATTTTCAAGAAGCATATACAATGAAATATTAGATTGTAGACATTCATTGTTATATTTGATTATTTGAATGTGATTCCACTATTTAGGTGGAAATAATGAATAGATAAGTAGGGCATGATTCTCATCGATTTTTTAATCCTTGTTCTTTATAGTAAAATGAGCCCTTGCAAATTAACCATTGTGGTCTATTTTTTTATGTATTTACTATACAGTGGTGAAACTAGTTGGGAGTTAAGCCTTGATGTATGTGTCATTGTTGGTCAAATGGGAAATACTAAATCAAGGGAGGTAACCTAAGATGTAGGTGAATATGGAAATTATTTTCTTTTAAAAAAAATTAGCACTTGAGAATTTCCTTAGAATGTGTTGCATAGTAGTCCTCTATCTAGGAATCCTTTCTTGGCTTCACCTAAGTGGGTGGCAACTGATTGTGAAACTGTATGGGGTAATGGACCTTAGCAAGGGTTGTGTACCCACTTTTATAGAATATAATCTATGGATGAGTCAAATGAGTTGGAACAACTCAAATTGTCGAACTATGATGCCTCTACGAATTATATACGTAGGCAAGGTCGTCTGAGACGAGCCCCTGAGGACTAGGTCTAGCCCCTAGGATTTGTTCTCTTATTATTATACTTGGGAATTACCATTGATATGTATTATATTGGTTATCATGTGTTTGGTATTATGTTTGCAATTGTACTAGAGTTAGCTAAACTATCAAAGTCTTCCTCAATGACGAGGACTCAATGTCTCCCTTGATTCCCCACCCTTGTTTTTCTAAGCAATTTAGATATCAAACTAGAATATTATACTTTATAATTTGGTTGAAATTTTTAAGCTTTCATGTAGTGCATGCTTTGGTAGAAAAATTAGAGAGTTTTGCAAGCATATGTGAATGAAATTTGAAATTTGTGTTTTGTCCTTAACTGTATTTTAGTGTAAAATTTTGGGCATTACAATAGACAAGGTAGTGAGTAGTGTAAAAAATGGATTGAAGAAATGTGGGCTCATGGTGGTGGAATTCCATTCCATTTCCATGAGACGACATTTATTTGAGGATTTTTTTCAAACAACTCACCGCCTTTTCTATGTTACCACATTTTCTATGTGAATATGGAAATTATTCTCTTTTAAAAAAAAATAGCACTTGAGAATTTCCTTAGAATGTGTTGCATAGTAGTCCTCTATCTAGGCATCTTTTCTTGGCTTCACCTAAGTGGGTGGTAGACGATTGTGAAACTATATGGGGTAATGGACCTTAGCAAGGGTTGCATACCCACTTTTATAGAATATAATCTATGGATGATTCAAATGAGTTTGAACAACTCAAATTGTCGAACTATGATGCCTCTGTGAATTATATACGTAGGTAAGGCTGTCTGAGATGAGCCCCCAAGGACTAGGTCTATCCCCTAGGATTTGTTCTCTTATTATTATACTTGGGAATTACCATTGATATGTATTATATTGGTTATCATGTGTTTGGTATTATGTTTGCAATTGTACTAGAGTTAGTTGAACTATCAAAGTCTTCCTCAATGATGAGGACTCAATGTCTCCCTTGATTCCCCACCCTTGTTTTTCTAATCAATTTAGATATCAAACTAAAATATTATACTTTATAATTTGGTTGAAATTTTTAAGCTTTCATGTAGTGCATGCTTTGGTAGAAAACTTAGAGAGTTTTGCAAGCGTATGTGAACGAAATTTGAAATTTGTGTTTTGTCCTTAACTGTATTTTAGTGTAAAATTTTGGGCATTACAATAGACAATGCAGTTAGTAGTGTGAAAAATGGATCGAAGAAATGTGGTCTCATGGTGATGGAATTCTATTCCATTGCCATGAGACCACATTTCTTTGAGGAATTTTTTCAAACAACTCACTACCTTTTATATGTTACCACATTTTCCATACATGTCTACCAAAGCATTTTATCAAACAATTCACTTCCTTGTTGCTATGGCTAAAAGCATAAACAAGGTGCTTTCCAACACACTATGGATAGGGCTATATACACCTAAAAATGGTCTAGATAAATTTTATTAATTAAATACAATTATTTAATTAATTGACCTTTAATTCATCTATTTATAAATAAATAGAAATATTTATTTATATAATTCACATTCTATCTTAATTAAATAAACAAATTCAATAGTTTATTTTATTTAATTATCTAATTCTTCTATCTTAATTAAATAAAAAAAATCATATAGTTTGTTTAATTATCTTCCCCTTTTATTAAATAAATAAATTTCAATGGTTTTATTTAATATTTTATCTTCCCTCCAAAATTGAATAACTCAAATCTCCAATTGAGCACATGTCTATAGCTTTTCTCTCAATAAATTTGAAAACTTCAAGTTGCATTCAATTTTACTTTATCTTTCTAGCCAATTTTGAAACAAACTTTAAACAATTGGAAATAGTTGGCTTCATGGATCCACAATTTCTTCTTAATCACTTGGCACAATGTTTTGCTAAGAGAATGTATTTCCCCTTCTTCCTCACCAACATCTTCATATTCTACCATTGATTTATCCAAATCAAATATGAACCGTTGCTTGTTTCCACAACATGAATTTCCTTTGAAAATCTATAAATGCAACCTCTTGCTATAGGAAATGGATCCAACTTTTATGCAATTCTACTTTGAAAGAATAATATTAGAGAAATTTAGCATACATCATTTGAGTCATCAGTAATTTAGCATCATATAGCAATCATATAAGCATTCATAATTAAGACTTTCACATCATTTGCATCTTAGTTTATAATAGTATATCATAAGTTTCATCATCATTATCATACAAATTTCATTATCAATGATTTCATCATAGCATATAATCTAGTTTATCATTCTCATTAGCTTGGTTGTCATTTTAACAATCACAATACACACAATCTAAGAGCCACTTTGATATAATAAATGCTAGGAGTTAGAGAGCAATGAAACAGTTTTAGAGATTTTATTATGCTTCAAATAAATTAAATTTTTCATTTAAATTCTCTAATAGTGTTTCATTAAGATGTGTTGTTATTATTTCATTTACACATATTTTTCACACACATAAAATTGGTGCCCACCATGTGGCCAAATCCTCATGATTAACATTGTTCTTGAAAGTGACTGTAGATTTTGGCATGATTCTATTTTACCATGATTGAGAGTTCTTACAACACATCCAAAATATATTTTAGTGCATCCAAATATTGTTTCAGTGTATTAAATTTTTGTTATAGTGAATATGATAATTCTTGCAGCGCATTCATTTATTACTTGAGTGCATCTATCAATTATTTTAGCGCATCCAATGTTTAGCGCATATGCTTAAAATTTTAGTGCATCTGATTGATTTTACAAAAAAATCAATTTTTTTGGATATTAATCACTATTTTCTATACTGCAGATAAAAAGTATGCTGGTAAAAAATAGTTGTTTGAAACATTTACACTGATCAAAGATAAAAACTACAAATTACTAATGGTGTTTGTAGGGTTTTAAATTTATTATTGCTTTCCTTTATTTAAGACAGGGATATACCTCAAGTACAAGAATAATTGAACCCCTTATTTATTGTGGTTGAAGTGATAGGCCTATGCTCTCCCCTTTACTTGGTGATCAAAATTATAGATTCATTTTTCATGCTTTTATTAACACCTTTAGAAGGCCTTTCATAGTGGGAAAAAGTACTCACCCTACGAGAATGACCTAAGTGGGAACAACCAAAGCCAAGTTTTCCAACCCATTATAATTTAAAGCTAATTCGGGGAAAGTCTACAACTCAAAATAAGTGTGGAAGATAACCATCCCCAAAAAATTTTGTTCTAAAGGTTGGGAAGTCTCCTAAGGTATTTTATCTATTTCCACACTGAAAAAATCCCTATCTATGAGCTTTAAGTTAGAATCCAATCGTGTTAGTTTATGAACACTTTCTATATCACAATACAAGGGGAGGGAAGAATCTTCCCCCAAGACACTTACAATATAACTATCAGAGACCTTAGCCAAAAATGGAGGATTTGACTTTGGTTAAGACTGAGAAAATAAAAAAATACGGGTGCCCTCTAAGAGGTGACATGACTCTATGAGCTGACATAGTTTCAAAGATGTGGGGTGTGGTATTTTTAGTGAACTTTCAAGATAGAAAACTACTTGAACTATCTTTATTATGTTATACCTGTGAAAATTGAAATAATCAGACCTAATTCTAGAAAACACACTATATGTTTAATGTTTATAATTGAAACAAATATTTTCAAACTTGCTACTATGTGTGAATCATTTTCAAAAAGAAATCATCCAATCAAAGCAATCATTTTTCTATAGTCCACAAACAAGAAAATCAGATACAAGGTCATGAATTAGAAGTTTATATCCTAGAGACAAGTAAATTCACTATTTAAAACCAAAGGAAAAATAGACTAATAAAAATCCCGAATACTTCCAGAATAATGTATTTTCTCTCTATTATAGCACATCCAATCTATTTAACAATGCATAGACCCATCATTTAGTGCATAGGTGGAATAGTATAGTGCATAAGAGGAACAATCTGGTACATAGGAATAATATTTTACCATGTAGATGAAATAGTGCAGCGCATCCAACCTATTTAACAATGCATCAAACAAATTTGTTAGCACATTTATCAATTCTTTTAGCACATTTGAGGATTGTTATAGTGCATCCACTAGAGTAAAAATCAGAGAGTTGTTTTCACTATCTGTCAGAATTTTAACATCAAAATTCAAATTTTAATTATAAGAGAAGCCTTTCTCAAATTGAACTAGAGTCTTAAACTTTCAAAAGCTAAACCTTACAAATGAATTTTTTCAAGTTAAACTAAGATCTACCATCTAGAAGTGTCTAAATCAAACACATTTGATTAAAATCTAAGTTTTCTTTATTAGGATCAACCATCCTACTTTAGGAAATGAAGATGTATAATCATATCTATCAACTTAGTCTAATCAATAAAATCTATCATTTTATTTGACTCAAGTTAATATCCTTGACACTGTTTCAAACCAAGATCAAAGTTTAGTGGACAATTATAACACTTATATGTTAGTTTTCACAAGGTCACTAAGACTAAAACTTCAAGAAGAGGAAAATAAAAATCAAACAAACATGTTTAAGATTGAGGAGAATCTACTCAATAGATCCAACCAACATGAAAATGATGAAATATTTGAAGAGGATCTACAAAATATGCAACAAGATCTCAAGTTCAATAAGTTAATGGAGAATTTTTCTTAAAAGGATGAGAAAAAGTATCTTTTGATGTTGGTTGATCTAGGTGTGAAAGTTCCAAAGGAATTTGATATTAATAGACTTAAAGAAACACCTACAAGATTTGAGACTGAACCAAACAATACAAATGAAGTGGATGCAATGAAACATCAACTAAAAACCTTACAAAAACAATTTCAAGATATGAAAATAGGAACTACAATGGGATACTTGCTACAGGATAATTGTCCATATCCTTTTTCCCAAAACATGAACATGATTCCATTTCAAAAACATTGTGAATTCACCAAGTATGATAAATACAATAGAAAAACAAACCCTCTTGACCATATAAGTGAATTTAGTACTATGAGCTTAGATTTTTCCCATGAGGAGACATACTTGATGAGGTGATCTCCATGAATCTTAGGTGGACAATGTATCAAGTGGTTCTCTAAATTAACTCTTGGAATTAGATCCATTGAAGATATAGTTAACAAATTTATAACTCAATGCTCCTATAATATACAACATGAGATCACAATGAAGCATCTTTGCAATAATAAATAAAATAAAGGTGAACATTTCTCTCATTTTTTCAAAGGTGGACAAGGCTATTTGTAAGATATCCATGTTCCATACCTGAAAAGTAAAATATGGAACTATTCATTGATAATTTAAATGATGAAATGAGGTATATACTTGAACTACAATGTCAACCTACATTCATGAAAAAGATAAAAATTGGTGTCAAGACAGAGGGAGCTTTGGTCAAGAGAGGATTTCTAAAAACATACAATGAAGGACCAAATAATGCCAATTCCTCTAATCACAACAACAACAATGATAAACCCAAGTTTTGGAAAAAATATAGAAATGTTGGAAACAATGATGTTATGAATGAAATGCAGAACGCAAAACCAATATTCAATTAAATAACAACTGCCACTAAGAAAACTCAAAACAATAGCCAAGCTAACAATCTAAATATAGATCAAAATAGCAGTTTGAACAATGCTAGATCTAAATCACTACCATTCCAAAAGCCATCAAATTAGAGGAAATTTACACCTTTAGGACAATCATTGGAATCAACATTAAAGGAACTTATTGAAGCCAAAATTGTAACATTATGAGAGTCATGAAATTGGGATCCACAAGTCAAACCATTTTGGTGGAATGATGCACATTACTATGACTATCATAAAAATAAAGGCCACAAAACAAATGAATGTTGGAAATTGAAACATTTAATCCAAGATCTGATTGAAAATAAGAAAATATTTATTGAAGGACTACAAACAAATAGCGATCATGGGGCATTCAAGAATCCTTTTCCAAATTACAAAAAAGGGGAATCATCTTCTATAGATGGTAAAGGAAAAAATGTAAATTATGTTTATGAATCCACTATTCTTCATATCTAGGTAGTGGAAAATAAAACTAATAACTCGCAAATCATTGATAAACATGACTTTTTTGTTGTTGAAAATAAAATAAAGGGATTTGGTGTTACTAGTAATTGTATTGATGAAATAATTGCAGCTGATTATCAAACTCATAGTACATAAATTAATGACAACAATTACATCATTATAGTTGATCATCAAACCACAAACATTTATGCAAATGAAAATAAGATTAACGTCATAAAAATTAGACATAATCAAGAATATCAACCAGTCAACATAACAACAAGGGGAAAAGCTAAGGTAATACTGAAAGGAGTTGCATTTAAATCATCTAATTCTCCTTCTATAATAAAAACAACTACTATCCCCAAAAATCAGTACAACATAATCGATCAGTTGAAGAAAATACTGTAGACATGAAAAATGTACATTCTCAATCTAGCACATTTGATCCAGATTACTAACGACATTTCCTCCTAAATCATACTCTCAACATTTCATCTCTTAATTTAATAAATCATTGTTTATTTGATTAAGTCTTCCTCTCTCAGTAATTAAATTAATCAATTTAATTTAATTGACCTTACATCTCTATTTAATTAAATAAATCTTTTTATTTGATTAAATTCTCTAAAGTCCTCTTATTAAATTAAATAAATTAAAACCTTATTTGATTTAATCTAACATATTCCTCCTTAGTTAAATAAATCAAAATCATTTATTTAATTAAATCATTTCCCCTCAATTCTGATTTAAATTAATTCACCTATTTGAGTCAAAATGGTCAAATCATCTAATTCTTCATTAAATTAATCAAAACCTTGATTAAGTTAATCCCTCTCACTAAAATCCTCTAGATTTTGCAAGTTGCACAATAAATCAATTAATTTGATTTATTAATTCATCTATTTTCCCTCACAAAGCATCAAAAGGGAATATTCCCTTAATTTGAATTCAAATTCAATGGGTACTTCCAACAAGGGATTTAATGCCTCTTACATGTCCTTAGCCTTCAACCAAGTGACATTAACTCCATTTCCCTTCCCTCTAAACTTGCCAACTTTCAAATTCAAATTTGAATCTTATGGCATTTATCATGCACATTGATCAAAATGTGCACAACCATCAACCATTCACATCTTGACAAGTGGCACTTGGCCATCGGATGTTGAATGATCCCACATTGCTCAAATTCACTCTTCTTCCAATCTTTGAAATCTATAATTGGAGACTCTTCTTCTCAATCCTCATCCACAACTCATATGCAAAGTTACTCTCTACAATTGAGAATTAATTTTGCCAATTTCATCCAATCATCCATCATATTTGAGATTTTGTAACAAGGTTATGCTCAAATCTCTTTGGAGATTTGACCATTTCTATCATTCCATCAAGCATTTAGGATTTGGGAAAGGGCCAATTGCAACAATCCATTGCCACCAATTCCTCCATGGAATCATCATGTTATTAGCTTAATTAAGATTTAGTTTCTTTCGAAATTTACTTGTGTTCTTCATTTCTTAGTTAAGTTTGAATAAATGGATTTTAATGGGGAATCCCTCATTGTTTGCATGCATTCTTGAACTAAGACTAACAATGTTTGGCTTCTTTGTGCAATTGCAGGTTTAGGGGTTCACATTTTAGCACTAGAAGGAGGGCTTGAAGTTCTAAAACACGTTTTTTTTAAAAAATTCTGCACCTTTTTTGTGCAGGTCCAGAACGATGCAAATGATAAATTATGTGATGCATGTGCTCTGTTGCAACACATTTTCCATTTGAAACGATGCAGGTGCTCTGCTGCACCGCATTTGCCTTCTTAAATGATGCATACGCTTTGCTGCATCGTATTTGACTTTTAAAACGACGCATTTGCTCCCGCGCGTCGCATCCGCCTGACAAATACTCTCTGCCGCGCCACATTTGTTCTGTCACTATATTTTGTGAGCCGCATTTGCTCTGTTGTTGTGCTGTTACTTTTTTACTGAGCCGCATTTGATATGTTCTGCGCGACATTCCCATTTCTGAGCTGCATTTGATATTATGAGCCGCATTTGCTTTACTGCACGCCGCATCTGTTTTTTCGATCCGCATTTACTTTGTTGCACGCCGCATTTGATATCCCGAGCCACATCTGCTCTACTGCGCCACAAATGACTGATACACAGTTTCAAAAATTTGTTATTAAGTGTTTTTAAACACTCTTGGGAGGAATTATAACCCCTTTTTAAGGATTTTTATTACCTTCTTGCTATTAGGACACACTAAAATTATTTTGGGCTTTAAAAAGAACAAAAAAACTTTTATTTATGTTATCATGCTTATGTTTTACAAAGTGTTTTTAAACACTAAAGTGTTTTTTAACACTCATTAAAGAATTTGATAAGTTCATTGATCTTAGGACACTAATTTTCAATTTGGTTCTAAAATTTACAAATCAAATTTTCTTTCAAAAGTTGCTAAGGGGCTAAAAAGAACTTTAGGCAAACAAACTAGATTTGGTTTGAAAGGTAACAATTGAACAAGGAAAATTCACACTTCTATTTGGTGCTTAAAAAGAATTCATCATTGCTTTGAAGGTTAAAATGAACAAGTGTCTTTTATGTTTTGCAAAATTTTTCACAAATTAACATCACTAAAATACGTATGCGCTTCTCTCGCGCTTTTTTAGTGATCTTGAGAATCAAAAGTATTTTAGTGATATTAACTTGTCAAAAAGATTGCCTCCACATTTCAATTTGGGCACTTAAAATTGAACAAAGCATGCGAGTGTGAGCACGACATATTGTGGAGGTTTTCCCCTTTGTTTTTCAACAAGGATTGTGTGAACGACGAGATATGTTAGCTCGCTTTTGTTAACTTAGAGGGCCTGCCTTGTGGGAAAAAGTAATCACCCAAGGGATCAACCCAACCGGGAACACGCTAAAGCCAAGTGACTTCCAACCAGTATATAAGTGTGGATATTGGAACAAAGGGCAATATCACGAGGATTATTCTGACAAGATGGACAGCAGTGGACTCTCGCCGATGTTGGATAATCCCCCATGAACGGAATGCCCGAATTAGAACCCCTTGTTTAGAAATTGGCCAAAACCTTGTCTATCTTGTCAGTGCAAAAGGTCATGTCCTTTGAAGCCACTCCATGTAACATGTGGTCTTGTTGTGGAAATGGAAATTATGCCATGGGAGATTCATGGGTACTAATGCTTGGTTGACCCGAATAAGTGAGTGTCGTGGAGGGGAGCCAATGTGGTCAAGCATTTAGCCATTCGCACAAGATATGCGCAGCTAGATTTATCCAAGTGGGAACCCAACAAGGTATTGTCTCATCAACCTAGGAGTGTGAAAGTGCTTGGAAAAAACACATTGCTTGATCTTGAAAACATTTTGAAAAACAAACATACACAAAAAACCTTGAAATTTCAAACACCTTGTGTGAAACAAATACCTATTAATGAACTTTCCCACTCTTGCTTTCCCTAGGAATCACATTCCTAGAGGTTTCTAAGTGTACAAGTTCTACCATCATTTTTTTCCAATAAGGATAAACATAAGGAAACTTTTTCCCTATTTTCCTCGATTTCCACACAAAGGACCTTGTGGGATGAGAAAGAGAATGGGACACTAGACATATAGTTTGAAAACTTGCAAGCAAGTGTCTTGGATAAAAAGAACCTCATTTAACCAAGATAAAGAGACAAATTGAATCACACGTGTGCTTGATCCGTTTTTGAGTCATTTGGTTTTCATGCAAACATTAGTCTTTTGGCTTGAAATACTTTTAGGGAAAAACATGTTCTTCATTACCTTGGTGTTGTAAGTAGGTCCTCATAGGGTCATCTAGGATCAATTCAAACACTTCATCTCTCAAACATCAACCAAATCTCATCTCACCAACAACTTTTGGAACCTTGGAAACATCATTTATGCTAGACTTTTGGAAAATCAAAACCACCTTGTTTGGATTAACACACCTAGCCAAATTATCATCTTGTGTACACGTCTTCTCTAGGATAACACAACTTCCTAGGGTTTGCAAGTGCATAATCATCTTGTTTGACTTAACACACCTAGTCAAACTATCCACAATCAAAATCGAATCAAATCAATTCCTAAAGTCTAGCATTGATCCAAAGTTCCTAAAAGATCAAAACACCCATATCATTCACCCATTTCATCCTTCATCTCATCCTTGGTCCTAAACCCCTTGGAGTTCAACAAGGTCAAAACACAAGAGGAGCATGGAATATAAATTTGATCCATCCATCATGAGTAACCCAAATCAACTAAACTATCCAAGCCTTGCAATACCATTTGATTTTCAAAGCTTGTACAATGCATACATGGGATCATTATCTCATACAAACATCAATGGTACAACAATTATGAGCATACCCAATCCAAATTTTGGAACACCTTTCCCTTTGATAGATTTAAATCAAAGTCAAAACTTACAAATCTATCAATCAAAAAATCAAGGCATGAGTCTTCCCCCTTTACCAACCATCAATCAACCAAATCCGAGCAACATCCCCTTCATAAATCAAAACATCATACCAAATCATCCCATTTTTCCATTGAGATTGCAACAACTGATGGCAACCATTCAAGCAATCCCAACAATCAACACCATTCCCAAACCACCACCACCACCACCAAAGCACAACATGACCAATTCATTCTCCATCATGTTGCAAGCCGCCCAAGAAGCTTCCCACAAAAAGGCACTCCAAAAACAACAAGCGACACAAGCTGCACAAGCTCAAGCACAAGTGCACGTACAAGCACAAGCACAAGAGCAAACACAATTCAGGGCATTATTGCAAGCAATCCATCAATAGGCAGCTCAACAACAAGCCCAACAACAAGCATTGTTGGCACAAAAACAACATGACGAACAACAAGCATTGTTGGCTCAATAGAAAACACAGGTCTTACTCCCACAACAAAGCTTGCAACTGATTCCCACCACAATCATTCAAAATGATGATCAAGATCCTTTGACCAATGATAATGTTGAAAACGTCTCTACATCACCTAATGAGTTAGAGGAAATATCTCAAGAATTTATTCCAAAGCATGATCAACATCTTTCACCAAGGTCTAATGATCCTCTCCAAAACATATGGCCATCCTTTGACCTCATGACATTTGAGAATCTTCCTATGCCTAATGAAGATATCCAAGAAAGCAATCCATTCTTTGAAATTGACCCATGTCAAGAACTTGATCCAAAGCATGTCGAAAGCAATTCCGAAATCACTCAAGATCGAGAATTTGTATCTCCAAGCTACTACAATGATATAATGGACACTCTCCTATCCATACAAGATGTTGCAAATGATGACCATATCTACATAGTACATACTCCTCCATCTACCCATGAGGTGCTTTCTTTGGATGGAAATGCAGATGATCTTCATTCGAAACAAGAGTCTCATACTCTTGAAATCATTACCAATGAACAAGAGTCTCCTACTCTTAACATTTGTACACATGATCAAGATATAGAGAAATCCAGAGACATATCAGAAATGGGTCATGAAGAAGGTTTCTACAGAAGTTGTGAATCAGAAACGTCATCAAGAATAAATCATGATGAAGACTTTTGCAAGGACATTAAATAATCAAAACCTCTTGAAGAAGAACTACAATCTGATATCTCACAAGATCAAGCCAAAGAGATCAATCAGGAATTTATCCCACATGTGGAGGATCCTATCACTTATAAAGTTGGATCACTCACTTTTCTTAGAGCAAGCTATCTCATCAATAAAGAAGCTGACACTTTTGAAGAGCCACAACAGAGCAGAAAAGGATTAGCACCTTATTTCCAAGGTAAATCATATCTTATTGCAAACAAAATGTTTCAACAAATGAATTATCAAGGTAGAGGATTAGGCCTAGATGAACAAGGTATCTTAGAACCAGTGCAGATTGTTGGCAATCCTAAGTGTCAAGGCCTTGGTTATTCAACAATCAAGGGATATGAACATATTAGTGATACTTCCACAAAACTGGCGACAACTTCGTCTCGAGCAAGCATCAACGTAGGGAGCACAAAGAACCCTTATGATGAAATCAATGCCAATGCTACAACCTGCCACATCATGAATCTCCATCCACCCATCACCCCATCCATAAATTGGGACCAACGTCAAAACAAAGACTTGAATCGAAGCATGCAGAATAGTATCAAAGAAAAAGAAGCTAAGAAGCATGAAGGACAAATCAAATACATATGGATACCAAAGAATACAAAGAAAGACTATCCCTATCAAACTCCGTCAGTCGAAGAAACTATGGGGAAAAATAAAAAAGGGAAAAGTATCCATCAAATATTTCCAGAAAGGAAAACACACGCTTCTCAAGCGACATACAAAGTATATCAAGTTGTTGGTCCTAATTCAATGCACATTTTCATATCGACCCATCATTGCTCATCTTCCCAAGTTTGAAGAGTCAAAGGTTCCAAACTATCGACTAATCCATCTTCTATTCCTAAACACACTCCATACATACCTCCATGCATGATATCCAATTCTTTCATTAACCATGTATTGGCAATGACCCTTCATTGTAAGGATTTAGAAGGCTTTCTATCGTGATGTGTGCACAAAGATAGAGTTAGCTCCGGTATCAACAAAGCAGAACAGATATCTCAAAATTTGCTTTCAAGTCCACATATCTTGACAAGCCAACTTCTTCAAGTAGGATATCGATGGCATGTCATGACAAAAGCATCAACATCAACACCACTAGGTGGTTCAACATCAGCTTAAAATCTCTCAAAAAATACAAAAAAATCAAAAAATATAAAAATCAGAAAAAGGATTGAAAAACAGTAAAGAAAAAAATCATCCTCTAGTGAAAACCACTACGGTGGCGCTTTGGAAAAGTACCGTGATGAAAACCTGACAAACAGGCATCATGTGTAGAATTGAGCATCTACGTGCGCCAGTTCAGGAGAAAGCATCTTATCACATCCACAATAAAGCCATCATTCAAGCCATATCATTCATTCATCCATGAACCATTTATCCAACCCATTTTTATCCATCTGCATCCAAGGTCCATGTTACCTTGATCTTGATAAAATTTTGGGTTCACACTTTACACTTGCTTATGGTAGTCATCTTGACATGGGTCATTTTCATTGATCCCATCCTATCCAACATTATTTGAGCCTCAAAGCATTATCTAAATGAGCATTCCTTTGTTTGAACACCATTATCTTGTCACAAGATAGTCCTTGGCATCCTTTACATGCTTACTGTATCCATCTATCCAAGAATCCACCCATGGTCCTTCAAACATTGCTAGACACTGGGGGAAAACATTTTCATCTTGCTTCAAGAATAAATTTGGATATATCCTCCCACTTATGTGGTGATCCGAGCATTGGCAAACATGAAAGTAAATTTGTCAAAGCATTTGTGAGCATCAATCCAAATCACTAGCCCATGGCATATGTTGATAAGAAGATGTTCCTTATCAAGTTTTATCTTTCATCGAACATCAATCCAAACAATCAATATCAGTTGCATCTAATGTGTACTTCAATGTCACATCATCAAAGCTATTTTGTTCCAAATCAAGTTTCATCAATCTTCATCAATCGGATCCAATCAATCATCACCTTGTTTGACTTAACACACTTATTCAAACTATCATCTTAGGCACGAGTTTACTCTAGGATAACACAACTTCCTTGGGTTTACAAGTTCATTATCATGTTTGTTTGGCTTAACACACTTAGCCAAATTATCAAATCCATAATCACCTTGTTTGGCTTAACACACCTAGCCAAATTATCCTTTTTGTACAAGTTTACTCTGGGATAACACAAATTCCTAGAATTTACAAGTGCATTATCACTTTCGTTTTACTTAACACACTTAGTCAAACTATCCATCCATCAATCCGATTGATCAACATTAAGCTTGGTTTTCAAGAAAAATCCCAAAATAGAGCACTGATATCATCACATATTCATATCCAAATCATCAAAATCATGCAAAAAACTCAAAAACATTCAAAAAATTCATCAAAAAATCCAAAAACATCCAAATATCAGAAAATCTTAAAAAATTCATCATTTAGTCTTGTCAGTTTTTCACCTTGTCGAACTACGTCGTCTCTGAGCTTGAACATAGGCAAGGTTGATCATTGATCATCCCCCAAGATGGTTAGGTCAGTACCTTAGGCATCCATCGGATTGGCAATACCTTTGCCCATCTAAGTCTGCATATTAAGTCAATCCTTTAAGCAATAAAAAGGGGGGCAACCTGTTTGTCCATCTGTCTTATCATCAAGTTAGTCCACCACCAGCTGAATTACGTGGTCTCTGCATATATAACCTAGGCAAGGCTAATCTATGGATTAGCCCCTAAGACCCCTAAGATAGGTCTTTAAGTTAGTTTGTTTGTCATAAATCCTGAAAATACCAAAAACATTGAAAAATGTGAAAATACCAAAAATAGCCTCAAAATATATGAAAAACCCAAAATGGTGCATCCATTTCATCTTGCTTTCACCCACGATTGTCATCACTCATAATAAATCATCGTTGCTTTCACCCTTTGGTGAGTCAGTCAGAAGCAAGTTTAGCAGGTTCCAAAGTAAACGCCTAATCATCAAAGTCTCAAGCCTAAGTCAGTAAGCAAGAAAGTTGGTCAACTCGGAGTATCAATAGCTTATCATCCAATCAATCTCACCAAAACCCTGATCACTACAGGTCCTAGGATGAAGCTTTCCTACGATGGACATAAGCATTAGGTACCCCACAGTAGTTTAGCCTTGGCTAGCGATACGAAGAACATTAGCTTGTTGTTTTACTTCATTTTGGTCTTTTTAGACTTATCTTATTTTGCGCTCATTCCAAGGACCTCTCGATGATGCCTAAACAAAATAGGTTTAGAGAGAAAGGAATGGGGCAATGATCATTATCTTTTTATCTGCTATGCTTGTTGGATATTCTTGTAAAATAACTTCGTCATCCATACTTTGTTTTGTTTGTAGGAAGGATGTTTTAGGTATCTTGTTTACCACATAAGAAGGCTTGCCTTTTTATGTTTTGGCCTGAGATGTTTAGAATATTTGAACTGCATTCTGAATAAGGTTATGTTTGTCAAAGTGTGAACAAGAGTGCTCCTATCTATTTGACGAGTCAAAGTCCATCACACTAGGTACAACGCCATCCTGGTCCTTTATACCTTGATGCCTCGTACCTATGGGTGCTATCAAACATAATGTAATTGGCCCTTTGAAAATCCCAATTCCTAGCAAATCATCATCATCATCGGTAATAATGTGAACTTGTGTGGATCTTCCATCCATTCCATTCTTCTAATTCTTCTATCTTTACTAAAATCAGTATGTCATATCAAAATATACACGAGGCTACCCATGGTCGATGACTGTCTATACATCATCACATTGGTCTACATCAAAGAGTTATATTTCGTCTTCTCATCAATAGAACCACTCCTCTTGCATTTTATCACGATATCGATCATAAAATTGAACATTTTCCGCTCGATCTCTCGAGGGGGCAATATACCAGCATAATCCTTCTGTTGGGGTAATAGTGGGGCATCTGAAAAATTGAGAAATTTTGAACTTTGATCACAACAGTTTATTCTTTGAATCAATGCAACAAGTACATTGCTTCAAAGAGGGGCAAAATGTAAACATGAAAAATGTACATTCTCGATCTGACACATTTGATCCAGATTACTAACGACATTTCCTCCTAAATCATACTCTCACATTTCATCTCTTAATTTAATAAATCATTGTTTATTTGATTAAGTCTTCCTCTCTCAGTAATTAAATTAATCAATTTAATTTAATTGACCTTACATCTCTATTTAATTAAATAAATATTTTTATTTGATTAAATTCTCTAAAGTCCTCTTATTAAATTAAATAAATTAAAACCTTATTTGATTTAATCTAACATATTCCTCCTTAGTTAAATAAATCAAAATCATTTATTTAATTAAATCATTTCCCCTCAATTCTGATTTAAATTAATTCACCTATTTGAGTCAAAATGGTCAAATAATCTAATTCTTCATTAAATTAATCAAAACCTTGATTAAGTTAATCCCTCTCACTAAAATCCTCTAGATTTTGCAAGTTGCACAATAAATCAATTACTTTGATCTATTAATTCATCTATTTTCCTTCACAAAGCATCAAAAGGGAATATTCCCTTAATTTGAATTCAAATTCAATGGGTACTTCCAACAAGGCATTTAATGCCTCTTACATGTCCTTAGCCTTCAGCCAAGTGACATTAACTCCATTTCCCTTCCCTCTAAACTTGTCAACTTTCAAATTCAAATTTGAATCTTATGGCATTTATCATGCACATTGATCAAAATGTGCACAACCATCAACCATTCACATCTTGACAAGTGGCACTTGGCCATTGGATGTTGAATGATCCCACATTGCTCAAATTCACTCTTCTTCCAATCTTTGAAATCTATAAATTGGAGACTCTTCTTCTCAATCTTCATCCACAACTCATATGCAAAGTTACTCTCTACAATTGAGAATTAATTTTGCCAATTTCATCCAATCATCCACCATATTTGAGATTTTGCAACAAGGCTATGCTCAAATCTCTTTGGAGATTTGGCCATTTCTATCATTCCATCAAGCATTTAGAAATTGGGAAAGGGCCAATTGGAACATTCCATTAGCACCAATTCCCCCATGGAATCATCATGTTATTAGCTTAATTAAGATTTAGTTTCTTTTGAAATTTACTTGTGTTCTTCATTTCTTAGTTAAGTTTGAATAAATGGATTTTTATGGGGAATCCCTCATTGTTTGCATGCATTCTTGAACTAGCACTAACAATGTTTGGCTTCTTTGTGCAATTGCAAGTTTAGGGGTTCAGAAATACCAACACAAATCTCAATAGTAGAACTTCTGAAAATATCACCAGCACACAAGGAGATCCTAGAACAAGCTCTTGTTCCTAGAAAAATACCTAATAACTTGGAATTTTCGCAATTCCAAGCTATGGTGGGACACTAAACCACTTGTCATTGTCTATCCTTTTCTGAACATGATGATGTATGGATAAAAAATCCACACAATTATTCCCTCCACATTGAGGTTCTCATTCATAGACACTAAGTCAAGCTTGTCCTTATAGATGGTGGAGTTGGTTTGAATATCTATACTTTGAAAGTGATCCATGCACTAGGATATTCAGATAATGCTATTGATGCAAGAAGGAAAATCACAATAAAATCATATGATGATGAAGAGAGGTCTTACAAAGGATTAATTGTCTTACTTATCCAAGTGGGACCAATTGTGAAAGAAATAGTCTGCCAAGTGTTGGACAAAGATCCAACATATATTATACTTTTGGGATGTCCATGAATTCATGAGATGAAAGCAATGTTGTCCACCTATCATTAGTGCTTGAAGTTTCTAGTCAATGGACACAAAATAACCATCTCAGTTGATTCAAATAATCCACAGCAATGTAACATGCTTAAGGCAGCTCAAGATACGTTTATCCCTCATAACATGGAAGCTAACACTCCAAATACATCAAACAATGAGAGGCAATTAAATTTTCTATCAAAATGGGTTGAGAAGGAAAAATCAAAGGATAAAGGTATTGTTGATCCAAATGCATCAAACAATGAAAAATATTTATCAAGGGAATTCAAATAAATGATCCAGTTAAGAAAGGCATGGGAGAGTATTACATTCAACAATATTTATGTCTTTTGCAATTGCTACCTTCACCATGAACTTATGGATAGCCATCAAAATCAATAAAAAAATTATCACAACCTATCACAATTTTTTATGGTAAATTTGTAAAGGTTGGAACTTTGGTTGATGAATCAAAGGATAAGGTTGTCTTGAATTGTCTCTACAAAGATGAGGAAACATCTAAATCAACAAACACCAACATAGAAATGGATAAATATAGAAAAGGAAAGACAATCCTAGAGAAGATGGTGTATGAAGGACAAGGACCTATTGGTAAAAGGAAAGAGGGAATTTTAGAACCTATTCAACCTCTTACACTCCATGCAAAGGATAAGACTTTATTGGGATATAAAGAGCAAACAAAAGTAGAAGCCACCCAAAAGTTTGTTGAATGAATCCTATAACTGCAAGCTAGTAATGAATATGAAACTGACTCTAATGAGTATAAGTGGGATTCACTATCTGAGGTATCCTTTGAAGAAAAAAAATGGATGTAATACAAAGGTATGCATCTACATGTGAGGAGGGACAAAGCTCAGGGACTAGACCCCTTGTGTTTGGATAAAAGAATATTGATGACTCAAGAGAGGATGAATAGACTTTGAGTGAGATAGACTTGGAGGAGAGCAACATCATAAAATTTGACACCCCTATCAAAAAATGTGATGACATTTTTATTTGGAATTTCATAGCTATCGACCTTCATCAATCCAATGATATTTTACCCTTACTACATCCCAAGCTTATTAACTAGGAAAAAATTGAGCCTTCTAACATTCCTATCTTTGTGAATGATGATTTCATCATTAACTTTCTTTTTTCCAAAAATATTGACACAAGTTCCAACCACGAAACTCATAACGAAGTTTCAAGTTAGGGGGTGTCAAATCTTCCAATTGGAAAATTGAAAATATTGACAAAATATCTAATAGTGAAAAACATTTAATGGTGGTGTTAGATCTAGAAAAAGTAAAAATAAAGAGCGCATTTGATAGTGAAAACATATTTGAGGCACTGAAGGATGGAGGATTTGACACTCTTCCTAAACATTATCATGAGATATCATCAATGTTGGTTGAGCCAAATCAGTCTATCAATGTGGGCATAATAGAAAAAGTAAAGACATTACATCTAGATGCATCAATGACTGGACAGGAAAAGCTTGAGCTCACCAAGCTATTTGAAGATTGGAAAATTAAATTTTCTTGGTCTTCCTCTAATATGATGGGTTTAGACCCTGATCTCCTTATGCATCATCTATCTCAACCTCCTAGGGTGAAACCGGTTAAACAAAAGCTAAGGAAAATGCATCTGCATATTTCCTTGTTGGTGAAGGCAGAACTCAAGAAATTATTAGATGTTGGTTTCATTCATCCAATTGATTATGTTGAGTCTATATCAAACATCGTACTAGTTTCTAAGCTAGATAATAGCATCAAGATATGTATTGACTTGAAGGATCTCAACAAGGCATGTCCAAAGGATTAATTTCCTTTACCAAAAAATGACATTATTGTAGACTTGACAACTGGACATGCCATGTTATCAATTATGGATGGCTTCTCAGGTTATAATCAAATCAAGATTTCACTCGAGTATCAAGAGAAAACAATGGTCACATGTCCATGGGGAACATTCTGCTAGAACGTTATGCCTTTTGGGTTGAAAAATGTAGGGGCTACATATCAGAGAGAAATGACTACCATATTCCATGACATGATGCATACTTGTATGGAGGATTACGTGGATTATTTATTGGAAAAACCATATAATAGAGAAGGACATCTTGAGATCTTAGAATTAAAATTCACTCGTCTAGAAAATTTCAATGTTAGATTAAATCCCAAGAAATATGTGTTTGGTGTAACATCGACAAAGCTTCTAGGGTACATAGTTGCAGAGAAAGGTATTGAAGTGGATCCTGCCAAAGTCAAGGCTATTATGGAGATGCTACCACCTAGAAAAATCAGTCAGCTATGCTCTCTATAGGGAAGGCTTCAGTCAATCTAAAGGTTCTTTGCTCAACTAGTAAACAAGAGTCATCCATTCAATCACTTGCTACATAAAAATGTCTCTTTCAGATGTAATGAAAAAAGTGAAGCTACTTTCAATAAACTAAAGAAATATTTGATGTCTCCACCAATAATAGTTCCACCTACAGAAGGAAAGTCATTATTACTTTATATAGTAACAAATTAGATTTCATTAGGTCCTCTATTGGCACAAGAAGATCCAACAGGAAAGGAATAGGTTGTTTATTATATCAGTAGAACTTTGAATGCTTATGAGATAAATTACACCTTCATTGAGAAAGCTCGTTTGGCGGTAGTATTTTCTACTCAACAACTACAACATTATATGCTAATTCACACAATGAAACACATGTCTAAGATCGATCGACTGAAATACTTACTCAACAAAGTTTATTTAATAGGAAGACTAGCCAAGTGGATCATGATATTGAGTGAGTTTGATATCTACTATGTAGATCGAAGAGCTGTCAAGGGATAGGTGATATCTAATCAATTATCTAAAGCACCTCTACAAGATGATCATCTAATGACCATTGAATTTCTTGATGTAGATATTCTTACCATCACACCACAATAATGGATGCTATATTTTTATGGATCCTACATGCATCATGGATCAAGTGTTCGAATCTAATTTGTCACACCTTAAGGACATACCATTTCAAAGTTCTACAGACTTAGATTCCCTTGTACAAATAATTTAATTGAATATGAGGCATTAATCATTGGCATAAAAGTAGCCATTGATTGGAATATTATAGAGCTGCATGTCTATGGAGATTCAAAACTAGTCATTAATCAAGTAAATGATAATTATCAAAAAAGAGATGACAAGTTTCTGCCATATAAGAAAATGGTGGATGATTTCAAAAATAATTTTTAGAGATAAAATTTGATTAGATACCAAGGGCGGGTAACAAAGCTAATGGAAATAATTGGTTCTCTCTTGTAGATACTAGAAAAGTGAAGACATTATGTGTTTATGGTGGAACAAGTGTATGATACCGCCTACAACAATATCGAATCCCAAGTGATATGCCATACTGTTGACCCTGAAACGTCTATCTATGGGAAGCTTTATGCTTACTTGAAATACAATACCCTTCCTCTCGGTATTTCATGAAACCAAAAATGAAACTTCATTCGCTAAGCCACATGGCATACCTTGATTACCGACATAATTTACCATCGAGGTCTCGATGGTACTTTCCTACGGTGTCTAGAACGTAATGAATCTGAGATGACCTTGCATGAGATTCATGAAGGTATTTGTGGAACTCACTCAAGTGGTCTAACCCTAGTAAAGAAACTCCTTTGTTTGGGGTATTACTAGTCGACTATGGAGAAAGAGTCTTTTCAATATGTAAATAAATGCCAAAAATTTCAAATCCATGGCAAACTTATACATGCAATAGCATAGGAACTACAACCTTTTACATCAACATGGCTTTTTTGTCAATTGGGACTAGATCTAGTAGATAAAATTCACGCTTCTTAATCCAATGGACATAAAATTATCATTATAGCCATGAAGTACTTTACAAAGTGGATTAAAGTTGTACCCCTAACCAACATCAGAGGAAAACAAATTTCACCTTTTATCATAAATTACCTTATATGTCGATATGGTTTTGCTCAATTTATTATCACAGACAATGGTAGACCTTTTAAGAATTAGGCTATCCAAGAACTGTGTGAGTGGTTTCATATCCAAAATCACTTTTCAACACCATACTATCCTCAAGGAAATGGCTAGGTAGAGGCCTCAAATAAAACTATACTCAAAATCTTAAAGAAAATGGTCAATGATGTTGGACATGATTGGCATGTTCAACTAAATCCTACTTTGTGGGCATACTAAACCAGTTGTATAACACCTATAGGAGCTACACCATATGCCTTGGTATATGGATCAGAGGCCATTCTACCTATTGAGGTTGAAATAGCATCACTCCATGTGTCACTAAAAGGGATCATTTCAGATGAGGACTACTAAGTGTCTAGACTTTAGGAGCTGGAACTCTTAGATGAACATTGTCAACAAGTTGTGGATCACTTGAAAGCATATCAACAAAGGATGTCTAGGATTTACAATCACAGATTCAAACCAGGGGCATTTCAGGTTGGTGACTTGGTATTAAAGAAAAACCCTTGCAATCAACAAGATCATGAAAATAAGGATAAGTTTGAATCAAATTGGCTAGGTCCCTTCATCATCATATCAATCTATGGATCAGGAGCTTATCAATTGTACACCTGAAGGGGATTTGGTCAATGAATCTATCAATATTATCCATTTCAGAAAGTTCTATACTTTGAATTATCTAATGCATGGAATTTTTTTTGCAAAAATAAAAAATAAAACATAAAAAAATAAAAAATCAAAAAAATCAAAAATCAAAAAAATCAAAAAATCAAAAAAGTGCAATAAAAGGAAGTAGTGAAAACCTAACAACAGGTGCTAATTGTGATAGAATAGTTGTACCATATATTTGAGCACTTCTTGGTTGTTCACTTTCACTATCATTCTACTTATCAATGAACAACCTCATGTGCATATTCTGACAATGTGGTCATGTCTCATGTAAGACCCTGCTTCGTGTGTGATTGATACAACCCTAGTTTGTTATATGTATCCTTGAATAGATGGTGAGATGTGATGTGAGAAATAAATAGTGTGGTTATGTGGAAATATTCTTGTATTTCATTTTAACGTTCTGGTTTCATTTTTCATTGCCACGAGTGTGTTAGGCATGTATGTAAATCAAAGAATACAATTGAAATGTTAAATTGAATTGTTGTAAGGTCAAATCTTGGGATATTTAACTAATAAACAAATGTGATGTATGATTGTTTCTAATGATTGCGTTGGTAATGTGCAGGAAAGTCAGGTACCAGTACAAGAAGGGATAATCTATTTTGGGGTTGTGAGGGTATTTATTTATGTCATGTGATCTATGTAAGTTGGGGTTAAGGTTAGAAGTCATTATCCAAGTTTGAATTTCGGATGACTCCCTAAATGGGTCTTTAAAGAGGGTTGTTGGTCAATTTCCTTGGTTGGGAAGCAAAAATAAACCCCCTAGGGTCTATACCATAATAGTAGGGGTCAAATGGGCATATAATAATTCCCTAAGGACATGATTTGACCCGTGGAAAGTGACGAGTTTTGAGTAAAAGATGGGATGGAAGGATGGAAGGGTTGTCCAAGTGCATGTTCCTATTCAATAAGGAAAAGACTCATTGATGGAAGGACGTGCTTTTCACACCTCCCCACCCAAAGAGTTGCAAGTTGAGACTTCTATATATTTGGAAGAAGAAGAATGAGTGGGGTGTTACCCACTTCTCCTTTTGGAGAACTTTGGTGGAGATTGGAGAGAAGAGTAGAGGAGGAGAGGGGTTTTCCCTCTTAAGATATGGTGCTCAAGATAGATTGTCTTGGAGAGGAAAGAATGATAGAAGAGTTTAATCCCCTCATCTAAACAAGAAGATAAGTTTTCCTACTTCCATCCTCCTTCGTTTATTTTGTTGTAAGCTGGTAATATGTTTGTGTGTTTGTTTCTTTGTTGAACATGGTGAGTGGAGAGGCTATATGTATGTGATTTGATGTCATGTTGCCGTTACCATTTTTGTTTTGTAAAGTTAGAGAAGACCCCATTCATCATCTTGGGGTTAACAGACTTCTTGCTTGGGGGTATGGCTAGAGCCCATGAAGCTTCATGATGCCATTATGGTAGGGTGGAGAGCAAACTCGAATCCTTTGGCATGTATAAATTTATTGTCTGTTTTTCCATAATATTTGTATTGCTGTAAGTTTTAAAAGTTGGATTTCACATCTATTCAATAAAAGAATGAAAAGAGAAAATCTTTGTTCATTAAAAAAAAAATATTCATTTCATTTCTATTGACTGTTTGTAATAAGGAGAGTTTTAAATACGTTTTGAAGAGGAAAGTCTAAGATCTTGTAAAAAAAATAAAAAAAAATAAAAATTCATATCACTATTGTTACTATCTGTAAATTGCGGATATGCATGCTGAGTTTCCTTATGGAAATTTCATCGTCCTTACTTAGATGCAAGATTTTAGGCATTTTGCAAATATATATAAAGTGGGCTCTCTTTGGGGACCCTGCAACCTCCCAGAAAAAGGCACAACTCCTATTCGGCCTTATATATTATTTCATTTCAAATGTAAGCATTTCATTAACCAAAAATAAATAAAAGATACCCAAACACACAATGTCTTTTGTATGAATTAAATAAAGTAAAATCAGATTTGAAGCCCCTGCTCTTGGTTGCTTTTGCACAGCTGCAAAGTGAAATAGGAAGGGCAGGAGAGGTGAGACACCCGTGTCCACCACTTAGTAAATCCTCTCATAAGAATAATATATCTGCATTCCTTGGCTCCACTTATATAGGCCATTATAAAATCTGTCATCAATAAACTGTAAATCTTACACCTGCAAAAAAATAAAGAAATAGATAAATAAATAAAAAGTGAATCTGGATCTTCAGACAAAAAAAAAAAAAAAAGAAACAAAGAAGAAGAGGAAAACACAACTTGAGATTGAAACAAATATTTATAGGGAAAGCATTTTAAGCCTGCAATCATCCCCTGCTTGAAACGCCATACCTTACCTCCATTCAAGTCAGAGTGTAAATTGGAGGCACATTCGTTCAGGGTTGTACCTCGTTAAGTGATTTACTTCCCTTGGTGTCTCTTAGAGCAATCCCCGATCATCATAATGACAAGTTTCACCTTGAGGACCTCACGTAATCATCCCTAGTCGTGCCAAATACAAAGACATTGATTAGCTGCCATCCAATTAGTTGAGTGCCCATATCTGGTGTCAGTATGAACCAACACTCCAGCTGAGTTGCAATAAATCCCATGGTCGGTGAGCCATTTATATAGATTGTTGAGCAGCGGTGTAGCATTGCCGGAGTAAATGGGTGAGAGAGGCAACTCATTGCCCTTGCCGTATGCGGTACTTGTATTAAATTGTATGGGAGGACATTGATTAAGATAGGCAAACCAATCTATCTCAACAAGATCCATGTCAGAGGACATTAATGTGTAGCATATCTGCTGAGAAAAGATGGTGATAAGAAGTGGTTATTTTCTTCTCTTCTGTTGGTGGCGGTTAGCGTAAATTTCAGAATGGACATGACCGGGGTGTTAAATGCATTTCATAAGATGCCACTCAAAAGGTATTGCTGACATTGCTGGTGTCGTGATATGAATGATCGTTAGTCTAGCAAGTTCTTAATAAGAATTATTAAAAGTATCCAATAATATGTATCCGGCCATGAAGTATCTACTGCAGAGTTCCAAATGTTAATATTGCATTTGAATGAGATTTGGACTCTACTAAACCTGTATCATTGGTAATTCGTGCAAAGTAAAATTGAAAGTATAGGCATTCGTTAATAGTCTACAAATAACTTCAGGTAGAAATTATTTTTCCTATAATTTTGTATTGTGGAAATTTAAATATCCTATATCAATATCTTGGGCTTCATTTACCTTCAAGAAAATTCAACTAGCTGGTATACAACCACAAACTTTTCTAGCATTTTCTTTTGGAGTTTTGGAACGGGGGGTAGACATTCATCAAACTTAAAAAGAATGATTTTATTTTCATCCAGCTGCTGCAAATTCAAATACTAAGAGCATTATGGCAGATAACATGTAATTTCATCTTGTCTCAATGTATTTTTGTTGCTGCTATATATTGGACTCAGTTAAAATGTATTTTTGTTGCTGCTGTATATTGGACTCAGTTATGATTTATCTTGGGGCAGATCACATGTAATTTTCAGCTTGTTTTAATGTATTTTTCTTGCTGCTGTATATTGGACTTGGTTCTGATTTATCTTGGGGCAGTAACATATAATTACAGCTTGCTTTAGTGAATTTTTGCTGCTGTTATATATTGAACTTGGTTCTGCTTTATCTGAGTCATGGCTACTGGGTTGCTAGCTTAGATTTATAATGTTTGATTAAAAAAATAAAAAAATAATCTTCCTTCCAAGTAAATAAATAAATCTTGATAAGGTTAATATTATAGTGCAGGTAATGAGAAAAAGAAAAAAATAAATAAAATACAATAACATTTAATCATAATGTAAGACTTTCTACAAAAGACATCCATAGTAATAATGTTATTAATATGTCTTATACTGCTGTAATAATAATGATGATGCAAGCAAAATACTTAAATAATACTAAATGATGATGTTTATATATGTAAACAAATTAAATCAAGTGAAATGAATATCATCAAAGATAAGTATGCTGATATTAATATTCGAAGATACCACAAAGTGGATGATGTGGAAGATAATTATGTTGATATTAAAACTAATGGAAGCTAAAATTATGAGTAATGCTAAGACTTGATAAGCAGCATTATATACACCAAGACATATTAAGTTTGTTTAACATCATTATTAGTGAAACAATATATAATATATTATATTATGAGAAAAAAAAAATATATATATTTATTATGTCATGTAATGATAAATAGTGTCAACAATGATACTATTTAGAAGATAGTAGTACAACATTCACCATATATGTGTTAGCAATTAAATTTAATTTTTTTTTTTTAAAAAAAAGAGAAATAAAATTATATATATATATATATATATATATATAATACATTAATATTAATATAGCATCGATATTAATGAGACATTATTATAAAATTTTATAAATAATAATAATCTTCACAGTGTGGATTAAGGTGTCCTTGCCATTGTATTGTGAGTTACTCATAACTATCAATTGTAATACTTGTAAATTTAATATTTATGTTAAGGTTTATTAGTTAGATTCTATTAACATATTAACAAAAATAAACTAATAATAATTTTGAGGAAAATTATTAATAGAGACATATCTAGTAGTGATGATACTTATAATATTAACACCGGGGATAATGATATTGACCTTACCTCTAACTATAATGACAATAGACATAAATATAGTATTGGTGCTAGAATAGTAGACTTAATTAGAGATTAGTTAACTAATAATTTGGTATTGACGTGAATTAGGGTTAAGAGCCTCAATGGCAATAACACTTGAATATTATTTTATTTTATTATTCTTCTTATTATTTTTAATTATTTTAAAGGTATTGAGGTAAATACTAGGTTGACCCTTTGGTGTTCCAATGTTACGAGGCTTCACACTTCATTAGTTAATTAGGCCAAGATCTTGGGAAGTAGGTTTCACATTCCTTCATCTATAATAGTTTTCCAAATCTATTTAACTTATCCTTTTAACATTTCAATTTGACCAAGTCAAGATAGCTTGATACCTTAGTAAAATGTGAGGACAAAGTTATAAACTTAATGATAAGTTTATTGGTAGTAAAACTGCAAACTATGTTATCTCATCATGACAATTATAATGTCATTTAGCTTAGTTCTTTTTAAAAAAATTAAAAAATTGTTGGGTTTTTCTAGCGAAAAATTATGGGCATGACATCTCACCCTAGCGTGGGGGAAAATCTTGAACTCACTAGGCGCAATAAACTATGTTCTTAAACAAACTGACAAACAACAATATGAGAAAAGTAGTGAATAAAATGATAATAGGGAATCTCAACATTGGACAATAAACAATCATCAGAAGATTAAACTATCCAAATCAAAAATCTTGAATCAACCAATCAAATTAAATCTTAATGGATGATGTTCTTTTGAATCATGATTTTATTGCTTTAGCTTGAATGTTCAAATGTTGTATTTTCATTTTTTTTACCATATCTTTGGAGAAACTCAATAATGTATTGAACTAGAGAAGAAAGGGAGGAGTATTATTTTTCTTTGTTTGTTTTTTGTGAGTTAATCATTATTCCTACGAGAATTTTCATGAGGCATGCTCTACCAAGTATCACTAATGAAATTTCGGATTCACATAGGAAAATGATTGATTATTATTTTTTTTACATAAGAATTATCAAGTCATCTTAGTTTAATTATACCTAGATTCTTGTGTTAACTTGGAATATCAATAATCATGAAAGAAGTACTCAAGTCATTATGGTCTAACCTATACCATCAATTCTTGTACTCACTTTCAACATTTCAAAGGCTCAATAATGATAAAAAGCACAATAAATGGAGTGTTAAGATGAATTTTTTTGCATATGTAGATTTGCATACTTAAATTAAATTGCACTCATATTAGCTTTGCATCTGCAAAAAAGATTGTTTCGAGGTTGGAAAATATTTCAAAAACAATGCTATCTATATCATTTAATGGACTGAGTATACTTGACATAAACAAAAACATTATTATTCTCATGTAGTTGCATAATAATTTGCATGACATGTATTAGAATGAAATATGTATTATATCATATCATTTATTAATTTATACATCACATCATATATTTGCACCAAAAAATAACGAAAGCAAATCATGAATATAGTGGCATTATCATTGACATTACCATATCATACATTTTTCCATGCATCACATCATATATTTGCATCAAAAAATATCAAAAAAAAGTTGCATTACATATCATTTGCATCATCATAAATCCATTTCATATTGCATTCACATAGTTCATAACACATATAAATTCATTATCCAAACATCACTTATCATCCACATTATCACATTCATCCCATGGGATATTCATATAAACATCATTTAACCATTGCATCCATACATCATAATTTCATTAGTGCATATTCATAACATAATCATCATATAAGCATAACATGACATATATAATATAGAAATTAAATACATATATCATAGGAAATCAACATAAGAATCATATAGAGGACATATAGATCAAGAATCTACCGCATATCACATAAATCTCAAAAATCATAATGTCAAGTATACAATGATGTCTGAATAAATGTCAAGAGATACAATATCAAGATACTAGTAAGTCAAAATTGGAGTGTACATCATCAACAATCTCAAAATACATCAAGTATAATCATAAAATTTATGAGGCCCCCCAAACCTCATTGGTCTTGCTAGACCTCTTGCACCTAATGTACCTGCCCTTGTTGCACCTATACCTTGGTTTGGACCAGGATCTCGACATGGTGGCTATGTCATGTCCATGTTGGTGGTCCAAGAGTGGCTGTGGGTTGATCTAGACTCTACATAACTGACTCTATACTCTGTAGGCATGACCTAATGATATCAACCCTTATAATACTCAGCCTCTCAGGTGACTTGGGTAACCTCTCTCATAATATCACCTATAGTAGTCCCCTCAACCACTCTCTATAATCTGTCAGATAATGACTCTAATTTCTTGCCCACCTATCTAGCCACATCTATTTTTGGTTGTCAAGGTTGCTACATGTGCTTGTGCCTAAGCTTACAAGGCACACACCTGTGCTAACTGATCCTCTAGTGTCTAAACTTGCACCTGTAAAAAATAATCTAAGTCTACTATTTTTGCGAGGGTAGTCCAATATGTACATGCTATTGAGCTACAACCACCAATTATCTCCTTTATCGAGGCACCATGACATCACTAAAACAATTTTTACTCTACCACCACCTTTGCCACCACCACCCCCATCTCCATCATCCTCGTCATCATCATCTCCATCATCCTCACTTCTCTCTACCTCCCCCTCTTCCATCTCCTCCTCTACCATCTCCTCCTCTGCATCTCCTCCATCTCTCCTCCTCCACTTGTGACCATGCACGACTTCCCTCTCCTCCTCATTTGGGCTAGAAATCCATGGGAATGGATGTAGAAATAGATACTGAGCATACTACTCATACATCAAAGAATCAACGACCTTTGGATGGTCATCCCAAATGATCAATTATAAACCATGGTACTCCTCAACTGTTACATCATAGGAGAGGGTGGGCCCCCACTTTGAAGCATTCATCTGTCACCGTGCATAATGAGTAACACCCTATGGCATACCTTATAATCGGCCATTATACCACATCACCCTCCTCAATAGAAATATCTCGATGTCAAATCAGGTCCTCTCGATTAGGTACATAGATTGGAAAAAAATATATATATTTGTATCATCCTCTGCCCAAGGCTCACAACCAATGTAGGGCTTCCATACAATGGCCTCAAGATCATCCAACATACATCTCCAATACTCCAATTTTCCTAGCCTATGTTGGACAACTAGACTTGTGTAACCATGAACATAAGGTGTCCTGAAAGGCCGCTATTTATCTACAATGGGACGTGTGTTGGCTATATGCTCCCCTACCCAAATCTATAATAAGGTGAGTCTGTTTGACAAACTATGTCCTCTGAGATAACAACCTAGTGTAAATCATGGTATAAATGGGCTAACATACAACAACCCCAAGCATATCTAGTACCCTATAAGATCATCTGCTCCAACATCTGACCCCATCAAACTGATAGTCCCTTCAAACTATGGTTGGGAAATAAGAAACCCCCAACCAAACCAACAAGAATAGATGGTAGTGTTGCATATGCATCAAGAATCTATCTCTAGGGAATCTCATAACCAGATATCCAATCATCCTCAAATAATCGACACAAAGAATCGATGCCTCCATGCTCAATATGATCATATAATACAAGCTCTCCAACCATAGGTATCCTCAAAATATGGTACACATCATCCAAGGTCGATTCCATCTCACTGGTAGGAAGGTGAAAGGTGTTATGCTCACTATGCCACCTCTCTGCTAGGGTCGTCAGGAGTCCCCTATTAATCATAATCAAGGTCATATATAACAAAGAAGATAATCCACAATGTGAAATAACACCTATCTTAGGCTGTGTTAGATGGGGTGTCGAATCCCATGTCCTAGGAAAATTCTTGTGAATCTATAGATTCACCAAAGGATCCTATCATCACAATGTATCACAAATCAATAATCTTTTATATAAATCAACCTATCTATCTAATCAGCTTTGGTGAGACTTTGATCAAATCTCATGAGCATCAATCTATGATTCAACCTTTCCTATCATGAGGTTAATCAATCAGTTTATAATTGTTCCTCGCCTATCATGAGGTCAATTATCATGAATCAATAATTGAATCTCACCTATCATGAGATCAATAATCATCTTAATCTATCAAGATCATCAATCAAAATCACACCAAAGGCTGATGTGATCAAAGAACATTAAAATCAAGGAGTTTACTAAAAAATAACATCTTTCTAACTTGTATGCACAAAAAAAAAGTCTATCAAAGCACTAAAAAAGTCAATGCACCATTTAAATTCATCGATGTGCCAAAACAAATAATCAATGTGCCAATATGATGGATGTGCCATTTCAGGCAGTCAAAGTGCTAATATAGGTTGTCAATGCGCCATTCCTCTAGATGCACTATTTCATTAAGTCAATGCACTAATCTAGCCTATCAATGTTCTATTCCTATCTATGCATTAAAACATCATATCTCTGTGCTAATTTAACCTATCTACCTACTAATTTAGTCAATGTGCTAAAATTCAATTTCTATGCACAAAAAATTCTATATACTAAAATAGAAATTCAATGTGCTACATCGGGCATTCAATGTGTTGAAACTAGGAAAGTAAATTTAAAACATGAAAAAGGAGAGAAAAATGAATTACACAAATTATGAGAAGGTTTATCGAGCTACATACTAGAGGTCCATATGTTGTCGGATGGTTGTGACGTTGTATGCACTTGAATTAGTGTGTGTGGTAGGGAATCACCATCTTTCTCTAAAGTTGCTAAGTTGCTCAATCACTATAGAACTTCAAATTGTAAATGCACAAATGAAATTCAAAATCACCTTTTTAACCTTTTAAAGGCTAATTAAGTTGGATTTTTATGGGATTGATTTATTTTATTTTTCAAAAGAGGGCTTAATCCATTCATTCATCATAGGGGAAGTTTCTACATCATTTTTCAGGAGATAAATTGCTTCAACATCAAATATGTCATCAACTCATCATAAAATCATAAAAATCAGAAAATTTCAAAAATAAACCTAAAAGTTCAAAATTCATTGATTTATCTCCCGATGGGGCATATATCCGTTATCACTCAAAAATAAGTTTTTGGGATACATCAATTTATTTTTTCAATACTAGCAACAAAATTGATTCTTTGAAGCAATATGCAAATGCATCACTTCAAAGAGGGGGAAAATCTATACACTGAAAAATGGTCTAGATAAATTTGATTAATTAAATATAATTATTTAATAAATTAACCTTTAATTCATCTATTTATAGATAGATATAAATATTTATTTATATAATTCACATTCTATCTTAATTAAATTAAAAAAATCAATAGATTGTTTTATTTAATTATCTAATCATTCTATTTTAATTAAATAAAAAAATTCAATGGTTTTTTTAATTTAATTATCTAGTTCTTCTATCTTAATTAAATAAGAAAATTTTAATGGTTTTATTTAATAATATATCTTCCCTCAAAAATTTAATAACTCAAATTTCTAATTGAGCACATGTCTACAACTTTTCTCTCAATAAAGTTGAGATCTTCAGGTTCCATTCAATTTTACTTTATCTTTCTAGCCAATTTTGGAACAAACTTTAAACAGTTGGAAATAGTTGGCTTCATGGATCCACAATTTCTTCATGATCACTTGGCACAATGTTTTTATGAGAGAATACATTTCTCCTTCTTCCTCACCAACATCTTCATCTTCTACCATTGATTTATCCAGATCAAATTTGAATTGTTGCTTGCTACCACATCATGAATTAACTTTGAAAATCTATAAAAGAAACCTCTTGGTACAAGAAATGGATCCCACTTTTATGCAACTCTACTATGTAGGATTCATACTAGATAAATTTAGCATACACAATTTGATTCATCAATAACTTAGCATCATATAGAAATCATATTAGCATTCATAATTAGGACTTTCATATCATTTGCATCTTAGTTTATAATAGTTTATCATATCATTTCATATCAGGATCACAATATCATACCTTTCATTATCATTATCATACAACTTCCATATCAATCATTTAATCACAACATATAATCTAGTTTATCATTCTCATTCTCTAGGTTGTGATTTTAACAATCACAGTGCACACAATCTAAGAGCCACTTTGACTTAATAAATCCTTGGAGCTAGAGAGCAATGGAATGATTTTAGAGGTTTTGTTATGCTTCAAATAGATTGAATCTATCATTTGAATTCTCTAGCAATGTTTCATTAAGGTGTGTTGTTATTATTTCATTTACACATATTTTCAACACATAAGGGAGATAGTAAGAATGATTGTAAGAAATATATAGTTCTATAAGTACTTAGATGTTTGTTCATTATCTAATAAATTATAAGCCATGATGTCCATCACTGTTGTATTTTTCATGATTCAATAATTTATTGTTTTGTTTTTAGATGTTGCAAGAAAAAACACCTCCAGATGTTCATAGGGAGATTAATTTTTATTCTAGGGCCCTTTGTTGTATTCCTATATATGGTATTCTTGCTAGCCTATATGGTTATTTTGTATATATTTTATACTTATATCGATATATATTGATGCATGCCCACATGGCTATTTGATTAATACATATCTTTTTTATTGATGGTTTCCATATTTGCATTGTAAATCCATGGTTCAATATATATGAGTTAAATGTATTCAAGTGTATACTTTACAACTTACATGTATACTTTGTGACTCACATTTATTCAAATTTATACTTTTTGACTTATGTTTTTTCAAGCATATACCTTCTATTCATGCATATACTTTGTATTAATGCATGCATACTTCAAGGCTTACATTTATTTGAGTACTTGTGCTTCACTTACTCACATGTATGCTTGAATTATTCATGTGTATAATTATTAATTGTGACTCACATTTATTCAAATTTATACTTTTCGACTTATGTTTTTTCAAGCATATACCTTTTATTCATGCATATACTTTGTATTAATGCATGCATACTTCAAGGCTTAAATTTATTTGAGTACTTGTGCTTCACTTACTCACATGTATGCTTGAATTATTCATGTGTATAATTATTAATTAGTTAGCCCTAGTATTTCTCATTGTTGTATTTCATGGTTTATATTGAATATTTATTTATTGATGCTAAACAAATTTAGTTCTTGATGCTAAAAAACTTCAATATTTCCAAACATGATTGACCAATGATGTATCATTTACTTATTGACTATTTCAATATGGAATCCAAGGAATAATTTAAAAGGGATAAAGGTAGGAGGAGAGGGAATATAGATATTTATAGTGTAACCTATTTTACCTTCTCTATAGAAACCTCTAATAACTCTTTTATTCTTTTCTCTTCTATTTTCTACTTTTCATATCCCATCTTCATAGGTTGATCAACACTTCTCTCGATTTTTTTCCTTCTCCTATTCTAGGTCCTCAACTTCACTTGTGGTAGTCTACAATAAGTTCTAGTTTTTGGTTGGCACCCACTAAGATTCAAAGGAGTCATTAGTTTGTAGTTGACACCCACTAAGATTCAATTTTTGCTAGGATATTTGATATGATTATGAAGGAGTACAAATAGGGGTTGTAATGTCTTATATATATATATATATTTATACCTATTATTTAGGATATTTTTAGCTTCTACTTATGGTTGAGCCTCTATTTTCAACATATATTTATACCTCTTGTTCATGATTCTCTTTTGACAACTTGAAAACCTGCATTTGATAACTTATTCACATCTAAAAATTCATCACAACACAAAAATTCCTCTAAGATAGAAAAAAATGAAAGGTTATTGTAGGGGGGACCAAAATGATCTTGTGGCCTTAGAAAGAGAGTTTGTAAGCATCACAACTTCAGAGTAATAGTTCATCAAAGAATGCAACCATTTTTCACTTTTAACTCTTATGAGATAAAGCTGGTTGAATGTAGCTTAGAGTGATTCTTCATGTTTGGGTGCAAAAGAGGACCATGCCTAGTGTAAATGTACCCATATGGACATGTTGGAATATTTAATTTGGTCACATTAGTTGGAAAATGAAAGTTGCACCACTTTTCAACTTTACACTACTTGTTTTTGACAACTTTTTCCTCAAATGAAAAGTCATCACCACGAGAAAATTTCTCTGAGATAGAAAAAATTGAGAGTTTATTATAGAGGGGCCCAATGCAATCTAATAGTCTCAAATGGATAGTTTTTATGCATCACAATTTTTGAGTAATATCTTGTCAAAGATTGCAACCATTTTTCACTTTGTACTCTAAAGAGATTGAGTTAGTTGAATGTAACTCGAAGTGATTCAGTCACTTCTCTCAATTTTTTTCCTTCTCCTATTCTAAGTCCTCACCTTCACTTGTGGTATTCTAAAATAAGATCTATTTTGTGGTGGGAACCCACTGTGAATTGTGTTTCTATACCTACACAAGCACAAATAAAAAAAACATGATTAGATCAAAATGCAAGATAGAAGCAACATTTCCCATGAAATTAGAGGGTATGTGCAAGATCATGATGAGCCAAAACGTGGCAATATGTAAGCCATATGATGGTCCATGTGGATGACGACTTTGTTTTTACCCAAAATTGATGAAATGAAAAGGGTTTTTAGAGGAGATTCTCAGCTTTCCACCAATATAAATTATTCTTTACTTTTAATTTAATAAATAATTATTATTCATTTATTTTAGAATTACGAATAAAGTCTTGATTGATAGGCTGATTGAAAAACATCTATAACTTTCAAATGGTATCACATTTTTTGAATCCCAAACATGCGTCACATTTTATGCTTTGCATACTATAGGATTAAAAAATAAAAAATTGTATTTCATGAATTTTTGACCAAGTTAAGGTGGTTAGACAGACGAGATTTTATATTTTTTAAAAGTTGTAATAAAAATTTCATAATTAATTATTTACTTAGAATTTTTTTATAAAAAAATATGCATCACATCTGGACATGAGCCCTCTACTTATATCTAAAATATTATAAAAAAACATTATCATTTTATTGTGGTTAGGGTGGTCAGATAGACACCTACTTCTTATTTTTACCGTAAAGTTTTAAATACTACTGCATTGAAATTTCAAATTTTCACCAAATATATATATTTTTTTAAAATAAAGGTCTAGTAGTTTAGATACTCCATTCAATTTTCTACAAATTCTATTTTTCCATTATTTTGAAATATTATAGATAACTTATTCAAATTTTTATGTCAAGTTGTCTAACTTTGATTTTTTGTCTTTTTATTGTCACTTAAGGACCTATTTTTTCCATGATGATCCTGCACATACCCTAGATTGAAACATAAAAATAGAAAATAAAATGAAGAACACATCGAAAGAAATCAAATCCTATTCTAATGAGAAAAATCTCAATCCCATGGGGGAATCGGTGCCATTTATGTGTAGAAAATGGCCCTTTCCCAACTCCTCATTGTGATTTGATGATATTGGATAATGATTCTTGATTGCTTGATGCGATTTTCCAATAACCTTGATAAAAATATGAAACTATGATGAAAATGAATGAAGTTGCAAATGAAATTGATTATAGTAATATTACATGAATTGTGGATGATCCATTCAATAGGAGAGGCCCTATATTTATAGATTTGAAGAATGGAAGAGTAAGCAAATTGGATGAATGTGGGACAAAAGACCAACTAGTGAGAGAAGGCCACTTGTCCACATGTGATAGGAGGAGGAATGAGAACATTTGGATGAATGTGCACATAAATATGTTTAGGTGGATATGAAATTGTTGAGATGACTATGAACCCTCATTTTATACCTACACAAATGCAATAAACAAACACATTATTAGCTCAATATGCAAGGTAAAACAAGGATTCCCCATGAAATCCATTTACAAAAATTAAATAGAAAGAAAATGAAGAACAGTGCAATAAACCAAATCAAATCTATCTAAGCAAAGAGAAATCTTGAACCCATGGGGGAATTAGTGCCAATTCATGTGTCAAAATTGGCCCTTTCCCAACTCCTTTGTTGCAATGTTGATGATGTATGCATGATTAAATCTCCTTGATGAGATTTTGGCATAACCTAGCTATATAAATTATGAAAATGATGAATACTTGAGGAGAGATGGACAAAATTAGCTCTCAATGTGAAGAGAGTAAATTTGCATGAGATTGTGGATGTTGAATGAGAGGAAGAACCTTTCATTTATAGATTTCCAAAATGGAAAAGAAAGTGAAATTGAGCAATGTGGGATCATTCAACATCCAATGGTTATGAGCCACTTGTCAAGATGTGAATGGTTGAAGGTTGTGCATATTTTGGCCAAAGTGTCAATAAATGAAATTAGGTGAAATTTGAAATTGAGGAAATAACATGTGAGGGAAAAATGAATGAAATAAATACCACTTGGCTCAATGCACAAGAACATGTAAGAGGAATGAATGCCTTGTTGGAAGTACCCATCCACTTGGATTTTTGAATTAAAACTTAAGGGAATATTCCTTCCTTATTCCTTGTTGAGAGAAAATAGGCAATTAAAGAAATCAAAGTAATTGATTTATTGTGAAAGTTGCATTCTCTAGAGGATTTTAGTGATTGAGATTAAATTAATCAAGATTTGATCAATTTAATGAGGGATTAGATGATTTGACAATTTTGACTCAAATTTATGAGTTGATTTAAATCGTAATTGAGAGGAAAGGATTAGTTAAATAAAGTTTTTTGATTTATTTAACCAAAGGGGATAATGTTAGATTAAATTAAATAAGGTTTAATTTATTCAATTTAATAAGAGGAATTTAAGGATTTAATGAAATAAAATGAATTATTTAATTAAAAGGGATTTTATGTTTAATTAAATTAAATGGATTAATTTAATCAACAGGGGGGAAATACCTAATTAGATAAATAATCATTTATCTAATTAAGAGACAAAAGGTGGTGATAAGTGGAGAGTGTGATTCAAGAAGAAATGTCGTTAGTAGTCAGGATCAAGTGTGTTGGATCGAATTTATACATTTTCCATGTCTACATTTTTCCCCTCTTTGAAGCAATGTACTTGTTGCATTGATTCAAAAAATAAATTGCTACGATCAAAGTTCAATTTTTCTTGATTTTTTAGATGCCCCACTATTGCCTCAATGAACGGATTATGTTGGTAAACTGGCCCCTCGAGAGATCGAAGATTTTTTTTGATTTTTTGGATGATCTGACAAAAAAAAGAGGACTAGGTGCCCGATAGGTCCAAAAATGTTTCGAGATGCTAGAAAACATGCTAGAACGTCAAAAAAGGTGTGAAATGGTCCTCGGTTGGACAAAAATGGGATCAAAGGACCAAAACCCTAGTTAGATGGCCAAATTAGGTCCAAAAACCCTCATTTGCAAGTTTAAATAGACCTTGAGGGGTCACTTTCAGTACATTTGCACCTTTAGCCTTCATAATTTTTTGCATTTTAAGCTTTGAGTCCTAATTGAGATGGTGCCACGACAAATTCCCAGGCATATTTCAGAGAGAGTACAGGTACATCAATGGCTAGTCGGTGGATGACCCATGGTATGTACTCCTTCCCGATTTTTAATTTTCTCATTTTATGTGCATTAAATAGGGTTCATATAAATTTTAGGTTGAGCAATGCTATCTAGGGCCATTGAAAGTGCTCGGTCAGTGTCGTGCGGTCCTATATTGGACCGCATATGCAAAGAGCATCATAGAGTGTAGTTAGGAATTTAGGGTCTCTGGGGTCAAAGTTGGCCACGTTCACAAATAGCGTTGCGCGACGCATATTAGAAATTAGGTTTGTCAAAGCCCACCGCGTGACACAGTTTAGAAATTTTCAAACTGCATTGCATTTGCAAACAACATCACATTTGTTGTTTCAAATGCAAAAATCCGACGCGAGAGGCAAATTTTTTTGAGACTTGATGTGGTGGTTTCCCTCTCGCAATAAGAGCTTGACATAATTCATTCGAGGGAGCATAGATGGCTAGTGCTTAGTAGATTGCAGCGTATGCATGTATATCTTCAAGAGAAACTTGGTATTCGTGGTCTTTGGTTCGTTGGCTACGTCTGTCCTATTCAGACACATTTGGGTATGATGACAACTTTGGTCGAGTGGTGGCATAGTGAGACTTCCTCTTTCCATCTTCCTACCAACGAGGCTACCATAACTCTTGAGGATGTCTGGCGCATTCTATGATTGCCTATCCATGGAGCCAGAGTGATTTATGATCTAGAGGATGGTAAAGAGGCCTGCTTCAATGTCATGGGTGTTGATGAGCTCAACTTTTTTGATGGATAGATCGATTTGGAGCTATATCAGGGTAGAGCACCCAATTACAGGCTTATTATTACAGCTATCATTTTTGGTCTTGTGGCACTCGATCGATGGGGCTAATACTTCAGTTCAGGCTGGGGACTGGCATGGCGATGGATGTGCATTCACTAGGAGTGTTTTGCTTGGGCGCCACTAATGTTGGCCTCCTTATACAGGGATTTGCATGAGTTTGCATATCTTGACAATCTGGCCCTCGGGGTTGGAGTTACTTTGTTACATATCTGGGCTTTGGAGTGGATTTTAGTGCTCCATCCAAATGTCACACAAGTTATCCTTAAAATTGATGACCCTGTTGTTTGGTGATATGACGGGGCACAGATCTACTTTACTCACATTGGCATAGGTGGTCTTGCACACTGGTGATGAGTTCTCAATGAGATGAGGGAATTTGTCTAGAGGCCTTGGATGGGCATAAGCCCATGGTACGATGATGGAGAGTAGTTGTTCTTTGCTAGATAGGATAGATGGATGCAGGGTTGGGAGCATACCATGATAAAGTGGTATCTCCCAGACAAGGTGGCCCATCAGTTTAGTGAGGTCCAAGATAGACTAGATGATCAGTACGTGGCGATTTTTGCCCATACTATGAGAGAAACAACATGGGGCCAACCCATCTTGACAACTAAGATAGTGTCCTCATTCAGGTAGCTTGTGGCCAAGCCATGGCCGTATGATTAGGGGTCGACAAATGAGGAAGTGAACCAGGCGTACAATGCTTGGTTTAGGCCTCCCTTGAGATTGATAGCTCCATGTGCAGTACTCCCACAGTGGAGGCCTAGAGGAAAATTAGCTGGAAGGGGTAGAGGACAAGCAGGCAGAGGTGAGAGAGATGGGGATGAAGATAGAGGAGGAGATGGACCACCTCCTCATCAGACACCTCCTAGAGATCCAACACAACAGGCACCTCCTCAGGTAGGGGTACAAGATGGGGACAAGGAAATCCCACAATAGTAGCCAACAATGCAGCCAAACCATAGAGATGTGTTGATCCAATAGTTGCATGGTCAGATTCAGGTATTTACAGTAGAGAGAGATTGGGCTTTGTAGCAGGTTGTGACAGTTATTGTTGAGAGGGACTAGGCTCAATCTGAGAGGGATCAAGAGATTGGTTGGTAGAGGCAGCTGGAGAGTACAACCTCATCATCCTAGGGCCATTCAATCTCCCTACTGGAATACAAAGAGGTAGTCAGAGAGGCCAAGTATTATCAACAACATTATAGACAGATAGTGCCAGCAGCAGGTCAGGTGCCAAAATTTTCCCAAGAGACAGGGATGAGGCCACCAGAGGACCATGATGAGAGACAGGTGGGAGAGGGTGGTAGCCAGCAAAGCTAGCCCTTGATCATAGACAGTTTTCATTTTTGATCCATCGGCCTCTATTATTTGCCCCTTTTGTATCATGTACCTAGATTGTACACTTGATCCAATTTTTGTATCATGACAGTATTTTTTTGATGATATATATGAGATGGTTCACCTTTATGATATGTCTTGCAATGTATGATATGCAGACGCATTTTAATTTCCTATGTACTATGAGATTCTTTTTTTTTTATGCTCATGTGATATGATGTATGCGTCTAATGGATGTATTTCTTTTTGTACTTTTTCCTATGCATTTTGATATTTATGTTGTAAGTGATATGCTAATGATGATGTATTGATGCACAAATGATAAATGAAATGCAACTGATAAATGATATGCAACTTATTTAATGATGATGGATTCTAATGATTTTTATTATTATGTCCTCAATGATTCATGTATGATGTGCAATGAATTTAATTCAATGACTCTTTAAGATGCTTAGAATAACAAATTTATATTATTCCTCATAACTTAAGATGATGATAATGTGGTATGATCTATATGATATGATATGCACTTATTCTAATGATCCTATGGATGTAGGGTGTATGAATTGGTGATGTTCTAATTAACTATCATGATACCATGTTAGTATGGAAAGAAGATAGAACTTAGAGTCAATGGGTCACTTAGAATAATGGTGATTTTCTTACCAATAATCAAGATTTTTAAAGGGCCAATTATATTATGTTTGATAACACACATTGGTACGATGCATCAAGGTATAAAGAACCGGGATGGCATTGTACCCAATGTGATGGAATTTGACTTGAAAAACATATAGGAGTATTCTTTTTCAAACTTAGCATACAAAACTTCATTCATGATGTAGTTCAAACATTCTAAACATCTCAGGCCAAAACATAGAAAAGCAAGATTTCCTATGTGGTCAACAATATATCTAAAACATCCTCCCCACATTCCAAATAAAGTATGCATGACTAAGTTATTTTACAAGTGTATCTCACAAGCACAGTAGATAAGAGAGACAATGATCATTGCCCCATTCCTCTCTCTCTAAACTCGTTTTGTTTAGGCATCATCGAGAGGTCCTTGGAATGAACACAAAATAAAATAAGCAAAAAAGACCAAATAAAGAAAACCAACAAGCTAATGTTCTTCATACCACTAGCCAAGACTAAAATATTGTGAGATACCTAATGATTATGTCCATCATGGTAAAGATTAATCCTAGGACATGTTCTGATCAGGGTTTTGGTGAGACTGATTGGATGAAAAGCTATTGATACTTTGAGTTGATTAGCTTTCTTACTTACTGACTTAGACTTTAAGACTCTGACAATTAGGGTGTTCACTTTTGAACATGCTAGAATTGCTTTCGACTGACTCACCATAGGATGATGGTGATTAATGATTTTATTATGAGTTATGATAATCACGGGTGAAAGCGACATGAGATGAAAACACCATTTTGGGTTTTTTCGAATATTTTGAGGCTATTTTTGGTATTTTTGAGATTTACGATGAAGAGACTAACCTAAATACCTATCCTAGGGGTCTCTAGGGCTGATCCATAGATTAGCCTTACCTAATTTATACATGTAGAGACCACGTATTTTGACTGACGACATACTCAATTCATTGATGAGGATGATTTGGGCAAACGGATTGCCAGATTGTGATGGATGTCTAAGGACTGACCTCAATTGTCTTAGGATATGATCAAAGATCAACCTTGCCTAAATTAAAGCTTAGAGATGATGTATTTTTTCTCAGGTGACATATTGACAAGACTCTGTGATGAAATTTTTTTGAAGACTTTTTGAGATTTTTCTGATGTTTTGGATTTTTTGATGATTTTGGGAAGATCACAAAAATATACACAAATCTGATTTGATGCAAGTACATGAACATGCCCCTGATGTCATGCAATAGACTACCTTGATAAGGCCAGGAAAAACTGACCTTAGGAATAGGCCAAGTAGTACTTAGGGTGGAATATGATATGAGCACAAGATCAGGCTATGGTATGTATGCAAATGAATGGATGGAAATAAGATTAATGACATGTGATAGAATGGAATGAATGAGTGAGTCATGCACATCCTGGCTGATAGAGAGTGTTTTATTTATGCTTGGCACCTATTTGCTAGGTTTTCACCAAGGTACTTGCCCAAAGTGCCACCGAAGTGGTTTTCACTAGAGGACGATTTTTTTTCTTTACTTTTTTCAATCATTTTTTTCATTTTCTTGAATTTTGTATATTTTAATTTTTTTGTTGTCACCAAGATGCCTATTTTCCAGGTTTTCATTAGGGTAACATTTTTTCAGGACATTTTTTAAGTTTTTTGTATTTTTGGGTTCTATACCTTGCAATTTTTTTCTAGGCATAAGACTTTTTGAGATGGGAGTTGTTCAGAGGCTCCTGCAGAGGCTGAAATTCTAGTGTCGAAAATTGATATGCCCCTAATTTATAGCTTGTCATGATGAAAAAATATCCCAACCAGTTGGGCTCAAATTTTCCTTTGCTCTTTGGATTTGACATATTCTTTTGGTTCTCTTTCAACACAAGTTCATCAACTTGGAAGGTGCGTCGCCTGATATTCTTGAAACCCGGTATTCCTCATATGTTATGAGATTTTGCAAAGATATTCTCAGTGATGGGAGCTTGATCTCAATTGGGAGGATGGCCTCTAATCAATAGACCAAGGAGAATGGCGTGGTGCTTGTTGGCATGCAGATGATAATGCGGTAGGCCCATAAGGTGGGATTTAGCTATAGATGTCAGTCACGATCTAAGTCATTGATTGGTTTCTTAAGGATTTTTAGAATGGTTTTGTTGGTAGCTTTTGCTTGGCCATTTCCTTGTGGGTAATACAGAGTTGAAAAGCAATGTTGGATTTTGAATTTTTTGCATAAGTCATGAACATCCTAATTCTTGAAAGATGTCCCATTATGAAAGATAATGGATTGGGGGACCCCATATCGGAAAATGAGATAGTTTAGGCTGAAATTAGAAATCTACTTTCCTGTTATGTAGGTCATGGGAATTTCTTCGACCCACTTTGTGGCGGTGATGAATTTATGGCCGTTGGATGAGGTTGGTGTGATTTTTCCTATGAGATCAGACCCCCAATGTGAAAAGGGCCATGGTGTGACAATAGGATGGAGTTCTTGAGCTAGTGCATGGATAAGGTCTCCATGTTGCTAGCATTGTAAACACTCTTTTCCAAATTCATGTGCCTCTCTTTCCATTGCTGGCTAGTAGTAATCAGTTCCTAGAAACTTCTTAGCCAAGGTCATACCACTTGAGTGTGAACTGCAAGCACCATTATGTGCCTCAGTTAGAATAGTCAGGGCTTCCTCAGGATTTAAGCAATGTAATAGGGTTCCATCAATGCTCCTATCAAAGAGGGTTTCTCCTAGGATGACAAAACGTAAGGACATTTTGACAAAGACTCATTTAAGGTTTGGGGTAATGTTAGTTGGGAGGAATCCTATTTTCAGGTAGGTGTAGATGTCGTGATACCAGAGATCATCGAAACCAACGAGTTCACATGCATATTCAGACTCTGGTACCTCAAATGTGGGTATGAGAAGCTTCTCTACAAAGAATTCATGTTTTGAAAAATTTCGAGGGATATCAAGTAAGGATCCAACTATTTCCATGTTGTCAACTACTCTGTTGTTAGCCCTTAGTATCTACTCAAAGGTGATATCAATGAATGATTCTTTGAGGCTTTCTACTAACTTCTAGTATGGTGTGAACTTGTCATCTTTAGTTTGGTAATCGCCATTGACTTGGTTGATAATAAGCTATGAATCCCCATAAACCTTTAGTGCTAGGATCTGTCACTGTGCCACAATTTTGAGACCTATGGTTAAATCCTCTTACTTTGTAATGTTGTTAGTATAGGGGAATTCTAATTTGTAGGATCTAGGTATACAATCCCCTTGTGGGGTGATGAATAAAACACTAGCTCTTGATCCATTTTGTGTGTATGATTCGTCAAAGTAGAGTTTCCAATGATTGGCTATGTTGAGATTAAAGATGGACTCATCTTGAAATTCTAATATGAGTGGATTCTCTGTTAGTTGGTCTGCAATGAATTTTCCTTTGATTGTTTTTTACTCCACATATTCAATGTCATGTTTTGATAGTATCATGACCCACTTAGCCATCCTTCCTATGAGAATTTCATTTGATAGAAGATACTTTAAGGGATCGATTTTGGTGATCAGCTTAATCTGATGAGCTAACATGTAGTGTCTGAAATTTTGCGGTACAAGCACGACTGCTATGTAACCTTTTTCTATTGGTGTATAGTTGAGCTCATGCTCTACCATTGTTCTTCTAATGTAATAGATGGCCCTTTGTGTCCCATTTTCATCATTCTGAGCTAAAAGAGAACCAAGGGCTACTCTTGTTGCTGAGATTTATAAAATCAATGACTTTCCTACAATGTGTGGAATTAATATTGGTGGCATGAGTAGATATTATTTGATCTTTATAAATTCATGTTCACACTTTTCATCCCAGTTACATGCTACTCCCTTTTTGATTAGATTGAATATACAATATTTTTGTCTACTAGTTGCACTATGAATCTCTGAATGGATTGGAGTCTTCCTTCCAAGCCTCTAAGCTATTTTAGTGTCCTTGGTACCTCCATGTCGAGGATTTCTATAACCTTTGCAGGATACACCTCTATTCCCCTCATCAATACTATGTATCCCATAATTTTAGCTGATTGTACCCCAAAGACACATATCTTGGGGTTGATCCTAACCTTGTACTTCAACAATCTATTGAAAAATAGTACTTAGGGTTACTATGTGATTTTGTCTCTTCTTTGATTTGGCCAGTATATCATCCACATAATCTTTGATGGTTTTGTGTATCATGTCATGAAAGATTAAAGTGTCATGGCCCTCTGATATGTAGCCCCTACATTTTTTAGCCCAAATGGTATCATGTTCTATTAGTAGGTGTTCCATGGACATGAAAATTTTGTCTTATGTTGATACTCTTTTGTGATCATTATCTGGTTATACCCCAAGAATCCATCCATCAATGATAGCATCTCATGTCCAACCATCATGTCCACTATCATATCAATGTTAGGTAGTGGAAAATAATCCTTGGGACATGCTTTGTTGAGGTCTCTAAAGTCTACGCAAATACAAATTCCCCCATTTGGTTTTGAAATTGGCACAAGATTGGATACCCATTCTGGATAATCAATTGGGCATATGAAGCCAACTTCCAAGAGTTTTGTTATTCCACCTTGACTAGCAAGGTTATTTGAGGGTGCAATTTCCTTAATTTTTGTCTAACTAGATTTGCTCCAAGGTAAACAACCAAATGGTGAACCACCACTTCCATATTGAGACCTAACATATCGACATAGGTCCATGAAAATTTTACCTTTCTTTCCTTTAGAAATCCCAATAGTAGTTCTTGTTCTTCCATCAGAAGCAACTCCTCATAAAAGGTTATTTGTGGTGTTGTCTTTGTTCCTAGATTAACATGATTGCACCATTCAACTAAGATTTCTAATTTCTCCTAATGAAGTGCAGTAGGGGGTATATTGAATCCCTCATCCTCTGGTGCCTTGAAGAGGTTTTCACTATTATATCTGTCCTTTATTTTTACTATTCTTTGGTTAGAGAGTGCCACAGTGTGGTTTTCACTCCATGACCCCGAGCTTATTCTCATTATTTTTGTTTTGTGACTGAAGGACTCAATCATCTCCCCATAACATGTTTGTGTGTCTAGCATGATATCAAACCCAACCTTATGATCTTTTTATGAAATTTCATCCCTTAATCTCATGAATTTTGAGAGTGCCTCATCATTTTTGAATGTGTCTAGAACCAATGGTCCTCATTGGTCATAGTCGATGAGTTGAGGGTACACTAGGTTTATTTTGTGAGTTTGGTGGTTTGACTTAGTGGGTGAGGCACTAATAATAAGTAAGGTGGAATACTCAAAAATCATAGGAAATCTAGTTATGGTATCCTCATCATTGCTACTAGTACGCACATCCGTTAAGTAAAAAGTGAAATTATCTAGGGGTAGACTTGTGGATACAGGTATTTGAAGGGTGGTTGCTGACAATTAAGGAGTAGATTTGACTACTCTACTAAGAGTAACTCTACCTTGTATGGTTATACTCGGAGGGTTACACCCAAGGAAAAGGTGTCTCATTCGTCTTTCTATAACAATGGGCTCCAATCATCCATCGTTGCTTCTTCCTAGGATTTCATTCTTGTTATAGCCCATACCAAGCATAATTTGCAATCCTCTATTGGTTTCATCCATGGGTAGAGTGGGTCTTGGTACTTCATCATGGTATAGCATGCTTGAAATTTCTTCCTCATCAAAATTTTCCTGACTTAGGTCCCCCCAATGGTGGAATCCAGAAGGGTCTTCCCTAAGAGTGTGGATAGGTTTTTTCAGCTAATAGAGGTTGCCCATGCAACCTAGGAAATTGTGGTAACTCACCTACAACAAATTCATTCTTCTTCATTTTGTACTCTCTACACCCATTGTCTTGTATCATTCATTTAATTTTAGATATATTAGGGATGGAGGGTGTCTCTGTCATAGAAGTGGAGGAAAGGATAGATGGGTCTATGTATGAAGTAGATGGGCCTTCATCATTTTTTGGTAGTTGGGAGATTTTATAAAACTTGGCTTCCAAGTTTTTGCAATAGGCAAATGGTTCTGGATCACCATGTACCATGACCTCCTCATTCTGGTATAGGAATTAGACATACTGATGGAATGTTGAGGTGACTTTCTTCATTCCATGGATCTAGGGGCATCCTAGGAGGATTTTGTATGGTAGGTCAAGATCAAGCACTTGACAAGTGGTTTTCATGGTTGTCGGCCCAACTTGGATTGGGATTCTGATAGTGCCTTGAGTCACTCTTTCTTGATCATCGTATTCTCTTATGGTGATGCATTTTTTCTTGTCGATGGAGTCCTCTGTGAGTCCCATGTTCTTTATGAGTTTGAGGGAACAAATGTTGAAGCCTACGCCTCCATCCACCAGGACCCCTTTGACTTTATTTTTGTGAATCAACACTTGAAGGTGGAGTGCACGATTATGAGATGGTTGGGTGGGGAAATATTGATCAAATAATGTGAAGAGATTTTGGGTAATAATGTTACCAACCATAGCCTGGAGATTTGGGCAGGGGTTCTCTTTAGCTGGTCGATGACACTATAGTCATAGGGAATGACTTTTGTATCTGAAATAGGGGTCTTAGATGGCTGTGATAACCCTACAATAGTAACCTTGCCACCACGTGTGGTGAATCCACAATTGGTGTTGGATCCTTTGATGTTAATGACCATGACCATCTCATCTATGCATGTGACAGTGTCTTCATATACGAGGTTTGCACTAGCATACTTTTGCTTCCGTTTGGTGTTCCCTTAGTTATTTCCTTGATTATGATTCGACATCGAATTCATTTATATTTTAAGGTCCTGATTTCCAGGTGGTTGTTCAACGTTTATGATCTTGTCCTCAATGAGGTCTTGGATGATATTTCTCAACCTCATGCAGTTTGGAGTTGTGTGTCCCTTGATTTTGAGAAAATAACAGAGGATATTTTCATTGTACCATGGTGGTTTTTTCATGGGTTCTGTGTATTTCTTAGAGTTGGAGATTTTGATAAGGTTTTCCTTAACCAACTTCTTCATTATGGATTCAATTTATTCTCTGAGGGCCATGAACTTCCGCTTAGGAGGATACTTGTTTCGAGGAGGTGGTCCTCTTTGATTGCCCAAGTTATTGATTTATTTGTTTGGAAGCAATTATTTTTGTGTAATTGTATTAGTTTGCACATTATTGTGGTTGTGATTCTATGGTTGGTGATTAGTCTAGATGTTTTGTTTAGGAGCATTGATGACCACCTTAGCATTGACCACTTTGTCATTTGTGATATTTTTGTTCCTCGACCATTTTCGAGGTTTATCATTATAATTGGTGGATATTCGATTATCTTGTTGTGGAGGAAATGTCGATGTGCCTCCTCATGTAGTAAGGTCTCTTTCAATATTGAGCACCTTTGGGATCAAATGATCATATGTTGTGATGCATTGCATTTTTAAGTAGAATGCCAAGTTTTCATTTAGATTGGATATGATTGTACAAACTTGTTGTTCTTATGGCATGGTCCACTTTCTTTGATTGGCCTTGGATCACCATCTTTGCCAGAAGGATGTGAATATATCTCTCCTTTTCTTTGTTTAAGCATTGATAGCTCTTCCAAACTAACATTTTCACCCTTGTTGAATGCATAGTTTATAAGGAAATCTTCCACAATTTCTTGGAATATTTTAATGCCTATGGGTAGGTGAGAAAATCATTCTATGGTAGGGCCAGTCAGACTTTGAGGGAAAAGTCACATTGGATATCTGTCATTGTATGCAACCTCCATGCAATGCACTTGAAATTCTCTGACATGATTTTCAGGGTTTCCAGTTCCATTATACTTATCAAATTTGGGGATCTCAAATCCCTTTAGGAATGGTACCATTGTGATATCTTTGTCAAATGGATAGGGACACATGTTTCCCAACATTCTGGTCATTTTTCCTACTTGGAGGTCTAGTACGTGTTGCGATAGCAGTTTGATTTGTGTTGCAACATCATTATGTGGGTCAGGAGGTGGGATGAATGTGTTTTGAGGTGTTTTCGGTGTTTGAATGATGAGAGGGGTGTTGGTGGGGGTTTTTTGTAAGCTTTGTTGTGAATTTAAGGCATGTTGATATGTCTACATTTGTGTCAACAACGCTTGTTGTTGATCTTGTTGTTGTTGTTCCAATGAAGCTTGTTGTTGTTCCAGTTTCCGTTGTTCCCATAAAGCTTGTTGTGGGTCTAGCTATTGTTGCGCTAGCAAAGATTTTTGTTGGTCTAGCAATTGTTGCACCAACAAAGCTTGTTGTTGGTATAGCTATTGTTGTGCCAAAAAATCTTTTTGTTGGTTTAGCTATTGTTGCACCAACAAAGCTTGTTATTGGTCTAGCTTCTATTGCACCAAAAAACCTTGTTTCTAGTCTAGTTGTTGTTGTGCCAAAAAAGCTTGTTGTTGGTCTAGTTGTTGTTGTGCCAACAAAGCTTGTTGTTTAGCTTTTTTCTATGCCTTAGAATCTTGGAAGGATTTTTGGTATGCTTGTTGATGAATTGCTTGCAATTATGATCAGTATTGTGATTGCAATTTTCAAGCTTTGTGCTAAGCTTGAGGTTGAGCTTGTGCTTGTTGGGTTGCTTGTGTGTCTTGCAGGGCTTGTGTAACTTGTTGGGCAGCTAGTTGTTCTTGCACTTGTTGAGTAGCCTATTGTGCAGCTTGTTGGTTTTGTTGAATTACCCTTTGATGGTTGGCCTTTTGGACTGCCTAAATCATGGTCATGAATGAATTCATCAATTTGGATTTTTGTGGGATTGGTGGTGGGTTGGGAATGGTGCTAACCGTTGTGGCAGGCAAAGGGGTTATGTTGGTAGCTAGGACATGGGTTGTTGGTGGTGTGGTTGAGATGCTCGGTTCTTGAGAAGGTATTTTTTGAGGGATTTGGGGATAGGTTGATATATTGACCGTGGTGGCTTGAATGGTTTCCACTTGTTGTTGTGATGCTGCTGAAAAAAGGAGAGGAGTTGATGTCATACTCAAATTTCCTTGATTTGAGAAACTAGAAATAGGTAGGGGGTGAAGACCCAACCCAAGAGGTTATATGGATGTGAGAAGTAACAAAGGGAATGATGGTATGTTCCCTTGGAAGAGTGATGATGAGAATGGGTTAGTGAATCCTATTGTTCCAAAAAATCCACCTGTTCATTATGATAGAGAAGTTTGTATGCTTAGCAGATGGATTGATGTTGCATGGAATGAGGATGAATCTGCATGATTATGGAAAGTGAGCAAGATGTATGGGTGTGATGGATTCACCAGGACAAAATTATCTGGTGTGGTGCTAATATTTACCTCTCTGTTGTTTACAAGGCAATGCTTTTGTAATTCATAAAACATGGCACTTCCTTTGTTAACAATTGTTGAGGTTGATGTGACTGTCAATATGGTTTGGGGAATTTCTTGAGTGATGTTTGGAATTGACATTAGGGTTATGGTTGCAAGAGGTCATTCCATACTAGTGCTTACGTCAAGGTCATAAGGGAATTGGACCCCTCCTTCCATTAATGTGTGTATGTATAGAGAAGGATTAAGTTTAAGCATGGCATTAACAATTCTATGATTCTCTAGATTTTGAATCATTTCAGTTATTTCCTTTTGTGTCATTCCTAAGTCCTCGTTGATGATTTCCTCTTCATAGTCTTCCTCTTGAGGATTTTGTGATGGTTTACTTCAGTGGATTCTTAACTTAAGTCACCTGAAGTTGATATTTCATTGGTGTTTCCCATGTTCCTCTTGTGTTGTGATATTTTTTGGACCATAAAATAAAGACCGTTTGATCTTAATATTTAGTCCCAAAAAATGAGGAGAACTAGGAGAGCCCAAGGATCAAAAGGGGTGATGATGGGGATGAGATAAATGGATGATGTGAATGAGTGAAAATATTGAAGAAATTTTAGGGGTGATGCTAAAATTTTAAGGCTTGAATTGATTTGATTTGGATAGTTTTACTAAGTGTGTTAAGCCAAACAAGATGATGGTGGACTCATAAGTTCTAGGAAGTTGTGTTATCCTAGGGAAAAATCGCACAAGAGAATGAATTGACTAAGTGTGTTAAGCCAATCAAGGTGATCATGAACTAGTAGAACTTCATAAGTTTTGTTATCCTAGAGGTACAATTTTTTTCAAGAGGATTGATAATTTGTGTAGGTGTATTAAGTCAAACAAAGTGATGCTGATTTTGACTCTAAGCTTAGCATAAATGATTTTCAAAGTTCTCAAGATTTTTTTGGTGAGATGAAATTTTATTGATGGAGAGATGTATGATGATTTTGATCCTAGACTTGACCTAGATAAGAATATTTTTTATAACACCTCGGTATTAAAGAACATGCCATACTTCCTATGTGAGAAAAAAAAAACATTTCAAAAGGCTTAAGATTTTGTTGATAATAGAACTCATGCAAAATTGGGTTGTTATTTGAAGCCTTCTTGTAGAAATTATACACTAATCTTTCTCTAATTTAAAAAAGTATTTCAAGACACTCCTCACAAGCTTTTAGACTAATTTTCTTGAACTTTGGTTTTTAAATTTTTACTTTATGAGAAATCATTTGAGAACACACATTCGTGAGGTCCAGTTGTTCTTTATCTTTTTTTAGTGAGTTCCGTTTACCAATTTTTTTTTATTGATTTATGATTTCAACCTAAATGTCTATCTCATAATCCCTTTCATTCTAGAAGGTCCATTATGTGAAAATCAAGGTCTCAAGAGCATATTTTCCTAGGTTGACTTTAGTGGAAACAAATGATGATTAAACCCAAGAACTTAGAAACCTCTAAGGATGGAATCCCTAGGGCAAGAAAGAGCACTTGGATTCTTCAAGAGTATTTTTTTCCTCCAAAGGGTTTGAAATTTCAAATATTTTGTGAATGTTTGTTTCTCAATGTTTTAGATCAAGCAAGGTGTTCCGATTTCAAGAACATGTACAATCCCTAGGCTGAAAAGATAATATTTGTTGGGTTCCCCCTTGGATGAATTCATTTGTGCATATTTAGTGTGGATGATTAGATTCTTGGCCACACAAGCTCCCCCTTATAGTGCACTCACTTCTCAATTCAATCAAGAATCAATACCCATGAATACCCCATGGCATACTTTTCATCTCTACAAAAAACCACATGTATAATGTGGGGCAACTTCAAAGGACATGACCTTTTGCATCAAAAAATAGATAGGATTTTGGCCTTTTCTAAACAAGAGGTTTTAATGTGGTCATTTTGTTCATGGGGGACTATCCAGTACGACGAGAGACCATTGCTTCCCTTCTTGTCAAAATAATCCTCCTGATATTGGCCTTTGTTCCAATATCCCCGTTTATATCCTAGGTGGAATTCTCTTGGCTTTAGTGTGTTCATGGTTGGGTCGTTCCCTTGGGTGATTAATTTTTCCCACAAGGCAGGCCCTCTAAGATAAAAAAAATAAAGCAAGCATATCCTGCAGTTCGATCAACCTTCATTGAAAAAAAAATGGAGGACACTCGCAATATGCCACACTCACACTCACAAGATTGGTTCAATTTTAATCCAAAAATAGAAGTGTGGAGGAAATTAGTTTACTCAACTTAAGATCACCAAAAGAAATTTTGATTCTCAAGATCACCATAATCCATGCGAGAATCACATACATCCTTTTGATGATATTATCTTGAATAAATAATTACAAAACAAAGAAACACTTAATCATTTTAAGCCCACAAAGAAAAATGAATTCTTTTTAAAGCACCAAATCAAATATGAAGTTTGTTTTATTAAAAAATTTAAACCTCAACCAAATATAGTAAATTGTTCCTAAGGTTCTTTTTAAGCCTTTTGTTTGCAAAATTTGAAAAGGAAATTTGTTTTGTTATTTTTAGAGCCCAAAAGGAAATTTAGTGTTTTCTAAAGCATGGAAGGTAACAAATCCTTAAAAGAGATTCAGAATTATCTAAAGTGTTAAAAAACACTATAGTGTTCAAAATAACTTAGTATAAGATGGGAATGATGCCATCATGTAACCTTCTATTTCACTTTCTTTGTTGTCCTAACCCACAAAATGATAAAAACCATAGAATACAGGAACAACAAGCAGGTCAATAACTCAAAAATCTGAAAACAAAAAGGCACATGTTGAAAAAATAAATTAGAATTTTTGACTATTTTTTAGCAGCACAATTAGAAAATGCAACGTGGTTTGAAAATATGGTGGTTCTATGTAGTGTTGCAGCTTTCACTGAGTGTGGTGCTTTGTAGAAACAAAGAGTGCAGATGCGGCGGATTTTTACCAAGCAACATAGTTTGTAACTTAAAAGTCCACAATTTTTTTTGAAATTTTTAAATTTTTGAGTAAGAAAGTGGGTGTGTCGTAGTTTAGAATAAGTGTGGTGCAATATGGCATCACATCTTTGAAATCTGTGCAATATAGCACCACATGACTGTCAACGACACAATTTCCTGTGTACATAAAAACAAATGTTAAAAAACACATTTTTTTTGAAAAACATGATGAAATCCTTGAGATTTGCCCTCCTTCTCATGCCAAAATGTGAACCCTAGTTTAATATCTGCATAAATGCAACAAACAAACACATTATTAGCTCAATATGCAAGGTAAAGTAAAGATTCCCCATGAAATCCATTTACAAAAATTAAATAGAAAAAAAATGAAGAACAATGCAATAAACCAAATCAAATCTATCTAATCAAAGCAAACTCTTGATCCCATAGGGGAATTGGTGCCAATTCATGTGTCAAAATTGGCCCTTTCCCAACTCCTTTGTTGCAATGTTGATGATGTGTGGATGATTGAATCTCCTTGATGAGATTTTGGCATAACCTAGCTATGAAATTATGAAAATGATGAATACTTGAGGAGAGATGGACAAAATTAGCTCTCAATGTGAAGAGAGTAACTTTGCATGAGATTGCGGATGTTGAATGAGAGGAAGAACCTTTCATTTATAAATTTCCAAAATGGAAAAGAGAGAGAAATTGAGCAATGTGGGACCATTCAACATTCAATGGCTTTGTGCCACTTGTCAAGATGTGAATGGTTGAAGATTGTGCACATTTTAGCCAAAGTGCCAATAAATGTAATTAGGTGGAACTTTAAATTGAGGAAATTACATGTGAGAGGGAAAAAGGAATGAAATAAATGCCACTTGGCTCAATGCACAAGAACATGTAAGAGGAGTGAATGCCTTGTTGGAAGTACCCATCACTTGGATTTTTGAATTCAAATTTGAGAGAATATTCCTTCCTTATTCCTTGTTGAAAGAAAATAGGAAATTAAATAAATCAAAGTAATTGATTTATTGTGCAAGTTGCATTCTCTAGAGGATTTTAGTGATTGAGATTAAATTAATCAAGATTTGATCAATTTAATGAGGGATTAGACGATTTGACAATTTTGACTCAAATTTATGAGCTGATTTAAATCATAATTGAGAGGAAAGGATTAATTAAATAATTTTTATTTATTTATTTAACCAAAGGGGATAATGTTAGATTAAATTAAATAAGGTTTAATTTATTCAATTTAATAAGAGGACTTTAGAGATTTAATTAAATAAAATGAATTATTTAATTAAAAGGGATTTTATGTTTAATTAAATTAAATTGATTAATTTAATCAATAGGGGGGAAAGACCTAATTAGTTAAATAATGATTTATCTAATTAAGAGACAAAAGTTGGTGATACGTTGAGAGTGTGATTCAAGAAGAGATGTCGTTAGTAGTCAGGATCAAGTGTGTTGGATTGAATTTGTACATTTTCCATGTCTACAATGACAAGTTTAGAGGGAAAAAGAAATGGAGTTAATGCCACTTGGATCAAGGAAAATGACATGTAAGAAGCCTTTACTGCCTTGTTGGATGTACTCATCCCTTTTGGAGGGATTTTCAAATTTGAGGAATATTCCCTTATTGATGTCATGTTGAGGGAAAATAAAAGAATTATTAAATCAATTAAATTGATTTATTGGTGCAAGTTGCAAAATCTAAAGGATTGGAATGATTAGGATTAGGATTAATCATTATTTGATCAATTTAAGTAGAAATTAGATGTTTTGACAATTTTATTTAGATTTTTGGATTAATTTAAATCAAAGTTGAGAGGAATAATGATTTAGATTTAATTAAATAAAGATTGATTTATTTAATTAAAGAATGGGGTGTTAGATTGAATCAAATAAAAATTAATTTATTTAATTTAAGGAGATGAATTTAGAGATTCAATTAAATAAAGTGAATTATTTAATTAAAAGAGAGACTATAGGATTAATTAAACAAAATAATTTATTTAATTAATAGAAGTAGGTGACTAAATCTGATTTATTTATTTAAGAGATGAAATGTGATGATTAGAAAGAGATGATTCAAGATGAATTGATGCTAGTAAGATCAAGATTATATGTGTAGGATTGAATTGTATATTTTTCGTGTCTACACCCTCTAAGATTCAATTTCTTCTAGGAAATTTGATATGATCATGAAGGAGCACAAATAGGGGTTGTAATATCTTATATATGAGTATATATTTATACCTCTATTTTGGGTTATTTTTAGCTTTTACTTATGGTTGAGGCTCTATTTTCAACATATATTTATACCTCTCGTTCATGATTCTCTTTTGACAACTTGATAACTTGTATTTGACAATGTTGTCCTCATCTAAAAATTCATCACCACACAAAAAAACCTTTGAGATAGGAAAAAAAAAAGGTTATTGTAAAGTGGAACAAAATTATCTCTTATCCTCATATAGAGAGTTTGTAAGCATCGCAATTTTAGAGTAATAGTTTGTCGAAGATTGTAGTCATTTTTTAGTTTGAACTCTTAAGGGATAAAATTGGTTGAATGTAGCTTGGATTGATTCTGCATGTTTGGGTAAAAAGTAGGACCATTCCTAGTGTAAATTTACCCATATTGACACATTGCAACATTTTGTTTGGTTACACAAGTTATAGAATGAAAGTTGCACCACTTTGTAACTTTACACTACTTCTGTTTGAATACTTTTTCCTTGAATGAAAAGTCATCACCATGATAAAATTACCTTTAAGATAGAAAGAAATGAGAGAGTTTATTGTAAAGGGGCCCAAATCAATCCTCTAGTCTCAAATGGAGATTTTGTAATCATCACGATTTCCAAGTAATAGCTCATCAAATATTGCAACCATTTTGCACTTTGTACTCTAAAGGGACTGAGTTGGTTGAATGTAGCTCAAAGTGATTCGGTGTGTTTTGGCGCAAAATAATACCATTCTTAGAGAAAACGTACCCATTCAAACACATTTAAATAGTGTGTTTGGTCATATCAGTTGCAAAATGAAAGTTACACCACTTTGCAATTTTGAGCACTTGTATTTCATAATTATTTCCTCAAATGAAAAGTCATCACCATGAGAAAATTCCTCTGAAATAGAAAAATCTAAGAGAGCTTATTATAGAGGGGCCTAATGTGATCTCATAGCTTCAGCCAAAGTATTGTCAACATAATGGTTTCCAAGTAATATCTCATCAAATATTATAGTCATTTTATACTTTGGACTCTTAAGTGATCGAGCCGATTTAATGTAGTTCAGAGTGATTTGTCATGTTTGGGTCCAAAAGAGGATCATTCCTAGCATAAATGTACCCATCTAGATGCATTGGAATTGTCTATTTAGTTACACGAGCTGCATAATGAAATTTACAACACTATACAATTTTATGCTATTTGCATTTGATAATTTTTTCCTCAAATCAAAAGTCATCACCATGGGAAAATAAATCTAAAATAGAAAAAAATGGGAGAGGTTATTGTAGAGGGTCCCAACATGATCTCATAGCCTTACATAGAGATTTTGTAAGAATCACAATTTTTTAGTAATACCCTAGCGAAGATTGTAGTCATTTCATGATGTGGAATCTTAAGGGATCAAGTTGGTTGAATGTAGTTCAAAGTGATTCAATGTGTTTGGATGTTATACCATACCTAACATAAACATGATCATTCAAACATGTTGGAATAGTCTATTTGGTCACACGATTTGTAAAGCAAAATTTGCACCACTTTGCAACTTTACACTACTTACATTTCATAACTTTTTCCTCAAATGAAAATTCATCAACATGGTAAAATGCCTCTGAAAATAAAAAAATAAGAGAAGTTATTGTAGAGGGTCCCAATAGGATCCCATAGCCTTAGATGGAGAATTTTTAAGCATCATGATTACCAATTAATAGCTCATAAAAAAATGTATTCATTTTTCACTTTGGACTCTTAGGGGATCGAGCTAGTTGAACGTAGCTCAAAGTGATTTGACATGTGTGGGTGAAAAAGAGGACCATTCCTAGCATAAAATTACCCATGTGAATGTGTTGGAATAGTCTATTTGGTCACATGAGTTGCAGAACAAAAGTTGCACCACTTTTCAACTTTATATTTCTTGCATTTGACAACTTTTTTCCTTAAATGAAAAGTCATCACCATCGGAAAATTCCTACGAAATAGAAAAAATTGAGAGAGGTTTGTAGAGGGGATCAACATGATCCCATATCCTTAGATAGATAGTTTTTAAGTTTCATGATTTCCAAATAATATTTCATTGAAGATTGTATCCATTTTGCACTTTAGACTCTTAAGGGACCGAGTTGGTTGAATGTAGCTCGAAGTGATTTGACATGTTTGGGTGGAAATGAATACCATGTCTAGCATAAACATACCCATCTAGATGGGTTGGAATAGTCTATTTGGTTACACAAGTTGCAAAATGAAATTTGCACCACTTTTCAACTATACATTACTTGCATTTTGACAACCTTTTCCTCAAATGAAAAGTATTCAGCATGGGAAAACACCTCCAAAATAGAAAATTTTAGGAGAGTTTATTGTAGAGGGGCATAACACAATCCCATAACCTCAGATAGAGATTTTGTAAGCATCATTATTTTTGAGTAATAGTCCATCAAAGATTGTATATATTTTTCACTTTAAACTCTTAAGAGATTCAATCAATTGAACATATCTTGGATTGATTCGACGTGTTTAGATGAAAAATTAGACCATGCACAGTGTAAAAATACCCATCTATATGCATTGGAACAATCAATTTCGTTACATAAGTTGCAAAATGAAAGTTGCACCACTTTGAAACTTTATATTGCTTGAATTTGATAAAATTTTCCTCAATGAAAAGTTGTCACTATGGGAAAACACCTCTGAAATAGAAAAAATTGAAATAGGTTATTTTAGAGGTTCCAAATATAATCTTATATCCTTAGACAAAGAGTTTGTAAGCATCAAGGTTTGTGAGTAATAACCTATCAAAAATTGTAACCATTTTGCACTTTGGACTCTTAAGGGATTGAGCCAATTGAACATATCTTAGAGTGATTCAACATGTTTGGGTGTGAAAGAGGACCATTCCTAGCATAAATATACCAATCTAGATGCATTGGAATAGTTTTTTTGGTCTCACAAGTTGTAGAACAAAATTTGCACCACTTTGCAGATTGACACTACTTGCTTTTGACAACCTTTTCCTCAAATGTAAAGTCATCACCATGGGAAAACACCTTCGGGAAACAAAAACAGAGAGATTTTACTATAGTGGGTCCCAATGCAATCTTGTAGCCTCATACAAAGAGTTTGTAAGCATCATGATTTTTTAGTAATAGATTGTCAAAGATTTCAAAAAATTTACACTTTTGACTCTTAAGGGATCAAATTGGTTGAATGTAGCTCAGAGTGATTCAACATGTTTGGGTGGGAAAAAAATACCATTCTTAGTGCAGCTATACCCATCTAGATGCATTGGAATAGTCTATTTGGTCACATGAGTTGTAGAACTAAAGTTGCACCACTTTGCAACTTTACACTACATGCATTTGGCAAAAAAATTCTTCAAATGAAAAGTCGTCACCACGGGAAAAAACCTCCAAGAAGAAAAAATCAAGAGAGGTTATTGTAGAGGTTCTCAATGTGATACCCTAGCCTTAGATGAAGAGTTAGTAAGCATAATGGTTTTAAAGAAATAACCTGTCAAAGATTGCAACTATTTTACACTTTGGACTCTTAAGGGATCGAGTCGGTTGAACGTATCTCAAAGTAATTTGACATTTTTTGGTGTGAAATAGGACCATTCCTAGGATAAAAATACCCATGTGGATATTTTGGAATAGTCTATTTGGTCACACGAGTTCAAAAACAAAAGTTGCACCACTTTCCAGCTTTACACTGCTTACATTTGACAACTTTTTTCTCAAATGAAAAGTTATCACCATAGTAAAATAAATTTGAGATAGAAAAAAACTAAGAAATTTTATTGTAGAGGGGCCTAACACGATCCCATATCCTTATATAGAGAGTTTTTAAGTGTCACAATTTTCAAATAATATGTCGAAGATTGTATCCTTTTTGCACTTTAGACTCTTAAGGGATCGAGTGGGTATGTTTGGGTGTATAAGAGGACCATGTATAGTGTAAATTTACCCATTCATATGCATTTGAATAGTCCATTTGGATATACAAGTTATAAAATGAAATTTGCACCACTTTGTAAATTTACACTGCTTCCATTTGGTAACTTTTTCTTTAAATAAAAAATCATCACCATATAAAAATTCCTCCAAAATAGAAAAAAATAAGAGATTTTATGTTAGAGGGGCCCAACCTAATCTCATAGCCTCAAAAAAATATTTTTTAAGCATCATGGTTTCCAAGTAATATCCCATCAAATATTGTAGCCATTTTTCACTTTAGAATCTTAAGGGATCGAGTCGGTTTTACATAGATCAAAGTGATTCAACATGTTTGGGTGAAAAATAGGACCATTACTAGCATAAAAATACCAATTAATATACATTGGAATATTTCATCTAGTTACATGAGTTTTAGAATGAAAGTTGCACTACTTTGCAACTTTTTTCTCAAGTGAAAAGTCACGACCACGAGAAAACACCTATGAAATAGAAAAAATAGAGGGGCCCAATCCAATCTTGTATCCTCAAATGGAGATTTTTTAAGCATCATGATTTCCATGTAATATCCTATATAAGGTTGTGTATTCAATTTACACTTTGGACTCTTAAGGGATCAAGTCACTTAAACATATCTTAGAGTGATTCAATGTGTTTGGGTGAAAAATAGGACTATGTCTAGCATAAATGTATCCATGCAAAAATTTTGTAATAGTTTTTTTGGTCACACGCATTGCAAAAAAAAAATTGCACCACTTTGCAACTTTACACTTCTTGCATTTGATTTTTTCCTCAAATAAAAAATCATCACCATAGAAAAATGCCTCCATGATAGAAAAAATAGATAGAGGTTATTGTAAAGGGGCCGAATGTGATCCTATATCCTTAGATGAATAATTTGTAAATTTTACGGTTTCTGAGTAATAGCCCATCAAAGATTGCAACCATTTTGTAGTTTGGACTCTTAAGGGATCGAGTCGGTTGAAGGTAGCTTGGAGTGATTCGGCCTATTTGGGTGAAAAATAGGACCATTCCTAGTGTAAACATACTCATCTGGATGCATTCGAATAGTTTATCTAGTCACATGAGTTATTGAATGAAAGTTGCACCACATTGTAACTTTACACTGCTTGCATTTGACACTTTTTTCCATCAAGTGAAAACTAGACACCATGGGAAAATGCCTCTCAGATAGAAAAAATTAAGAGAGGTTATTATAGAGGGGCCCAATGTAATCCTAAAACCTCAAATGAAATTCCTATAACTAACACAGTATTTGGGTAACAATTCGTCAAAAATTTCTACCCTTTTACAATTTGGACTTTTAAAAGATTATACCACATGAATGTAGCTCAGACCAATTCAACATGTATGCGTACAAAATATTATTATTCCTAACCTAAAACTACCCATAAAAATGCATTGGAATTGTCAGTTTGATCGTACGAGTTGTAAAACAAAAGTTGCACCACTTTGCAACTTTACACTACTTACATTTGACACTTTTTCCATCAACTGAAAAATTGACACCGTGATAAAATGACTTCGAGATAAAAAAAACTAAGAGAGATTATTGTAGAGGGGCTCAACGTGATCATGTGGCTTTAGATAGAGATTTTGTAAGCGTTACTATTTCTAATTAATATCTTGTCGAAGATTGCCACCATTTTTCACTTTGGACTCTTAAGGGATTGAGTCGATTAAACGTAGCTCGGATTTATTTGGCATGTTTGGGTGTGAAAGAGGACCATTCCTAGTATAAAATTACCCATCTATATGTGTTGGAGTAGTCTATTTGGTTGTTCGAGTTGTATAATGAAAGTTGCACCACTTTGCAACTTTACACTACTTGCATTTGACACTTTTTTCATCAAGCGAAAACTAGACACCATGGGAAAATGACTTTGAGATTAAAAATCCAAGAGAGGTTATTATAGAGGGTGCCTATGTGATCCTAATGCCTCAGAATAAATTCTTGTAACTTACATATTCTTTGAGTAACAAGACATCAAATATTGTTTCCCTTTTGTAATTTGGATTGTTAAAGGATTATGCTACATGAACTACAAATTTTTTAGGGTAGCAATAAATAGGCACTAGGGAACTAGATCTCAAACTCAAGTACAAATTTTTGAGGGTAGCCATGAAATTTTAGTTGGAGTTCACATCTGTGAAGAACTTGTGGGTTACTTGAGTTAATTCATGTTACTTGAACAACATCTAACAAGTCATACATGCTTCTATTAATTTTAAATGTGATTATTTTTACATGTTGACATTATTTTATGATGTTATGCATAATTGTTTTTACAAATTGAGATTCTTAAATGTTTGTGTGAATAAACGGTATGCTATATTGATATTGCTATATAATAATTAGGTTTATTTGTTTTAATAAATGAAGTTTTTATAATAAGTTAGTCAAGTGGCTCTAGTTATAATTGTTGGAGTGAAAATATACTAAGAGGGGAGGGTGAATTAGTGTTTATAATTTCTATTCTAAGTTAACTAAAACTAAAAAGAACCATACATCTGTTCTCATTTATTAATAATAGAATCATTCATGAATTCAAATGCAATCATATAAACTGCAATGAGTAGTGTAACATTCTATTTTAAAGCAGTAAAGCACTGAAGAAAATGAATCATAGAGACACAAATAGACACAAGATATGCCGAGTGTAAAACCCTCTTGGGGTAGAAAATCACTCCTAAACCTGCTGCCTTTTTCAAGCTTTCATTTCAATAATTATTTTGACATAGCCTCAATGGCTAATTTCTGAGCATCGACTCAAGGAGCACCAATCCCTCTATTTAGAGACACCAATCTCAAGGAGCACCAAACCATTTTATGGTATTCAATAGAACGTACAATAGTACAAAGAATCTTTGTGTTTCACTTATTTCTGTCAAGTGCCTCTTGATAGACAATGCATAGAATTTTCAAGAGTCAAGATTGACTCTTCAAAATTCCATACATAATCTAATCTTGATACAAATTGAGGAAAATAAATTAGTTATAGTAACAATACAAATCCTCATCAAGACTGCATTACATTGATATATCTTTTCTTTCTTTTCTCACTTTTTGATTTTCAAACTTTTTCCATACAAAAACCTAAAAAACTGACTACACACTATGTTTTCCAAATTTTCAGTAGTAAAGAACGGAATGGACTTTCACATGTATTAATAGTAATTTCCCTTGTTTAAAATTTTGTTTTTCTGTCATGATAGAGCCCTAATCTCTTCGTTTTTGTCTTTTTACAGAAAACATCATTACATTTAGGAAGAATTACCACTGTTTTCTCATTTTCCACTTTCAAGGAGTTATACAAGGTTAATTTTTAGGTTACAATACTATTTTCAAACAATAGTTCCAGATGTTGCAGAGATCATGAGTGAAGGATTTGTACAGAGTTGTTTTCAGGTTGGAGTCACTAATATCAAACAACATTTTTAGAATATACCGAGTCCTAAAGAAATAGATTGTTACTTTCTGACAAGAACTGAATAGAAGTTCCCAAAACAAAGTGTAACTGAAACTTTTCTCCACAAGTGACCTACACATGTAGTGCTTACCCAAGTAGTAATAAAGTAATACATATTTCATTAGAAAAGTAGACAATGAAGCTACTATGAAAATGAAGTAACTAGAACCCCAAACAACATGTAACCTAGAACAAGTAATCATGCACTAAATAATAGTTACCCACGATTCCAGGTAAGGAACAAAAGAGAGTCTTAGCTTTCAAGATGACCCACAAAATTAAAGAAACGTTTCATATTTTCCATGAAAAGGAATAGACGTTTTTCATTTATCCTTTTGCAAAATAAACATAACTCGAAATCACCTTGCTTGTGAAGTAACAGATATGAACAACAAACTGAAAGAATAATACCTGAGAAAACTAGAAATGCATTTCCCATGTGTGATTTACTAGGCCTATGAAGTTGCAGAGTAGCTTGAGTTCTTTCCCCATTCGGGCTTCCAACTGATGGTAAGAAACTGACAGGAGAAACGACCATTGTGATGGTCTTCCAATGTTACCAATACACTTTTAAATATTAGTGAAGCAACAAAAACAACAGTGAAACGACTGTGAGATACCCAACTCAATGATGATGGCCAGTAGGGTTCCAAACCCTTCGAAGCAAGAGAAACAAAGAATAATGACCTAAACTTCCAATGTAAGCGAAAATGAAATCCTTTGCTGAGATGGATAAAGTTTTTGATTCTGAGAGGATAGTTAATGATAAGTTAAAAAAATCATGATAACCTTTGAAATCCATGGGTAGATAAGATCAATATGCCAACCAAAACACAAAATAAATCATTTTCCAAATGCCAAGTAAACTACCAACACAATAGTGCCTTCAAAGCATTATTTTGATAAGACCACATTACTCACACATGTCGATTTCAAAATACATAATATTTTCCAATGATCAAAGCTTAGTCACATCCAACATGACATAAAATCATTAATCAAAATTTGTATACCTGTAGTTGGCCTTGAGGCCTGAAATAAATGTCAACCAATAAACCCAAGTCAAATGCAAATAGGAGATCAAATTTGAATGCCTTTACCCAAAGGTTGATTTTCCAAAAACTCAATACCATATGAAAAATAATGGACTGAGTAAATCTCTTTTTCAAAGCCCAACAACAATATAATATCCAATTCCTTAAGAAGTGTAATAAAGGCTAGATATTATGCAAGATTCTGAATGCCATTCTCCCATACCAAATACCATAACCGAATGAAGAAGGAATGATCAAAGTGTATCTCAAGGCCATAAAAACAATTATGATCAAACCCCTATAATTTTCCAAATGATGAATACTGAGTGCTCAAAACATTAACAAGGTTGTTCCTCAAACCCATGCCATTGACTGAAAAATAGAGAAATATACCTTTGACGAATATCAAGATGCTTGTAACTGATCACGCATAAATAAACAACCTATAAAAGAACTGATCATGCCAATCACTTGTAATCAAGTGAAATACTGAAGAAAAAATGTTAAACCAGAAACATATCACCTGATCAATGAAACAAAGATCCAGTAACCAGAAAGCCTTAACCGAGATCTGCACATGGAGTTAAATGATCAGTACCACCATATATAATATAATCAGTGAAGTGAATGTGCCAATCAAAAAAGCAGATCAACTAAGAAGGTAACCACAAGGATGCTAGAGTATCACAAATTGACATCAAGGACAAAATAGCACAAGAGGGATTCAACAAACTCCCCCTTTGTCCTTGATGGAAAAACTGAGCCACCAAGCCAAATAATGAGCTATAACCGAATGCACATAATTCTCCCCCTTTTTGACACAAGGATAAAGGGAGAACAACAAAGATAAACTAGAAACAACTATGAATTTCCGTCAAACTATAGATGTAACCTTTAAGAAGCGAGTATGAGCTGTAGGAAGAGCTAACCAGCTCTGCCTATCACTGAGATAAACTGATTAAGATAACAAAGATTGAGAGACAAATCCCAATTGAGGACTAACTATTTCAAAAGTATCTTTAGCCAATAGTTTTGTAAAGATGTTAGGAACCCATGCTTGTGTAGGAACATATTGCACGGATACCTCATTAGCTAGCACCTTTTCACAAAGAAAATGAAACTTTATAGCTATATGTTTAGTTCGAGAGTGCATAACTAGATTTTTTGAGATATTGATTGCACTAGTATTATCACACAAAATAGTAATAGGTTTTGGAATTTCAATACTGATAACTGATAATGTTTGTGACATCCAAATTACTTGAGTGCAGCAAGAAGTGGCAGCTATATATTATGCTTCAGTAGTAAAGAGCAAAATAAATTCTTTCTTTTTGTTGTGCCAGGCCACTAAATGATCACCAAGAAAGAAAGAAGCACCATTGGTGCTTTTCCTATCATCTAAACAACCTGCCCAATCAGAATCAGTATAAGATACTAAAGAGAAATCATTGCTTCTAGGATACCAGAGCCCATAATCAATTGTGCTTTGTACATACTTAAGAATCCTTCTCAGAACATTGATGTGAGATTCCTTAGGAGATGATTGAAAAAAAACAACCATGCAAACAACTTGCATTATGTCAGGTCTTGAGGTTGTTAGATACAATAGGCTACTAATCATTGACCTATAGTCAGTTGGGTTGACAACATGAGAGTCATCAACTTTGCTAAGTTTATAGCCAATAGCCATTGGAGTGCTCACAGGATGACTTTCATCCATTTTAAACCTTTTTAACATTTCTTTTGCATATCTTTCTTGAGATAAAAAGATGCCAAATTCAAGTTGTAAAATCTTAAGACCTAAGAACAATGACAGTACTCCCAATATAGACATTTCAAATTCAGATTCCATGATTTGTGAGAACTTTTTACTCAAGGCAATATTGTTGCAACCAAAAATTGTGTCATCAACATAAATTTCAACAACAAGAATATTAGATCCTTCAATTTTAAGATACATATTACTGTCTACTCCTCCTCTAATGAAACCTTTTGACAGTAAGTGACTGTCCAATCTGGAGTACCAAGCTCTAGGAGTTTGTTTTAGGCCATATAGAGCCTTTTTCAACCTATAGACATGATTTGGTTTGTTTTTAAAGGTAAATCCTTCAAGTTGTTCTATGTAAACTTATTCTTCTAAGTATCCATTTAGAAAGGCACTTTTTACATCCATTTGATATATAGTGAAATTTTTGAAAATAGAATATGCCAAGAAAATTCTAATTGATTCAAGCCTAGAAACTGGAGCAAAGGTTTCACCGAAATCAATACCTTCTTGTTGAGCATATCCTTTATAGACATATCTAGCCTTGTTGTGAACAACATGACCATTTTCATCATGTTTATTTCTAAAGATCCACTTGCCTCCTATGAAATTTTTGTCATCTAGTCTTGGGACTAGATACCAAGTCTGATTTTTTCAATTTGATCAATTTCTTCTTGCATTGCATTAAGCCAACATTCATCAGTTAGAGCTTCATCAATTTTTTTCACTCAAACTGAGTGATTAAACAAAAAGCAGTAAGCTCATCTATGCGAGCGTTTTCATTATAATTAACTATTCTTTTTCTTGTTTGAACTCATGCTGATTTATCTCCTATAATAAGATCTTTAGGATGGTTTTTAGCAAGAAATTTTGAAGGAATTTTAGTTTCACATTTTTCTGAGTTGATTTCAACATCTTCAAATTTTTCTTTAGCAAGTTTAGGACTTGTTGGTTTTGTTTCAGGCTTTGCAGTTTCAAAGCCTTCTAAAATTATATCAAGTTCAAATTCATCCTCTTCATCATCCTACATAGGTTCAGCATCTAAAAGAAGATTTTCACCAAATTTGACATTAATTGATTCAACAATTTTGTTCAGCCTTTTGTTAAAGCATTTAAAGGCTTTGTTGTGAGTAGAGTATCCTAAGAAAATTCCCTCATCTGTTTTAGATTGAAAAATGCCTAAGTTTTCATCATCTCTCTTGATAAAACACTTGCAGCCAAATATTTTAAAATATTTAATTGAGGTGAATTTACCATACCATAGTTCATATGGAGTGAAATTTGATTTCACTCTGATCTAGACTCTATTCAAAATGTAGACATCTGTATGAACAACTTCTTTCCAGTACATAGTTGGCAGATTTTCTTCATTCAACATAGTTCTTTCCATCTCTTTTATAGTCCTATTCTTTCGCTCAAATACCCCATTTTGTTGGGGTGTTTTAGTAGCAACATATTGTCTTTTTATGCCATATTTGTCATAGTAGTCTATGAATTCTAACGAGGTGAATTCACCACCTTTTTTAGATCTTAAATATTTCAATTTTAAATCTGACTCTCTTTCTACCTATTTTCTAAAAACTTTAAAACGTTCAAAGGCTTCTGATTTATTCTTAAGAAAGGTAACCCATACCATATGAGAGTAGTCATCAACAAACAACATAAAATATTTCTCACCATTTATGGACCTAGTCCTTGTAGGACCACATAGGTCAGTATGAACAATTTGCAGAGGCTTAGTAGAGAAGTGTTCCTTGGATTTGAAGCTTACCTTAGTTTGCTTTCCTTTGAGACACTCTTTACAAACAACTTTGTTAGGTTTTCTAAGAATGGGAAGACCTCTTACATTTTGATTTTTGCTAATTCTGACCATATTGTCAAAATTAATGTGGCCTAGTCTCATGTGCCACAACCAGATTTCTTCAACATGAATCATTAAGCATATACCTTGATTTTTTTCATGTCCAGAGGTGTCATGTAAGTTGTAGACATTTTGCTTGATCCTTCTTCCAGTAGCAAAAACTATACCAGACTAGTTTTTTATTTCACATCCTTGTGAAGTGAACATGAGTTGATAGCCATTGTCACAAGTTTGAATGCCATTTAGAAGGTTATGTTTTAATCCTTCTACATAGTATACATTGTAGATAGGAGTGTCTTCATTCAGAAACAAAGATCCTCTTCCTTTGATTTGGATTCCAGAGTTGTCTCCGAACTTTACATATCCACCAAAATAGTCTTCTAGATTTGTAAAATTTTCTTTGTCACTAGTCATGTGGTTTGAACAACCACTATCCAGGACCCATAGGTCCTTTTTATTTGAGTGGAAAGTAGTTTGAACAAGCATAATATGTTCAATGTTTTTAACAACTTTGGGTTTCCAGACTTTGATAGTCTTAAGTTGTTTATTATGTTGATCAACATTGCATTGCTTAGTAGAATGACCCAAAGATTTGCATGTGAAACATCTAATCTGTCTTACAAAACCATGATTCTCCCTAAAGATAAATCTAGGAGTTCTAGAGTTCATAAATATGCAAGAGTTTAATTTGTGACCAAATTTATTGGAGAAGTAATAATACCTATAAAAGAGAGGGTAGGAGCTGTAAACCATTTTGTTGCTCCTAAAAGGATGAATATGATCCTTGACAAAATTAGGATGTTTGAGTTCAGGGCTTTTGTTTCCAGCCACAACATTGTCATTTGCACTATTATTTGAACATTCACCTTTCACAAAACCAATTCCTATTTTATCATTGTTCAATTTTTGTTTACTGATCATGTCATTCAGTTTAAGAGTGCTTTCATATTTCTCAATAGTCTCCCCGAGTTCTACAATCTCATGTTCAAGTTTTGGAATTTCTTGATCTTTAAAACTTATGCCAATGTGAAGACAATCTTCAACTCTCTTGGATTATTCAAGTTGAGTTTTTAATGAAATTATCTTAGGATTCATGATTTGCTCTTGTGAACTATCTTGAACAATATTTTTTTCCTGAGCACACATCTATTTTTTAAGTTTTCTTGGCTCTTTTAGAGCACATTTTAGTTCTCCTTCATAATCCACTCCACCTTCTTCAACATCATTGATGTTAGTTTCATCTTGTTGAATGATTTCATACATGAATATATTTTCATCCTCTTCATCTAAAGAGTCTTCAGATTCAGAGTTTGTCTCATTTTTGCTGAATAGGATTTTCTTCTTTTTGAAATTGAATTTTTGTTTGGGTTTATAAGCCTTTTTCTTGGCAAATTTCTCAAATTTTTTGTTATCACTGTTTGTGTCACCATAGGGGCACTTTGTAGCAAAGTGGCCTATTTTTCCACAATTAAAGCATTTGAAGGGAAGCTTTCCCTTATACTTTCCAGAACCCTTTTTGAGTTTCCTCACAAAGTGGGATTCCTTAGAATCAAAAAATTCTAATTCAGAGAGCTCATCCCTTTCTTTCCTTTCAGCATTAAATGCTGATTCTTTTGTAGTGGTGTTTTTTTTACTAATCCTCATTTCATAGGTAGTCAGAGTGCCTTGTAGACTATCAAGGGTAAGTTGGGTAAAGTGTTTCTTCTCTTCTAGAGTAGTTACCTTAGCTTTAAATTTTGTTGGTAAGGTTTTGATGACCTTGCTTACAACATGAAACACCTTGAATTCTTCTCCCAGACCCTTCATGGCATTTACTATTTCATCAACTCTCAAAAAGTAGTCAGCTACTTTTTCATCGTCCCTCATTTTTAATTCTTCAAACTGATGTTTTAAAGTGAGGAATTTAGACTGTTTTACCTTTTCATTTCCTTGATAGATAGTTTCAAGTTTAGTTCAGATTTCTCTAGCAGAATTGTAGTGCATGAATTTGATGAAAACATCTTTAGTCAGAGCACATAAAAGAGCATGCCTCGCTCTTACATTGGTTTCATATCTCTTAATTTCATTAGAAGTAGTTAGCAAAGTAGCTAGTACAGTGTACCTAGATAATACTATGCTCTAGACATCTAGGTCAATGGAACTTAAATAAGTCTCCATTCTGATTTTTCAGCTCCATCAAATAATGGAGCTCTAGTCATGGAAATACCTTCATGAGCTTGAGACATTTTGAATAGACTCTAAGTCCACAATCAATCCTAGGTTGGAAAAACCTATCAGAGAACCCTAGGCTATGATACCAATTGTTGGAGTGAAAATACATTGAGAGGGGGGGGGTGAATCAGTGTTTCTAACTTCTATTCTAATTTAACTAAAACTGAAAAGAACCATACATCTGTTCTCATTTATTAATGATAGAATCATTCATGAATTTGAATGCAATCATATAAACTGAAATGAGTAGTTTAACATTGCATTTTAAAGCAGTAAAGCACTAAATAAAATGAATCATAGAGACACAAATAGACACAAGATATGCCGAGTGGAAAAGCCTCCCGAGGTAGAAAAACCACTCTTGAGCCTTCTGCCTTTTTCAGGCTTTCATTTCAATAATTATTTTGACAAAGCCTCAATGGTTGATTTGTGAGTACTGACTCAAGCAACACAAACCCCTTTTCTTTTATTCAATAGAATGTACAATAGTACAGGGAATCTCTCTATTTCACTTATTTCTATCAAGTGCCTCTTGTCAGACAATGCATAGAATTTTCAAGATTCAAGATTGACTCTTCAGAATTCCATACATAATCTAATATTGATACAACTTGAGGAAACTAAATTAGTTACAGTAACAATACAGCTTCTCATCAAGGCTGCATTACATTGATATAGCTTTTCTTTCTTTTCTCACTTTTTTTTTTTCAAAATTTTTCCATACAAGAACAAAATGGACTTTCATATGTCTTAATAGTAATTTCCCTTGTTTTAAATTTTGTTTTTTTGTCATGATAGAGCCCTAATGTCTCTGTTTTTGTAGTTTTTCAAAAAACATCATTACATTTAGGAAGAATTACCACTATTTGCTCAGTTTCCACTTTCAAGGAATTATACAAGGTTAATTTTTAGGTTACAATATTACTGTCAAGCAACAGCTCCAGATGTTGCAGAGATCATGAGTGAGGGATTTGTATAGATTTGTTTTCAGGTTGCAGTCACTACTGTCAAACAATAGTTTTAGAATATATCGAATCCCATAGAAATAGATTGTTACTTTTTGACAAGAATTGAATAGAAGTTCCCAAAACAAAGTGTAACTGAAAATTTTCTCCACAAGCAGCCTGCACATGTAGTGCTTACCCAAGAAATAATAGATTAATACATATTTCATAAGAAAATTAGACAATGAAGCTACTATGAAAATGAAGTAACTAAAACCCCAAACAAAATGTAACCAAAAACAAGTAATCATGCAATAAATAGAAGTTACCCACGATTCTAGGTAAGGAACAGAAGAGACTCTTAGCTTTCAAGATGACCCACAAAATTAAAGAAACGTTTCATGAAACGTATATGATAACCTTTAAAGAATCTTGTCAAGAATTGGATTAAACGTTTTAGATTTTCCATGAAAAGGAATAGACGTTTTTCATTTATCTTTTTGCAGAAAAAACTTAACTCGAAATCACCTTGCTTGTGAAGTAATGGATCTTAACAAAAAAATGAAAGAATAATACCTGAGAAAACCATAAATGCATTTCCCATGAGTGATTTACTAGGTTTGTGAAGTGACCAAGCAGCTCGAGCTCTTTCCCCATTTGAGCTTCCAACTGATGGCAAGAAATCGACAGGAGAAACAACCATTGTCATGGTCTTCCAATGTTACCAATACGCTGTCAAATATTAGTGAAGCAACAACAAGAACAGTGAAATGACTGTGAGATATCCAACTCAATGATGGCGGCCAGTAGGGTTCCAAACCCTTCAAAGCAAGAGAAACAAAGAATAATGACCTAAACTTCCAATGCAAGAGAAAATGAAATCCTTTGCTGAGATCGATAAACTTTTGGATTCTAAGAGGATAGTTAATGATAAGTTAAAAAACTCATGATAACCTTTGAAATCTGTAAGCAGACAAGATCAATATGCCGACCAAAACACAAACTAAATCATAAATGTCAAATTCCAAGTAAACTGTTGACACAATAATGCCTTCAAAGAATTATTTTGATAAGACCACATTACTCCCACATGTCGATTTCAAAAGACATGATATTTTCCAATGCTCAAAGCTTAGTCACATCCAACATGACATAAATCATTAATCAAAATTTTTATACTTGTAGTCAGCCTTGAGGCCTGAAATAAATGTCAACCAATAAACCCAAGTCAAATGCAAATAGGAGATCAAATTTGAATGCCTTTACCCAAAGGTCAATTTTCCAAAAACTCAATACCATATGAAAAATAATGGACTAATTAAATGTCTTTTTCAAATCCCAACAACAATATAATATCCAATGCCTTAAGAAGTGTAATAAAGGCTAGATATTATGCAAGATTCTAAATGCCATTCTCCCATACCAAATAACACAATTGAATGAAGAAGGAATGATCAAAGTGTATCTCAAGGGCATTAACACAATGATGATCAAACCCCCATAATTTTCTGAAAGATGAATACTGAGTGCTCAAAACATTAACAAGGTTGTTCCTCAAACCCATGCCACTGACTAAAAATAGAGAAATATACCTCTGATGAATATCAAGATGCTTGTAACTGATCAAGCATAAATAAACAACCTGTAAAAGAACTAATCATGTCAATCACTTGTAATCAAGTGAAATATTGAATCACAAATGTTAAACTAGAAACATATCACTTGACCAATGAAACAAAGAGCTAGTAACCAAAAAGCCTTAACCAAGATCTGCACATGGAGTTAAATGATCAGTACCACCATATATAATATAATCAATGAAGTGAATGTGCCAATCAGAAAAGTATATCAACTAAGAAGGTAACCACCAGGATGCTAGAGTATCAAAAATTGACATCAAGGACAAAATAGCACAAGAGGGATTCAACAATAACAAGAGAAAATAAAAGAAGAAAAAGAATGATTGGTAACCATCATTGGTTATTACACTCACTATATTAATAATATGATATTTACAATAAAATGAGATTATTTGGTAGTCCTAACTCTTATGTGTGTGCTACATTGTCTAATATGCTTTATTCACCAATATTACACCCAAGTGCTTGTACTTGTAGGAACAATGCTTTCTCAAAATTCTCAAGTGATAATACAAAATCATGAGAAAAAATCAACCTATGTGAATTCCAACACCCCACTTAAATGAAATATTTAATCAATGTGCCCCATTTTCATGCACACAAACTCAGCTTATAAGATTCTCTTACAATAACCAAATATAAGATTCAAATATTCCTTAGGTACTTTGTTCTTAAACATCTTTTACAATGCCACTCCTACATACAAGATTCTCTTACAATTTTTACATTGTAGGTTCTCATGATGAGGTTAACTTAAAATGAATAACTTGAAATTCCATCACTAAGCTTGACACACTTTAATAATGTCTACATCATAGGTGGTCATGATGAGGTTAACCTCAAATGAATAATTCAGTAGCATCTTCTAGTCTTTGATTTCACATATACTCTATAAGTTCGTTTAGGTTTCCTAGCTCCCACCTAAACAAAGAAAAGAGATTGTAAATATTAATAATCACATAATCAATTCAAATAAACATGAGATATTTCAATAATCTAAAACTTGTGTGATCAGTTATGTAATATCTTTTAACTTATCACTATTCAATCTAGTCCATTGAATATCTTAAAAATTAATTTTTATATGAATATCAAGCATACCTCCCATCTACTAGGATTAAACTATAGAGGTTCCTCGAAGTAATGAGGACCAACATGAATAGAATGTAACCAAACTATTACTTTCCAACCTTTTGGAAACTTGTAACTTGTTATAAAAATAGCACAATTTAATCTTCCACTTACTTTACTAATCTATTAAGAATATCCTACATCTTGTTTTTTGCATATTTTTGAGAAAAATAAAATATTATTGAACTTTGTATCCTTTTCCACAATTCTAAACATAAAGTGTGCTACATTTCCAAGTCTAATAACTTCATCAATCACCTGCATACATGATATAAATATTAGATGATAGCATTGGCATCATACAAATTAATGTGCATACTTACAAACTAATAATAACCAATTTCCATAATTACAAATTAATCCAACGAACCATCTGGATCTGCTCTACTCTTTATTGTGTCAAGTATTGCCTCATGGTCACATTCACACACCTTCCACAAGGTCTTGTTCAAAGGTCTAACCCCACATTTGATCAAATAAACATTGGATGCCCCAACAAGGTTTGAGTAATGAAGAATCTTCTGATGCATGTCAAAGTCCTAAAATATCCAAACATTAACACTCTTATGTGGGTACCTTCTAAGCCACGCTCCAGTAACAACCATTGAGCTTGTAGGATATTCAATGTTTTTATTAGCCTCAACACAACAAGACAAGTAATAATCCATTCTATCTTTGTTTTCTTCATCTACAATAACTATATAAACATGCCCTACATTGATATGCACAAAAAATTAGATAAAATTAATGAACATTAAAAATACACAACAAGAGTTGTGCAAGTAAGATAACAATAAGAATTTCAAGAGTTGTGTAAGTAGACATATTACTTGGTTGAACTAGATATGATATGTGGTCAAAGTCAATCAATGATTCCATTTGTATCAATTCCAATGTCATTAGAGGGAAAAATGTGTGAAGCATTGGCTAAGATAATTTAATCACCATTCATCAACCCACTCCTTTGGCTCACACTCATCCTAGGCTTGCATTGTACATGATGAAAAAAAGAATGCCATATTTCACATACAAATACTCCATGAACCTGAATTTGATCTAGAAAAAATAGTGTATCTCACTCGATCATATTATTGTACAACAATCCTCATATGATACAATCATCTATCAAACAAAAAAATCTATGAAATAAAGACTTACCTTCATAACCTGTACCCATCAAAGCATTACACAACTCGATGATTGATTTTACATCTGTCAACTTTGCATTATCTTTATACTTTAACTCTTTTTGTGCTAATTATTTTTTGACACATCCTCCTGCACCATCATGCTCCCCCTTTCTATTCTCGACTCACAAAATTTCTACATGTGTTAAACACCTATAATGACATGCATCCTACTCAACCAATAAACCATCCACAAGTTCTTGAACTTTTCTACCAAATTATTTGACCATATTAAATGTTGACTGTATGTTATGTCCCTCTAAGCCAGATCATTGTAGAACAACTAGAAGCAACCTTTAATTAAACTTGTAGAATGTGTGTTATCATCACTAATATAAAATTGGTACTCCCTCAATACCCTCCTTTGGTCCTTTGTACTATCAACTGCATGAATGAATGATATGTACAAAAATATAGAAACTTGTATGGAGTTTTAATATTATGACTACACCTCATGTTGTAGTTGTAGAGTTTAGTTCTCTACAAATTCACCCCTTTAAACTATGCTACCAAATGTAAAAGTTTCCTTGCATAACTTGAATTTCAATTCCAACCATCGAGCTCTATGGGTATTCCTTGCATACTCATACACTATACTGCCACAAAATATAGACTTAAACTGATACACTAGCATCTTCTAAATAGCCAAATCATCCATGTTTGCTTGATTGCTATATTTTGTATTGTATGCCACTATTTTACACTTGTCAAACTCTACTAGTTTCTTTTAGACCCCATGTGTTTTTCCATATGTTGACATATTGGCATATGTTGTAAGCCAAAACACTTACTTGAACCATCCGAGAATAGTTTCTTGTAGAATATTTGGCCATCCTCTCTTTCACATAATTTTTTTGATACGAACTCTCTTGAATATGGTGGTGGGTCATGTATGCCACAATCCAATAAAATATTATTAGTATGCAAATCTAAACATATGGAATGATAAAAATCATAATGGTAGAAAATTTAATATGTAATCTACAACAACAAGTAGTGCATGTGTGATTTATCTTTACATAAAAGTGTTTAAGAATTTTAAAATATCTTTGATAAATTTTAATTTGAGGATAATCCTCTTGAAATTTACAAAAAACCTATGTTTGAGTCATATCCAAAATATGCTTTGGATGTGGCTCACGGTTTCAGCTTCAAGCTCACCATCTTACCACATCTCTTTGATTTAGAGACGACCTTGTGTTATATTTTCATGGGAATATCCCCGAGAATGCCCATAATTCAGTTGAATCAATGTCCTTAATTCTTTGACACCTTTGAATGGATCTTGATAAATTTTTCTATTAATTCTCAATTGTTAACTCATATTTCTAATGAGATGATATCTCTTTGTTTGATTACTAACCAAAGCCAATGTAATGACATGAAAAGGGTGGAATTACTATCTTTTGAGAATGAGGTCTTACCCACACTCTCATAAGCATCCATTAGATTATTCAAAATATTATTTTCACTTGAAGCATTCGATGTTCTCAACCCAAGAATCTTCATGATGCTTCTATACTTGATACCTCATATAATTTCAACAAATAGTTTACATTGTTTGGTCTCATTTAAATTTTCAAAGAACAATCTCCAAATCTTATCAGCATATCTTCTACAAGTACATTTTGGAATCTTACCTTCCATTGGTTGCAAAATATTCTCATCAATATTAATAAAAAACTTTTTCTTTCTATGCACAATTATAGGTGGTGTTCTCCTATGCACATACATCTCAACATCAAGAATTTCATCAATATTTATGTGAGATGGGCTAGATCATGTACCTTTGATCCAAGGAGGAATAGATGACATGCCTTGAGGTTGAAATGGGGATGATGACATACCTCCTTCCTAAAATGTGAGTGATGATGTACTCTCAACTTGAAATGTGGTGGATATTGTCCCTCCATATTCACTTTTGGTAGATGGTGTTCCTACATATTCACTTGTGGTAGATGATGTCCCTTCGTATTCACTTGTGATAGAGGGTGTGTCTCAAACTATGATAATAAAATTTGTCTTAGCATGAAACTTGCACATTCATTCCCTCTATGTTTCCAATACCTTTTCTCATGTTGATGGTTTAGGTTCCTCTTCTATTGGCATGTCTTTTTCAATTGTATCCAATTTCTTCTTTTTACGATGTTCTCTCATCCATTCGTTTTTCATTTCTTTAATAGTTTTTTACTCTTCTCGTGTTGGTTTATTCCTTGTTCATTTCCTTGACATGGCAGAAAATTTTACCTCTAGAATGACAAAGACACAAATATTAGTTCCTAAGAAATGAATCCATACAAATAAATGAAATATATGTCATTCAAGGCTTCATACAAAATACTTACAATCATCTTTTAGAAGAGTAATTTTAGCATAGACAAAGGGCATATGAATTTTTGGATTGAATTCCTTAAATAAATGTGCTCTTGTGGCATTACATGATTGCAAGATAGGCTCAAAATGGAAGCATGGAAAAGGCATGTGAATTGTCTGAAATTAATGTTTTGGTAGACATGTATTCAAAATGTGGTACATTTGACAAGCTAGTGAGCTCACTAGCTTTTCAATGTAGCTAGGTTGACAAGGTAGGGGGCTATTTGAAAAAAATACTCATAGAAATTTTGTCTCATAGTGATGTGAGACCACATTTCTATGAGGCATTTTTTCAAGCTGCCCCCTACCTTTTCAACCATACCGCATTGAAAAGCTAGGGAGCTCACGAGCTTGTCAATGCTCACATGAATTTTTGGATCTAATGCCTTAAGAAAATGTGGTCTTGTGGCATGCCATGATTTAAAAATAGGCTCAAAATGGAATAATGGACAAGGCATGTTATTTTTTTTACATTAATGTTTTGGTAGACATGTATGAAAAATGTGGTACCTTTGGCAAGCTAGTGAGCTCACTAGCTTGTCAATTCTCACATGAATTTTTGGATTCAATGCCTTAAAGAAATGCGGTCTTGTGGCATGCCATGATGGCAAGATAGGATATAACTTTCCCCATGTTGATAACTTATCCTTGAATAAAGAGTCTTGAAATAATGGAGAGAAGGGTTACAATCCCTTATAGGTAGACTAATCAACGAAACATTAAAAATATATCACAACACTATGATGAGGTAACTTTAGTGATGAGGTAATTTTAGAAATAGAGATTAAAACCAAAATATATTCAAAGATCTATCAAAGTGGGAGGAGTATATTCCAATTTTGTAAAGACATGTATGAAAAATTTGATAGCATAGACAAGGAAATTAGCTATTTTAAAAAATGCACATCACCATGGCACCCCATTTCTTTGAGTAATTTCTTCAAACAATTGATTTCCTTGTCTATGTTGTTTGATAAAATGCTTGGGTAGACATGTATGGAAAATTTTGTATGATAGAAAAGGCAATAAATTTCTTCGTAGAACTATTTGACAAAATACCTCAATAAGATATGTCCTTGTGGACTAAAGTGATTGTAGGATATACAAAAAATGGATTTGTTGAAAATTATTTAAAAAATTTAAATCATATTCAACTTTTATGTGTAAAACCAAATTCCACTACATTTTCCAACATCCCAATGCCTATACCAAAATGAAAGCTTTGGAAACAAGTATGCACATCCATAGAAAATGATAAATGATGTATTATTTTACATACTTATACCTTCTCGGATATATATGTGTGTATAAAATGTGGAAGAATGCACAAGGTAGATCAATTGTTTAACAAAATTCCTCAAAGAGATGTTTTAAAAATTTAATTGAAAAGTGTACAAAATTGTGTAGTTTAAAATATGCATTGAAAATATAAAGTTATAATGACAAACAAATAGTGATGAACATGTACTATGAAAAGTAACAAAAAAAAAAAAAATCTAAAATATAATGGAACAAAATATAAAGAAAATGTGTAAAGACTTCACATACCTAAAAAATAGAGATTCTAATGGAGGATTTGTAACCAATTATGTAGCCTTTGATTCTTCTTGCATCAAACTCCTCTTGACAATTTGATTTTTTCAAAATCTAGTTTCCTTTTCAATGTTCAATTGTATATCACTCTTGAATGGAATTGAGACTTGAATTGATATATATCAAATCCAGCTTGAAAACTCTTCTATTTCATGAAAAGGTTGTGGAAAGATCATAAAAAAGGTGGTAGAATGTGAAAAACTTCCATGCACACTTCACAAAAGCATAAGAATACTTTTTCTATCAAAAAAATGCATAACCATGAGAATATCAAAAATTTGGGCCTAGAGATCATGGGTATATTTATTTTCTTACTATTTTTAGATCAAGAGAAAATGTGCTCATGTTATAACATGAGAGTGTTATGTATTGCTAAAATAATGGCTACATCTCAACTTCTTCAAAATGCACTCATGTTATGAGAACATTTATTTTCTATAGGTTTCTTTTGTCTATCTCTCTCTCTATATATATATCCTTAGCCATCCATCCCCATTAGCCATCGAGGTCTCTCACTTATCCCTAAACCCTCAACCCTAAACACTATCCCTTTAAACCTAAACCCCAATCTCTCTCTCTCTCCTACCTATCTCTCTATCACTCCATATCTCTCTCAAGTATCTCCCTCCACTCCTTAAGTCTCTCTCTCCACTCACTCTCCTCCATCCTCCTCTTCATCTCTCCTCTCTCTCCCTCTCTCTCTCTCCATCCCTATCTCTCCATCCCTCCCTCCCTCTCCACTATCTCTCCACATTCTCTCTCCCTCCCCCTTCTCTCTCTCCATCTCTCCCTCACCCCTCCTCCCTCTCTCCGTCTCCATCTACCACCTCTCCCTCTCCATTCTCTCTCTCTCTCTCTCACTCACTCCCTCTATCTCTCTCCCACTCCCTCTCTCTCTCTCAAGTCTCTCCCTCCTACCTCATCTCCATCTCTTAGGTCTCTC
>CM021106.1:283669101-283739460 GCA_007115665.2 Sequoiadendron giganteum
TCTCTCTCTCTCTCTCTCTCTCTCTCTCTCTCTCTCTCTCTCTCAGTCCCTCTATCTATCTCCCACTCCATCTCTCTCTCTCACTCCCTCTATCTCTCTCACTCTCTCTCTCCCTCTCTCTCACTCCATCTTTCTATCTCCCACACTCTCTCTCTCCCTCTCTCACAAGTATTTCCCTCACACCCCCTCTCCATATCCCTCTCTCAATTCTCTCCCCCTACCCCCTCTCCCTTCTCAATTCTCTCTATCACTCACTCCCTCTATCTCTCTCCCACTCCCTTTCTCTAACTCCCTTTATATATCTCTCACTCTCTCTCCCTCTCTATCTCACTCCCTCTATCTCTCTCCCACTCTCTCTCTCTCCCTATCTCTTAGGTCTCTCCCTCTCACCCTCATCTCTCTCTCTCTCTCTCTTTATCTCTCTCTCTCTCTCTCTCTCACTCCCTTTCTCTGCGTACACAACTAGACAATTATATATCTCTCTCTACCTTAATTCCTTCTCTCTATCTCTCTATCTCACTTCTACCTCCATCTTTCTCTCTGTCTCTACCCTAATCCCTAAACTCCTATACCCTCTAATCTATATATTGGATCATCAACTCTAATCCTTAAATTCTATACTCGAAACCCTCTTCCCTCAATATTAAACTAGGTCAACCCTAAACCATTAAACCCTCTACCCTTATCCCAATAAACTCTACCATAAACCCTAAACCCAACACCCTATACCCTCTACCCTTTAATTATTAAACCTTAAAATCTACCCTCAACCCTAAACCCTCTACCAACCCTCAATCCTTAAACCCTCTTCCCTCTACCCTAAACCTAATACCCTCTAACCTCAACCCTAATCCCTAATATCTCAACCCTCAACCTTATAGGTCAGAAATCATATACCTTCAATTCTTAACCCTCATCTCTCTCTATCCTTTCATCCTCTTCTCTCCTCCTCTCTATCTAAACTCTCCCTCCATCTATCTCTCCCTCTCAATCCTAATCCCTTAACCATATAAAGTAAATCCTCAATCCCTAAGCCCTCAACTATCAATCGTTAATCCCTCAACGCTAATCCATCAACCCCAATCCCTAAACCCTCAACCCTAAACTATCAACACTTAATACCTCAACCCTTAAACCCTAAACCCTCAGCCCCTATACCCTTTATCCTATACATTTGAACCTCAAAACTAATCCCTCAACCCTATACCCTCAACCCTCTACCCTGAACCTTAAACCCTCAAACCCCAACCCTTAAACCCTAAACTCTTAAACCCTCTACCCTCAACCTAGTACCCTCTACCCTTAATGCTAATCCATCAACCCAATATCATCAACCTTTAAATCTTTAAATCCAATTTAAATCTCTACACTAATCCCTCAACCCTCAACCCTTAATCCCTCAACTCTTAAACCCTCTACCCTCTACCCTCTATCTTATGCATTAAACCCTCAACCTTCAATTCTCAACCCTCAACCATTAATCCCTCAACCCTCAACCATTAATCCCTCAAACCTCAACCCTTAAACCCTAAAACCTCAACCCCTATACCCTCTACCCTATACATTGGACCATAAACCCTAATCCTTCAACCATATACCCTTAAACATATACCCTAAACCCTAAAACCTAAACCCTAAACCCTAAACCCTAAATCCTATACCCTTAAAACCTAAACCCTAAAATGTCTACCATCTATCCTCAATCCAATACCCTCTATCCTCAACCCTAATCCCTCAACCCTATACCCTCAACCCAATACCCTAGACCATCAACCCTACAGGTCCTAAACCCTATACCCTCTACCCTATACATTGGATCCCCAACCCTCATATATCTATATCCCTCCCTCCTCTTCTCTCCTCCTCTCTATCTCACTTCTCCCTCCATCTCCCCTCCATCCATCCCTTCCTATATACCCTAATTGCTCAACCCTATACCCTCAACCATTAAAACCTTAAACACTCAGCCCTAAACCCTTAAAATCTCTACCCAATACAATAAACCATCAACCCTAATATTTTAACCCTATATCCTCAACCCTTAAAATATATACCCTAAACCCTCAACCCTCAACCTTTAATCCATCAACCTAAATCCCTCAACCATTAAACTCTACAACCCAACCCTTATTCTCTCAAACCTAAATAACTCAACCCTCAAATATTAACCCTTAATCCCTCAACCCTAATGCCTCAACCCTCAATCCTTAAAAATTAATCCATTACCTCTCAACCCTTAAACCCAAATCCCCCAACCCTAAAACCCAAAAACCCTCTAGCATCTGCAATATGCATTAAACCCTTAACCCTCAATTATCAACCATCTACCCTATACATTGGATCCTCGACCATATACCCTAAAACCTATATACATACAATAATACATAGATATGTACATACAATCTTCCATACATACACTCATACATGTACATATGTACATACAATCTTACAAACAAACATACATATACGAATAGATACATGCATATATTGATACATACATATACTGATGCATACTTGCATACATACAGGCATACATACATGCATACATACATACATATAGGCATACATACATACATACAAGCATGCATACATACATACATACATGTCATACATGCATACATACATACAAACATACAAATATATATGCATACATTCAATAGAGTGGCATTTAACACAAATCAAGACATAACGTGAGCGTTTTATAACACACTTGTGTTATTTATTTCTTTTGGAATACAAAAACCTTGGGATTGGTATTTGCCTTGGAATATCAACCCAAATGCTAGGAGTGTCTTCCCAAAGTCCAATGATTTGTTTTTGCAAATTTTACAATATTTCACATAATTGTGTTTGTGCTAAGCATCAAGTTTCCACATGTTCCAATGTTGAAAAAATTAAACACCTGGGTAATGTTAGGCTCTCTCTTAGCTATCTAATGATGTAATTTTTTTCACATTTTGACATTGTTAAGCCTTTGATCTATAATTTATTTTATTTGTGTGTTTGGTTTTTTGGAAAAAATCCAATTTTGTTTGGTGTTTTTCATTATTAATTAAGCATTCACCAAAATTTCAAATAAATTACATTTTTAGAAACTAGACTCCATTCTACACATATTAAGAAAAAATATTTTCATTTAGTTTCCAAAATTTATAGGGGTAGCATGGCCAAAATTCTAGTTTTTAGGAACTGTCAACTTAAAAAATTAGAAAAGAATTAAATATTCACTAAAAAAATATCAAAAAAATTGATCATAAGCTACATACTATTTTATAATTTCTCACCAAAGCAATTTTAAAAATACTAAAAAAAAATTAATTGTTTGAGGGAGCCACACAAGTTGCTATGTTATGTTTTTTCGACAAAAAGAGCACAAATGTTTGTGGCCCCCTCTTTTTAACCCCTTCATATCAACCATTTTTTTCTTAAATAGTAGTTTAGAAAGTAGAATTAGAGCACCATGATCCTTGTTTTTGTTGCATCTCAGAATTTTGAGTGCAATTATCCTCAATTTCATGTCCAAGGTCGGTATTTCCTTATTTTCGAAAAAAAATTGCCACTTAATCCCCCTTTTCGGCCCCAAATATTTTTACACTTACCTAGCTAAATATCCATCATTATAACCATTGAAGATATTAAGAAAGATTTGTCTTGAAATTCCTTTCAAACCATAGATGTATATTATTGAATAACTAAAACATTAGGAAGAACTTTATGGTTGTGTTTCAAACATTTATTGCATAGTGATAGGCAAGGATTCGATCAAAACTGCTAAGGAACCCAAACACAAAAAATCATAATGAAATGCAAGAGTAGCTACAAAATTTTCATGTTTTCCATTGTTACAGAAAAATAGGGTTTTCTACACTGGAGGGAAAATTCTGAGTGACTGCATATGCTTTGGAAATTCAAATACAAAGATGGGGAAAAACTGAGCTCTTGCGTGGGATATTACATTTCATATGTAATGTCTCAAAATTTTAAAATAATCCATGCTAGTTATAAATTTCAGCAATTACATGGGTGTGGAGATCATCAACTTGATGAGGGTAAACAATAGAGTGATTGCACATAAACTAGGGTTTGAGCATGGTGACAATGAAAAATAGAGTGCAATGGGTCAACTTGGCCAAGCATGAAAATTTCTAGTGTTAGGAAATTTTTAGCAAAATTATGTATATGCACTAGGAAAAGGTGAAACTACAAGTGGGAATGAAGCTTTATGTATTCAAAGGGATGATATTTAATATTACTTACACCATCGACAAAAATTACCAATGATACAAACAAAAATGGTTGATTCATGCAGGGTCGGGTTATTTTCCCAACCTTGCACTATAAGTAGTTTTATACCATGTACAAGCGAGAAAAATTAATGGTAAAGAACTTCACGTGGATCGTTTACTTATGTAGAAAAAGAAAAAAATTGTTGATGTGACATAGACGGGGGAAAATAGTGTTCATGGGCTGATGTTTAGTTGGGGAAAACATCCACCACTACAAAAAGAAAGACCATGAAACTCAAAGCAATATTGATTGGTCTTTTTGACTGATTGAATCAACATCAATACACTTTGGAGAACACAAGAGATAGAAACCCATGATCATACAGGCTAGGGAATGAGTAATATGAAATAGGAGTAAACCCTACTTGTAAAGGATTTAGATACAACACGAAGGTTTTGTGATTAGGTTAAAATGCAAAGGGCCAACCAAAAGTAAACAAAGAAATTGACAAACACAAAGGAAATAAATCTAAACACAAAAAGAACCTATTAAATAATAATGAAAAACAATATAAACACCAACCCTAAGTAGGAATGACATGAAAGATAGCATGAACTAAGTAAAAATGAACACACAGATGCAATAAAATTGCAGAGGACATGGGATAAAGGTGAACGACAAACAAAATGAAGAAAAGGGAGAAGAAAAAATGATTTAAAATAATTTTTTTAAAGTCATTAAAATTAAATTTCATGCACTCATTTGTGAGTCCCAGTTACATAGGCATGATTTTTCAATGATCGTGCAAGTTAATATTTCAGTGACTTGCAGAGTTCACTTTTTTGGAAATGAGTCTATCATAAATTGGACTACATCAAACAGTTGCCATTGATGTCAACACAGTACCAAATATATGAGGCATTCACCAAAAGTTATTCCCTATCAAATATGTTTCTTATTAGTGAACTAGTGTGATGTTTTTTGGGTTTACATTATACCAAAAGATAAGCTATGACTCTTATATATTAACTACACCTTTATGATTCAATCAGATAGCTATTTTTGGATCTTGAGAAGTTTTGTGTTCGGGGTAGTAAGTTATCAATGACAAAGTCCAACTCTATACACTATAGTTAGTTTACAATTTGAAGCTTTTATGTTTGGGGTCTAGTCTTGGCCAACCTAACACATGTTATGTATTCAAATAGTTGAAATCTATCTTTGGGATTTTTTATATAGATCTTAGCTAACTTAATACAGTTATGTCAACAAGTGTTCTTTTTTATTGTTTTTTTTCATCCAATTAGGCCAACCTAATTGATGAATAAAATATACCTATATATTATGAGTCTCTCTTGTGAAGATAATGAGATGTATGAGTGGTGTGAGCATATGTGTATGTTGTGAATCTAAATGATTTATTATTTGAAGACCAGAAAATAATTATTGAGTGACTAATGGAAGAAGAAATACTTCTTATACTAAGCTTCATCTGGAACTAAATTCAGCACAAGGAAGGTGTATTCCATCAATTCACATTTTGGTAGTGTGCAATAACTTTTATATTCTGGCAGTAAGACATCTTTTGTATTTTTGGGTTATAGCCCTGTGGACAATGAGTCTAGATAGTGAGTCCTTCTATTGGCAATGCGCCTTAGGTAGTGAGCCTTTTTGTAATTGGCTTTGATATTCACTATATTGTGAGTTAATTATCACCACGGTTTTTCTCTCATTGGGTTTTCCACGTAAATTTAGTGTGACTATGTTTTTTTATGGTTTTCAATTTATGTACTTGCACTTAATTTTTAATCATTTAAGAGGTCTTAAGGTTTTGTTTCAGTAAATTATGTAAGGCTTTAATTTGGTGACAACAGTTTCACCCCCTCTCAATTGTCTAGTTCAACAATTGGTATCGAAGCCCCATCCTTTGGAATGAGTTTAATAGCTCGAAGGATATCTTGGTAGGTTGAAAAAATCATGAAGGGATCTGACTTGGATGAAGAATTAAGAACAAATATTACAAAGTCTAAAAATGAAGATCTGAAAGAAATTTTCAAGTAAGAAGATGAGTGTATTCAGAAACTAAGGAATTAGATCCAGAAGTTCAGGTTGAAACATAAAGAATTCAACCAACAAATAAAGCAAGCAAAGGAGACTATTGAGAATCTAAGAATGAAACTTGGAGAAATCAAAAAGGTGGAAGAGAATCTAAATTTGGTTATTGAACAAAGAAATATAAAGGAAGGATGTCTAAAAGAGATTATCAACCAGAAGACAAAATATTGTGATAAGATAGTGAACCACCAAAAAGATATGCAAGAAGGGAAAGAGGATTCCCCAAATAGGCCTCTTAGGGTTTTTCACATAGGAGCTCTTAATTAGGAAATGACTCTCTTTCCACTTAATGATATGCTTTTTGGGCGAGTTCATTCAAAGATAGAGGGTTTGGGTTGTGAGGTTAGATTTGGGGGTTGATATGTGATGTGTGTGGAGTTCCCTTAATGCAATAAACTAAAAAATTCAATGATTAATGAATGTTAAACTATAGAAATGTAAATTGTTGGAAAACTCATAATGATATGCAAACATATACAAAATGACCTAATAATGACCTAATAATGACTAAAATATAGAAAAATGAAGGAGATAGAATGTGTGCACCTGGTATTTCAGGAGGAATTTGATGGAGTTCTAGAATGCTAATGAAAATGATATAGAAGCTGAAAGGGACACTTGTGCCAATCTAGGTGACCTTGTCTCAGATTTGAGAAAAATGATCTGGAGTTTGTTTCTGCCAAATGGGTGTTTGGAAATGTGAAAATCATAGAAATTCCTATCCAGTGGCACTAGGTCGACATTGTTGGCGACTTAGTCCTCTTCAGTATTTCTGAAATGTTCGAAGGGGAAATAGAAGCCCCCGGTTTCCACCTTGGTTCTTCATGGCTGTCTTCTTTTGAAACTCTAATATTCAAGCCTGAAAGTGACTTTTGGTGCATTTTTGGACCTTGCAAGGAAGGAGAAGTCTTTAAAAATTCTTCAAAGTCTTCAATGATCTCCAATGTACCTAAATCTACAAACACATAAGGAGAGAAAGAGAAAATGTTGATTGTTATGGATTAGGGGTTTGCCTTGTCCAAACCCCTTTTAGGTAACTAAATGAAAATGAATAGAAATAATGTAATGAAACATGAAAAATGAAGTAATGAGGTGAGTTTTCTTTCCATGATGAGAGATCTTGTGTTGTTGCAACAATCAACCCTTCAATGCTTTAGAAAAGATGTCTTGTTGACTTGGAATGATCAAAACCCTAGCTTTCTTGAGAAGAAGGAGAGATGACAGATGAGATGAGTGTGAGTTGAGTGATCCATCATCTGATGAATTAGAGTTTTTAGGATTTATACAATTTATGCCCTAAGTTTCTTGAAATTACACCATACAGACTGACCTTAGGGTTTTAGAGAAAATCCCAAAAGAAATTTAAGTTAAAATTGAATTTTATGCCACATAGGACTAGGTCACCCAAGGTGGTGACCTATTCCACCTGGGGAATTTTCTTTTTTTTTTCAAGCATTAAGGTATTATTATTATTGCTTGTCGGGATTGTCTCATTAAAACACACTAAGATAGGACTTATATGTGTTTTAAGGGGTCATTATAGCATAATAAAGGGTTGATTAAGTGATGAAAAGCCTAAGAAGGTGAGAAATTTTTTTACAACACCTTATGATGCCTTGGAACAAGGCTTGGAAAGGGGTAAAAATATGTTGAAAATGGTACAAAATCCATAGGCAAAGGTCCAAATTAGCGAAAAGTGTCAATGTCTACACTTTTTGGTGACACGGCTAGAATAGGAAGAAGTAACCCTAAAAGTTGATTTGGAAAAAGAAAAATCTCATGAAGAAAGGTTCAAGACAAGTTGGAAACTAATTGATGAGTTGATTTCATCTCAGAAACCTACAAAGGATAAAGGTGGTCAACTTGAAGAAGGACAAAGATCAAAGACTAAACCAGTAAGCAATAAAGTGGACAATCAAAGAAAATTTCAAGGAAATACTTATCAACACAAGAATTAAAGGAACAATATGGAAAGGATCCCATCCGACAACCTAATGCTCAAAGGTAACCATATTTTAATTTTTTGTTTCTCATACCATAAATATGGACATAGAGCAAAAAATTATAGAAGTCGGATTAACAAGAAAAAAATGAGTTAGAATATTGTATTCTTTGCTAGACAATGTTATGTTTGTAGCAAGTTTAGACATAAAGCTACTGAATGTAAAATCCAAATGATTATGAAAAAATATAATACTAGTAAAAGGATTCAATATTTTCAAGGATAATATTACACATGTAATATCTTTGTACATAAGGCTAATCAGTGTAGGTCAAGGACAAATGCAATTTTTTTATTATCAAGGATATGTTATGTTCCAAATTTGCAATAAACCAAAACATATCTCAAAATTTTGTAGAAGAAAAGCTGGGAAGAAAGCTAATCCAGAATAGAAGGTCAAGAACAAGGTATCTTTGAAATAATTAAGGAGAGAGAGAAAAATTTTAGAGGAAGAAGGAAGAACCTAAGAACAAGGATGAATTAAATAACTCGGTATCTTCTTCTGGTGTAGATACCTTTTTCCAAGGACTAAACCTAGTAGTAGTTTCAGTGGGAGTAGTAATAGAAAAATATAACAAGCCCCCAATATATGTGGTGTCATGTGATGACACAAGGATATGTGATGTGAGTCTCTATTTTGAAGGCATTGGAGAAAATTCTAGCAGAAAAGAAGAAAATTAGGAAAATTGTAGAACTCTTCTTGGTTTACAATGTATCTTAAAAGCTGAAGAGCAATAAATACAAAAATCATGGAAAATTTAGGTGAATCTAAGAAAGGAACCATGGCTTGGAGGAGAAGTAATATTTTGGAAATGAGTCTATTGTACCAAATACTAGTACAGAGCCTTCATCATTTGAAAATTGATCCAATAGTTTTGACTGAGGGGAAGGTACTAGCATAGTGAAGTATTGATGATGTCATAAGAAAAAAACTACCTTTTGTGATGATACCCTAAAAGTGACAAGTTAAATAAGGAAGTTGAATGCTCATTATTTTTCACATTGTGAATTGGATGAGGTAAGGAGTAAAGTGTAGCTGAGAGATAAAAAGCTAGGGTTATTGGTGAAGCAAATGTATAGAGAACAAAGCTAAAACAATGGAGTCAAAGGAAATGGTGGTATTTGATCCATATAGTGATTAATTGCATAAATTAAGTAGGTTATAGATCGATGAATATAATCATGAAAAGATTCAAGATTTCAAATGTTCACTTTCAGTTGAGAAAATACAAAAGGTCAAGAGTCTATGGCACAAGGGTTTAGACATTTAGAGTGAATTCCCATACTTTTTAGATGTAGAAATTGTTTGGTTTTTCCTAAGAATAATTCAAGGTGATTAAATGATCTTTGACAAAACCTATGGGATTACAAAGGAAGTAATTGAAACAATTACAGGGTTATGTAATGATGGACCCATTCCTGTGAAGAAGTTAGTGAAGAAAAAGGAGGTCGAAGCCCTAATTATAGTGACAGGAGACCAAAGGGCACTTCAAATTCATACTATTGTTGACCCTTTGATAAGGTATGTGGCATATGGCATTTCATATAAGATTTATTTCAGAAATAGGGAAGTCTCTATTTTGTTGATTTTTGTCTACATTGCACATCAAATGGTTGAAAAGAATGAGGATTATGACTTGTGTGAGTTATTGAGGGATCAATTAAAGGAGAACAATACTATGACAAAGAATGAAAATTACCCTTTTCATTTTGGATCTCTGGTTATATGCTTGATGATGTATTTTTGAAGTTGTTACCATTGAAAGAGAATGTTGTGTGGAAGTCAGTTGTATTGGTTGGGAAGCAGGTCTATTGGTACCTAGAATGTCTAGTAGAGAAAGGATTTTTTTTGTAATGAATACTTTGTAAAAAAAATAATGCATGGAGATCTTGTATGGATTCCAGTCTAGTTGTGACATCTAAGGTAGGATCTTCCTCTAGGAAGAGGAAAACAAGAATTAATTCAAGTTCTCCTTAAAGAATAAAGAAGCCAAAGACAAAAGAAAAGAAAGAAGAAAAGTAAGTAAAGACTACAAAGACAATTGATCTGGTATCACAAGATGATGATGAAGAATATTTTACTAAAGAGAAGGTTTTGAATATTTTTGAGCAATCAAATGGACTGAAGAAAATTGGAGATGTTTGTTTGTCTCGACCAACATATGAACAAGATGAGATCATAGACACCTTGGTTGCCTTTATAATTCATAATGATATTTATTTGAGCGAAATGAATTTTTTTTTATTGGAAGTGTTGATTGAATAGATTGAAGATAGACTAAAAGCAATGTCACCTAGGGAAACAAAAGAAAAAGATGGGATTCAACTATCTATGGAAGAAAGATGCCCAAATGCATAGAAGATATTAACTAAGGGCATAAATGAATTGAAGACATGCATCTAAATAATAAATAGTGTGCATAGGAATTGTCTTTGATGGCTTATAACTATTGGGAACTATAGAGAAAAAATCAATGCTATTGAGCTTGAGCTAGATTCTATTGGAAAGACATATAATATCCTTAATGACAGGGGATGGAGCATAGAAGAAAAGGATCAAATCCTTACAACCTAAACTCTTAGACATTCTAGTAGAGAGGGATAACATTGTGAAGGAATTTTGGAAAGTCAAAGAGATAATTGAATTGAGGTTGGAATAGATTTTCAGTCTCCTAGTGGAAGATGTGAAAAATGAACAAATTATCACTATCCCTGATACTCTTCTAAAAACAATTGATTTGATGGTGATAAAAAAAAACATTTGTGTGGAAATCAGACTAGCAGAGGATTCCTGGAAGACATTTCTTCTAAAATTAAAAGAAAGATACCAAGATATGTTTTAGGAGAAGAAGGATTGAGGTAAAAAACCATTATTGATACCATCAATTTGAAGATTTTTATTTAGAAAATTTTGTATCAATGGATACATAAGTCCTTTTTCTTTTCCATTTATGTCAAAGGGTGAGATAGAGAACATGTAAAAATAATGGAAATCATTACAATGCATCGAAAGGGAAGAATTACAAAGGATGTTGTTTTGTGTTTTTACATCTTGTGTTGCCATCAATGACAAAGGGGATGATTGAACATTGGAAATGAGATTGTTGGAAATTGGATTCCATTAAATGGTTATCATTGATGTCAACATAGTACCAAATATATGAGGCATTCATCAGAAGTTATTCCCTATTAAAGATGTTCCTTATTAGTGAACCGATGTGCTGGTTTCTAGGTCCATATTCTACTGCAAGATAAGTTATGACTCTGATATCTTAACTATTTTATTATGACTCACTCAGACAACTATGGTTAGGATCTTGAGAATTTTTGTGTTGGGGGGTATATGCAAGATCATGATGGACCAAAAAGTGGTGATATGTAAGTGATATGATGGGCCATGTGGTAGACAATTTTTTTTACCCAAAATTGATGAAATAAAAAAGGTTTTTAAAGGATATTCTTAGCTTTCCACCAATATAAATTATGCTTTACTTTGAATTTAATAAATAATTATTATTCATTTTCTATTTGAATTATGACTAAAGTCTTGATTGATAAGTTGATTGAAAATATCTATAGCTTTCAAATAGTATAACATTTTTTGAATCTAAAACATGTGTCACATTCTATGCTTTGCATACTATAGGATTAAAAAATAAAAAATGAATTTCATGAAGTTTTGACCAAGTTAATGTGGTGAAACATGCAATTTTTTGTATTTTTAGAAGTTGTAATGAAAAATTCATAATTAATTATTTACTTTGAAAAAATTACAAAAAAAATATGCATCACATCAGGACATGAGTCCTCTAATTATATCTAAAATATTATAATAAAATATAATCATTTTATTGTGGTTAGGGTGGTCAGACAAACACCTACTTCTTATTTTTTCGTTGAAATTTACATACTACTACATTGAAATTTCAAATTTTCACCAAATAGATTTTTTGTTTGTAAATAAACCTAGTAGTTTAGAAACTACATTCAATTTTCTATAGATTCTATTCTTACATATTTTTGAAATAATATAGATAAATTATTCAAATTTTAACATCAAGTTTCCTAACTCTGATTTTTTTAATTTTCATTGCCACTTAAGGGCCTATTTTCTCCATGATGATCCTGCACATACCCTAGGAGGAAAAATTTATCAATGATAGAGTCTAACTCTATACACTAAATTTGGTTGATAAGCTGAAGCTTTTATGTTCAGGGTCTGTTCTTGGCCGACCTAACACATGGTATGTATTAAAATGATTGAAATCTACCTTGGGGATGTTTTATATATATCCTAGCCAACTTAATATAATTATGTTGAAAAGTGTTCTTTTTGATTATTTTTCTTTCATCCAATTAGGCAAACCTAATTGATGAATGAAATATGCCTTTATATATATGAGTCTCTCTGGAGAAGATAATGAGGTGTATGAGCGATGCGAGTGTATGTGTATGGTGCGAGCGTAAATGATTTATCAGTTGAAGACCAAAATAAAATTATTGAGTGATTGTTGGAAGAAGCAATACTAATTGTATTGAGCTTCATTTGGAATTGAATTTAGGGAAAGGAAGGTGTACTCCATTAGTTCACATTTTTTCACTGAGCCATAACTTTTATATTCTGGTAGTATGCCATCTTTTGTATTTTTGGGTTGTATCTTTTGGATACTGAGTTCAGACAATGAATCCTTCTATTGACAATGAGCCTTAGGAAGTGAGCCTTTTGTAATTAGTTTTGATATTCACTATATTGTGAGTTAATCTTCACCGTGGTTTTTCTCTCTTTGGATTTTCCACGTAAATTTGGTGTTATTGTGTTTTTGAATGGTTTTCACTTTATGTACTTGCATTTAATGTTTAATCATCTAATAAGTGTTAAGGTTTTATTTTGTTAAATGACTTAAGGGTTTAATTTGGTGACAAATTATTCACCCCCCTTCTTAGTTGTCCAATTCAACAAAAAAATTTTAACCCATGTGCAAATAATTTTTTGGAAGAGACATACAAGTGGAAAAAAATTCTGATTTTGCAATCATTTCTATTTTGTAACATGTCACTTGCAAGGTCGAGGAAAAACCTCGACCTCGCAAGTGTAAATTTTTTTCTAACTCCCGACAATTTATGTTTGGAATTTGGACAAAAAGATGAATTTTGACAAACTAATGGAGATTAATGCTTGAAATGCATTACAAGACTTAGGACCATGCACGAGGGTGAATTGAGATTCACCTTTTTTTTCATGCTTAGAGTACATGGATTACAAAATTAGCAATTTTTGTAGGGTTTATCATGTGAATCAGGTACAACTAGATTTAGGGATAACACTCTCCAATACAAGGGGTTTCATTTTCATTTTCAACCATATAAGATAATTCATTCTCATATTCATCAATACATGGTATTTCATTCTCATTTGCATTCATATAAGATAAATTTTGATTATTATTTTGTTTTTCCATTATTTTCATAACATAATTGATATCATTATTGGTGTATCTAGCTTCATCTAAGCAACTAAGATTATTATTATCAAAATAAAGTTTTAAAGACATACTTGAATAAATTATTTGAATACGTGCATTTTCTATATCATTGAAGACATACCTGAAGTTGTTTCCATAGTCACTATTTCCATATCATTCAAAGTTGAAGTTGAAGGCATAGTTGGGTTTGTCTCCATAATTGCATTTTATTCCCTATTCATCATTTCCACTTTTGTATCATCTACATTCATCTCATCCTTCATGGTCTCCTCTTCAAGATTCATGGAACTATATGCTTCCAAATTTTTCATTTAATGAACCTTTGTTTTTCTATCTCTTTGGCTTTTAGCCTCCATCTCTCTTTTTGCTTCAATTTCTTTAAGGGTCCTTAAATTTGTATATTTTTTTCTTTTCCTTTGCTTTCATCTCATGATTAAAAAACCCTCTTGATTAAAATGAAAATATTTTTAGCCTATTTTGTAATTGCTACCTCTTTCAAATTTTGAAATAAAACTATATATGGATATCATTTTCTCTATAAAGTTTGAAGTATTAAAACATATCATTACATCCAAAATCCCTCTTTTTTTAATTCTTCTTGAGAAAAATCCTTCTATTGATTCCACTTCAAAAAATTCAACTTGTGATTGTCTCCTTGAAAAAAATGAATAGAATATGACATGTTAATAGATTACACAAGACAAAATTGAATTAAAAATTGCAAAAAATGGCATTGTCAGTCCGTACTATACAAAAAGAATGTTGTAAAAAAAAGGTCATGAGTCAATTTTTTCAAAATTGAACAAAAATGGATATATCAAAGATGGGTACCCATTCCTAATTTCAAAAGGGAAAATTAGGAACAGGTGCCCATTTTAAAACAGGCACTCGTTCCTTAAAGCTAGAATCCCCAAGCCACTTTTTTCTTTGGTTTTAGGCTCGAGAAAGGTTTGGCAACCCGACCCTTAGCCTTTGACCTACAACTAAAAAACTAAGCTAGATTCAAGGAAAATTTCTAACTCTGGCAATATAACTGATGGAATTTTTTTTTAAATTAATCTATGAAATTAAAACTCATTATATATCACAATTTCTAGCATTCAGATATATAATTGATTATTTTTTCTAATTTTTAATTAGTTTCTTAGTAAATTGGTCCATAAACATGAAATATCTAACTTTTCTTTTTTAATAACTTTTTATCTCTTAACGTTTTTGCAAACAAATATATGGCATGAATCTTTAGACAATTCTCTACACAATGAAAAAAAAAATCATTTTTTTTTAGTTTAGGTCCAATTATGATGCCTTTGCACATTGATTTTTAAAGACAACAATTAGGGCCATAATTATTTTTATAAAAAAATATTTAGAAAAAAATTACAAAAGTATTCTCATCAATCAGATTGTTACATATCTTTCCCCATAACTAATATAATAAAATAATTGAGAAAAAAATGGTTTTGCGAGTGAAAAAATTGTGAACTATAGATTGTGACTCACGAAAAGTGGATTTAGAAAAAATGAATGTGAGAAAAGAATACAGATACAAAAATCAAGAGGGTTGGAGAAAAATTGAACACAAAACAAACCACGAAGGTAGAAAAATAAAATTACAAGGCAGACAAATATTAGAAGTAGGAAAGCCAAGGATTGATTTTAAAGTTCCACATTACATCACTTGGCCCAACAATCTAGAAATAAACACTAGAAGAAGAAAACTTCTAGAAATACAGAAAATGACCCTAGAGAGACCATGGAATAAAAGGGAGAAGGAATAAAATTTTCCACATCAAGACCCAAGAAAACAAGGGAACAATGTGAAAAAGGAAAAAGAAACATTCCCAAAATGATCAGATAAGTAGGCTAAGGGAAGAAAAGTTGGAAAAAAGAAGAAAACTTGACCCAAGATATAAATAAAGAAGGAATTTTTAGGAAAATAAAAATAATAGGAGAATCAAATAAAAATCAATTTAGAAGATTTGATAATAGAAGAAACAATTTTTTTGCAAAAGGTAGCCATTATATGTAGAATTATCAACCCTAGAAGAGGTAGAGAAATGATAAAAAATTGGAAAAAAAAGAGAATCAAATAGAATCATGATTTAAATTTCCTACCAAATGGTTAATTTATAATAATATTTCTCAAAGAATAAGATCAAAACTATATATTAGAGAGAGGATTGCTAGATTTTGAAGGCAACCCAGTATTTATGCAGAAATAGGTATCAAATTTTAACCCAACAATACCGGTCCCATACAATGAAGCAATATGGTTAATATTATACAATTCTCCATTGGAATATTGGTTGGAGGAAATATTAGAAAAAAATGGAAAAACACTCGAAACCCTAATTGAGTTGGACACCAAAAGATTGGAAGACAAAAACTATCTATATTCCAGAATTATAATAGCGGCAATAAGGTCGGTGCCAAAGAAAATCACACTGAAATATAAAGTTGTGATCTGGGAGAAAGAGGTAGAAATAGAAAGAAAAAAAAATTACTTTAGGCTTTGTAAAAAATGGGGTCATGAAATGGAAAAATGTAGAAGTCATCAAGAGATGAAAAAATGTTTGGAGGTGTAGTACCCCTCCGTTTTGATTCTTGTTCAAGTTGCTTTATGCTATGTTTGGTTGCAATTACTTTGATACTGGATACATTTTGTTATGATGTTTTGATCGCTACTATTGAGCGACAACTATTATTGTGGGATGTAGTTATTTGATTATTGTTTCACATGCATTAAAGATTAATAATGTTGTAGAGTTAACATGAGATGTTATTATGAAATTACTAGATTATGATGGAAGTGTTAGTTTCGATGAGTGTATGGGTGAAGAGAACAAGTTTGTATCACTCACTTGCGAGTGCCCTGCGAATCCGTAATTCCTTCTTTACGGTGTGTATTATATGCTGGATATATTGTATGATGTTGTTTACTTGGTTGTAGGATTGCAGGTGCATGACATCGACTCCACCTGGTTTCACAGGTTTGAGCATGTCGATCCAACGGTTAAGTTGAATGGGAGATAGTAGCTAGGTAACATGTGTCAAATTTACACCCTAGCCTTAGTGTGTCGTCAGTTGTGTGTGTCGAGTTATTGTCTATCTTACTTTGATGTTATTTAATTCTGAAGCATTCTTGATTTGGAAATAGATATTTAGAATAATTGCATTTAAATCATGTTGATGGTTATTTAATTTAAATAATGCAATGTGGATAAAAGTTTATATTTAAATTAATTAATTATATTTAAATTATTTAATTAATTAAATTTAATCCAAGGGGTTGAGTTTAGTTATTAAATAATTAAATTAATTAATTAAACGTGATGCAAGAAGAATGAAAAGAAATAAAAGAATTAAAATTAAATTTGGAATTTAATTCCAACGTGTGGGAATTAAATTAGAAATTGTAATTAAATGTTTATTTGGGAAATTGGTTGCAACTTTGGAAATTAATTTATTATTTGAAATTACATTTTAAATTGAAAGTGGGTTTTTGAAAAGTGAAATTGAAATTGAAATTGAAAGTGAAATTGAAATTTGAAATTGAAAGTGAAATTGAAATTGAAAATTGAAATTGAAATTGAAATATCTAATTTGCATGTAATGTGAATTAGGGTTGTATTAGGTATTTTTGATTTATAAAGAATACATGTTTTAATTTTAGGGAACACAAAAATATTTTAGAAAAAAAAAAAACATTTTTATAGCAGGGAAGAAATTTTGGAAAATTTGCAAAAGGGTTTGAAGAAACTTTGATTGTAGAATTGATTGAAGGAAATATTGTTTGCATTTGTTGGATTTTGGATTGGATTCATTGGAGGATTGAAGAAAATTCAGAAAATCCTTGGAGGACGCTTGCATCAGAAATTCATCTCTTCCTGTAGCTTCTTGTACTAGGTTTTCCTCTTTGTGTTTTATTGTACTTGATTGTTTTCTTTAAAATAGTAATGATTAAAGATTTGTTTGTTAAATCTATTTTAGAAAATAAATTTGATATTAGAAGAAAAGAATTAAACAAATTTACAGCCTTTGCTTGTGAAAATTCTTGAGTGAAAATTGTGAAAACCTTAGTTGAATTTAAATTATTTGGGGAAATTGGTTTTGTTGTTATTGAAATCAAACATAGAGATTGAACAATACATTTAGAATGTTTTAAAAAAATGAAACCTTCTGTTTATTATTAAAAATCGGATCTTAAAATCTGCAGTATATTTATATTTTTCATGGTAAAATGGTCTGGTTGCGTCACCTATAATTTCATATACACAAACTAGGTTGTTAGGAAATTTAAAGGGTTTTTGCATTTTGGAATTTTCTTATCATTGTCAAAACATCGCAAATACCCAGATCATAGTTTTTGAGTTATGCTTGAAACATGAGACTGCTATTAAGTTATTTTCTCATGGCTGCTTTGAAAATAAAATAATAATAAATTGATATTTATAAATATTAATATTTTATGTATTGTTATTATAATATTAAAATATTATTTAATAATATTTTATATTATAATATATAATATTAAAGTATTATTTAATAATATTTTATATTATAATATATAATATTAAAGTATTATATTTATTTATATTATTTTAAAATGGATTGATTAGTGTATATGGAAAATGGATAGAGAAACAATATGTTATTATATTAAAGTGATTGAATGTTTTAAATAGAAAATTGAATGAGATGTAAGTTGTTTTATTGATGAGACAATCAATTATGTTATTTATTAATTTCTATTTAGATTAATTGAATTATTGTGATTGGATTATGAAAGAGATATGGATTTAGTATATCCAAAAGTAGTATCTTTCTCATAATTATCTTAAAGGATTTAATTCTCTGTATTCAGTAACGGGAAGTAAGTTTAATTGTTTTAGATTTCCAATAATGAAAAGGGAAATAGGGGTTATGATTATTTTAGATGATCTAGTTATCGTGTCTTTGACTTTGTGAACACTACCTATTGAATGAGTATGGATTTAGGAAATCCAAATATTAGATTTGATTGATGACTTGAATGCTTTTGTTACTATGTCGTCAAGTTGCATTGTTGGTTTTGGGATTTAGTGTTAGTCCTAAATTATAAGTCTTCCAAAAGAACTTAGAGGATAAAGGTTGTGGAATCTTTATGCCATCCAATTGTTTTCCTTTCAGTAGTGCATGGTGTCTTTTCAGTTTTACCCGGTTTTCATGAATGGGGATGTTTGCACCTCCTTGATTTAGGAGCGGATTATGGGATCCGTGTCTCCTTGTATGGAGTGACTTTGTGATGTCGTTTCATATTGTTGCCTCCTATGGAAGGAGTGGACTATTTGTTTGTTGCCTCCAAGATGTTTGGAGTGAGTTCTATTATTTGTATCCTCCTTGTGTTGGAGTGGATTATGATGCCTATTTGGTATGCACTTGTGGTTCCCTTGGTGGATTGTTTGGGTGTGTGTTGTCGAATAGAAGAGTGGCTTCTGTTAGGCACCAGAGCCCAAAGAGGTAAACTGGATAACCTTCAGGAGTGATTTAAACAAGTGATAATTAAAATAATGTACTTAGAAGATTAGGACTGACTTCTCACTAATCAAGATAATTTAATCCTCACTCATAGACACAAGGGGTTGTTTAGACTTGGGATGAGTGAGAAGGCCTGGAATGGCAAGATCAACTATCTTGTCCTTGCAAGAGGTAGTTGATTCTGCATAAGTGAGTATGAGTGTCGGGATTCGGTTGAGGCCACCAGGATTACTTGTGCCGGAGCCTATGAAGAATGCTCAGAGGAGATCTCATGACAAACCTTGCGATGACACTCTATTGAGGACAACCGTTGCTAATTATTTTATGTGTATAGTTATTTGAACATACTTGATCTACTTTATGTCTGGAAGCAATGTGAACTATGTCAGTGATGTTGGAGTTTTACTTGTATTGTACTTGAGTTGTACTTGTTAATTCATTTGGTTGGTTATAACAATATGAGTCAGTTTGAGTCTTCCTTTGGTTAGAGGTAGTAGAATCTTTGTCCATGTTACTTTATTACTATCTCCTAGCATGGGGGTGGGCCTTCGGGTACCACATTGGTAGGGTGGAACATGCACCAAAATTGTTGGGTCCCCATCGATCTTCAGTACTTGGTGGCGAGACATCCAGATGGACAGCTCGCGGTTCTTGTTGTAATTACTTGCATTGTAATATTTCAGTTTGTATATGATACTTTATCCCTCTTTTGTAAGAGGTGGAGTTATGTAATTGTAATACATCTGTACTAGTGTCTCATTCTGGGAATGAGTGATGTAACTATTGGATTAAGATAATGTTTATGAGATTGTATCTTGGTTGATTATCTTACTATGTTATGTGGTATTCTTATGATGTATGATGTTTATTTTATAAGGTTCATAAGGCTATGGTTATATGTAATATGTATGTGTGGGTTTAAGTAATCCTAACCTTGTAGCCTTAGAGGTTGTTGTTAACTAGTAAGTGAATGTGTATGTTAAATGCACTTTATAAAAAAAAATTAGTTCGCTTAAGACGTTAATTGCAACTTCCTTTAAGGTTACTTGGCGGGGCATTACAGGAGGAAAAAAGTCACAGAGGGAAGGACATAAACTATCCCAAAGGAAATGGCTACTAAGAAATGAAGAAGTTAAAAAGCTATATCTAGAATAGAAAGTTGAAGAGGATAACAAAGAGGGAAAAAATGACAAGATAGAAACTTCTACACCAAAAAAGATAGACCTATTTACAATATAGGAGGAATTCAATGCATAGTTAAGAGAGTAAGAAGAATATTTTTTCTCAAAGAGTGAGAATGAAGACTTCAAAGATTTGGACATAATATAAAATAGGAACATCTCTTAGAAAAAATTACAAATATTGGCCCCAATAAAACTTAAAGTAAAAAAAGGTTAGCAAGAAAAAAAAACAAAAAAGAGAAGAATTGGCCCAAGAAAAAGGAAAGAAAAGTATTAAAAACTTCCTTCAAAAAAAATTGGGAGAGGAGCACTCCCACAATGATGAGCCATGAAGATTCTAACCTATAATGTTAGTGGACTTAAGCCCATAAAAAAAGGCACTTGATAAACCACCAAATTGAAAAAATAAAAGAAAACATCATACTATTACAAGAAACAAAGATTGAAGATGAAAACACAAATATTTCACAAAAAAAAGGATGGGAAAGTATTTTGGCAAAATCATATGGATATTTAGGAGTTCTGGGAATCTTTTGGAGAACTAACCCGACTAGAGTAAGTACAATAGCCAAAGAAAGTAATTGGCTACTATGTGAAGCAAAAATCTTGAAAAATAATGTAAAATTCTATATCTTCAACATGTATGGACCAACAAGAAATAATGGCAAAGATATTATTTGGAATACTCTGAGCTAGAAAATATCTAAGTTAGGAGGTAAAAGAATCATTATGGGAGGATATTTTAATACAATCTTAATGATAGAATAAAATTTAGGTGGAAGGAGAATGATAACCCTTTCAATGGAGGCATTCAAGCATTTTATAGAACAAATAATTTGGCAGAGGCACGATTAAGGAATGGAACCTACACATGATCAAATACAAGATCAAGGGAAGGGTGCATTAAAGAGAAGATAGAAAATTTTGTGTACTTCCAAGATTGGTTAGCTAGAAAATTAAAACTAGAAGAAATAATATTTTTGTTTCTTGGCTCAGATCACCTTCCAATACAATTAACCATTTCTGAAGAAGAACCTAAAAATAAATCCTATTTCAAATGTGGTTCTAGAAGGAAGGACTTGTGGAACAAATATAATATTGGTGGGAAATAGCTCCAAGATATGGGGGAACTAGGAGTTTTATTTTTGTAAATAAGCTCAAGTATATTAAAGGAAAGCTTCAAACATGGAATAAAGAAACATTTTAAAGTTTCTTCTTTGATAAAGAGAATTTAGAAAAATATTTGGAACTTCTAAACAAAAAATTAATATAAGTAGGAATGTACCAAGGATATTACTTGAAAGAAAAGGAGCTCATGGCTGAATATAATGAGTTGTTGGTGAGAGAGGAGGAGTATTAGAGAGCTAAATCTAGGGAATTAAGGCTAGCAAAAGGTGATGTAAATACAAAATTCTTTCATAACAGAACAAGAAGAAAAAAATCACACAAATGAATTGCATAAATTAAACTCACATATGGAAATAAAATAGAGGACCCAAAGGAAATAAAGGAGGAAGCAGATAGGTTTTATAAACAACTATTGTCCCCAGAGGGGGATAATGATACTTTGGATGACAAAAGAATACTAGCAAACATACAAAAACTAATCACCCCAGAGGAGAATGCAATGTTAATTTAACCCTTTTCAAATGAATGAATAAGGATTGCAACACATCAACTACACCTAGAAAATGTGTCTAGACAAGATGGATTTCCAACCTTTTTTACCACAAATGCTGGAATTTCTTAGAAGAATAAATATAGAAAATATGTGAGGATTAAATAGAAAGAAAAATAAATTCATCTAGGACTTAAATTACACAATGGTGGCCCTAATACCTAAAAAGTAAATCTACTCAAATTTTGGGGATTGCAGGCCAATATCTCTATGTAATACCATATATAAGATAATATCCAAATCAATGGCAAAAATATTTTAAAAATTACTAGAAAAAATAATTTCTCCAACTCAAAGTGGCTTCACACCAAGAAGGGATATTGAAAATAGTATCATATTGGCAAGTGAAGTTTTCCACACCATTAACAAAGAAATAATATCAAGAATGATGATTAAGGTTGATGTAAGTAAAGCATATGAAAATGTAAGGTGGAGATTTTTTATGAGAATATTAGAAAAAAATGGCTTTAGCAAGGAATGGATCCAAATGGTTTATCAGTACATTTCAATAGCAAGGTACTCAATTCTCATTAATGGGAGTCCATGTGGATTCTTTGAAAGTACAAATAGAATAAGGTAGGGGTACCCTATCTCCCCATTTCTATTTTTTATAATGGGTAAAGCATTAAGTATGCATATAACCTCATACCATACATGAAAGCAATGGAAATGAATCTAGGTAGCTCAAGGGATATAATAAATAACACATCAATTTTTTTTGGATGATCCACTTCTATATGGGGAATCCTCTATAAAGGAAGAAGAAGCAATAAGAGAATTCTTGGAGAAATATAGAAGCAAATCAAGGAAACAAATAAATAAGGAAATTTCCAAGATCTATTTATTTAACACAAAGAAGATATTACAAAGAAGAATAGCCAAAACCCTTGGCTATACTATAGAATAACTACCATACAAATATATAGGGGTACCACTATTTAAAGGATTCATAAGATCCTCCATATGGGAACAAGTTAAAGAAAAGTGTAGGGAAAAATCATAGAGTTGGAGAGGCGAATGCATGTTATTGGCAGGAAGAATAACTATGATAAAATCAGTCCTAATGGTTATCCCCACTTATTTAATGTCATGTATGTAGTTTAAACATAAAATAACATCAAGAATAGAGGGTATTCTCAAAAAAAAAATATGGGAAGTCTCTAATGATGAACAAAAAGTCTCTCTAATTCATTGGGAAATAGTGTACAAATACTAAGCAGAAGGAGGATCAAGTATCAAAAAATATCAAGGCACAAAATCTTTATTTGGGAGAAAACTTGATATGGAAATAATACCAAAAGCCCACATTATTATGGTGCAAAATAGTTCAAAGGAATTATCTAGACAATTTAGACTCGAAAAGAATCTTAATAGTGGAAAATGTTCAAAATGGGTCTCACATATGGAATTTCATGTCAAATTGCAAATATTTAATAACAAACCATTTAACTTGGAAAGTAAAAATTTAGGAGAGGGTTGAATTCTAGTGTGACTCATAGGGAGTCTACAAGCCGCTTTAAAAATATCTAGAGTTAGCCCCCCATATTACAAATTTAAGAAACTTAAATGGGGATGTGATCCAAAATTTTATGAAAAGAGGGAACAATGTGAAAAATGAATGGATTAATTTTGAAAATAATGTAGTAAGCAAAGAGATAAAGGCTCTATTAAAAGAGATTATATATGAAAGAAAGGTGTGCCTAACTAGAGAATCAGATAAGATCATATGGTGTGGTGGAAAATCGAGAAATTATACAACAAAAATGGGTTATCTAATCCAATTAAAATAGGAAGAAAGCAACTGGCTGAAAAGACTTTGTTGGGGAAAATGGATCCTTCCAAAAGCTAGGGCATTTACATGGGCAACCCTACATGACAGGATACTAACAGGGGGCAAACTAAAAATAATAGGTATCGAAGGACCACAATGGTGAATTATATGTAAAAATAATACAAGCAGATCATTTATTGATAAAAATTTTATATGCAACACAATGATGGGATTGGTTACAAAAAATGTTGGGATGGGAAACACCAAAGAGCAACAAGCTTAAATTTTTATTTACTAGCTATCCCATTCAAATAACAAAGGCCTTTTGGGGCCAAATATGGCAGGTTTCCCCCTTAATTCTAATATGGAACATATGGAAAGAGCATAATAAAAAGGATATTTCAAGAAAAATATAAGGGAGAAGAAGAGGTATGGCAATTCGTAGAGCACAATATTACTGAATGGATGAACATGCACATAAAAATGAAAAACAAAGTAAGGTTCACATAATGGGACAATGAACTAATGAAAAGATGGAAATATATTAGAGTACCACCTTTCTTTCAATTAGCACAAAAGTCAAAAGGAAAAAGATTAAATGTAAAATGGAACCTCCCTAGTAGGGGGGAATGAAACTAAATATTGATTGCACCTACGGAAACCCTAGATTAGCAAGAGTGGGATGCATTATAAGGAATGAGGGGGGAGACTTAAAATTAGCAGTTTCAAAGAAATTACTAGTAGTAACTAACAATCCAACTGAATTAAAAGGCCTATTATAGGGGTACAAACTTTTAAAGAGAATGGAATAAGAAACATTGAGATTGAAAATGATTCCACAATTTGCATAAATGTTTCCCTAAGTGGAAAAATCAAAGGCTGGACAATATAGACCAAGCAGAACCAGATAAAGGAATTAATGGAGGAAGTGAAGACCCATAGTGTTAAATATATCTATCAAAATGCTAACAAAGTAGCGGATCTACTAGAGAACTAAGGGATTGAATAGACAAGTGAAATAAAAATAGGAGACCAATCAAGTTTATAGGATGAACTAGAAGAAATACTTAAAGTAGACAAGGAAGACATCGGAAACCAATCTCCAACAATCACATTAAAAAAATGAGCAATAATAAAGCTTCAAGATTGAGGTATGCACCTAACCCTAATAAAAACCAAAGGTACACAACTCCTACCCTAACTTCTTAAAAATTTGTGATTTGATTTGAATGATAAAAATGATAAAATAACCTTATGAAAGTAATCTTGCAAAAAAAAAAATTGTGGACCATTACATAAAGCAAAAAAGCAGAAATGGCCTAGGAAACCCAAGAAATAAAATTATTACAAACAACAAAGCATGAAAAATAGGAAAAAGGAGGGCGAGAGAACCTTCAATATAAAGGAAAACCACATAACCCAAAAAAGGGAGGAAATTCCCTTCTCCAAAGCAAAAAAATGACATCAAAAACATCTAGTGAATTTGAACAATAGGGCACAAAGCTAGATAATGAATGTAATTGAATGTAGATCCAAAAAATTGATATAACATAACTTTCGTTATAAGAGGAATATTATTTTTATCAATAGGATTTGCACCTGCATGCAAGGCTATAAATCTCTATAATCATGTGTAATATTAGACTAATTCCAGGTTATGGGTACCCTATATGAAATTAGATCTCCAGATTCTAGGTTGGTTCCTATTTGATAATCAATTGATGCTCATAAAATTTTGGCTTGAGAAAATGGTAAGAAGGACTTGAAATAAATGCATAAACTGAACTTAAAGATGAATGGTGAAACACATAAATGTAAATGATGAGCAAATTGATTCACAACTATTAATCATAAAATATGTTTTCATAACTCAATTTGGGCAATCTAATCACATAAGTATTTCATAAAAATGCCGGATCATTTATCCTTTATGAAGGAGAAGGTGTTTTCACAACTTGAAGGAATGATAATCAATTTTCACAACCTATGACCTATGACTAAAACTGCTTTAGTATACATGCATTCGTGAACGACAAAAAAATTTAAAGGTTTTGAAATTAAAACTCATTAAATTTGGATCCAAATCATTCACAAGGGTATGTGCAGGATCATCACGGAAAAAATAGGCCCTTAAGTGGCAATAAAACTCAAAAAATTAGAGTTAGGCAACTTGACGTAAAAATTTGAATAAGTTATATATATTATTCCAAAAAAATGTAAATATAGAATCTGTAGAAAATTGAATGTAGTTTCTAAACTACTAGACCTTTATTTTTTTTAAATAAATCTATTTGGTCAAAATTTGAAATTTCAATGCAATAGTACTTAAATTTCAGGGTAAAAATAAGAAGTAGGTGTCTGTCTGACCACCCTAACCACAATAAAATGATAATACTTTTTTATAATATTTTATATATAAGTAGAGGACTCATGTTTTGATGCAATGCATATTTTATTATAATTTTTTTCCAAGTAAATAATTAGTTATGATTTTTTTATTACAACTTTATTAAAATATAAAAACTTGTCTGTCTAACCACCTTAACTTGGTCAAAAATTCATGAAATTAAATTTTTTCTTTTAATCCTATAGTATGTGAAGCATAGAATGTGACTCATGTTTTGGATTCAAAAAATGTGATACCTTTTGAAAGTTATAGATTTTTTTCAATCAGCCTATCAATCAGGATTTTTTTCATAATTCAAATAGAAAATGAATAATAATTATTTATTAAATTCAAAGTAAAGCATAATTTATATGGGTGGGAAGATGAGAATATCCTTTAAAAACCCTTTTTGTTTCATCAATTTTGGGTAAAAAAAAAGTCTTCAGCCACATGGGTCATCATATCACTTACATATCGCCACTTTTTGGCCCATCATGATCCTACACATACCCACAACATACAATACACCTGAAAATGAGAAGGCTAACACTTGTTTTTTAATGAAATGGAAGGGAAAAACTTTGCAAGTAAGAATATTCCATAACCTATAAAAGTTACTAAGTATATTAATCTTTGTGAAAATGAGTTACAAATCTTTCTCTCTACAAAAATTCATGAGGATAAAAGGCAAGAACTACTTGAAAAATGACTCTCATTTTACTTTATACAAAAACCTCCTCAAAAGAGACAAGGAAGTGGAACTAGTTGTTGACTCCAAGTGTAAGAATATCTTCTCAAAATGCTCTCATGACAAAAGGAGAAAATCCCTAAAAAAAGAGGTCCAAAAGTGAAGTGAACTAGATTACATGCCTTGGAAACCTCTCCCATCCATGCACATGATGATAAGGCATCAAAAATTGGTGTTGGAACTGAAAATACAACTCAAGATTCCACAAAATGCTCCACTTTGTCCTTTCATGATCTACTCAACTTTACTTGTGTTCTCACATGTCTTGGGAAAGGTGATAGTATTATTAAATATTAAAGATAATCTAGATGATTATCTTAATATTTAATATGTAATATTTTTTCCCTAAATATATTATATATTAATTACTAAGGTAACAAGATATTACCTTTAATAGTTAATACATTGTACATTTGATAAATCATGCAATGAATCATTTTTAACTCCCACCAAACCCTTCTTAAGCCACAGGATTTTAGTAGTGATTAAGTCTCTTGAATTTAAGTCATAGACCATGAGTATTTTCAAAAAATGATTTCGTTCTAAATAAGTCAGAAAAAAACCCATGTGGTAATTAGGGTATCAAGTAAAAGCACTCGAACCCTAATCATCACTCATTCTTTTCACTCACACTTAGCAAAATTTTGTCTCTCTATAAATTTTTTCTCTCTATAGTGCCACCATGGTGAAAGAACTAGGGTTTTGATTTGGAAACTTAGAGTCTTTTGGTCTTGGAACTAGGGGCCGACATCTAGAGCTCAAATCCTTGAAGGATTCATTGATTGTGAGTTGTTCTTTTTGACTAAAAGCTCATGATTATTAAAGCTTCTATCTTTGTTGTTTAATTTTGATGCTTAAATATTTATTTTTGAAGCATAAAATATATGCTCTATGCATTGTAAATTTGTTTATCTTCTCTATGAGTCACCATGAATGTGCAGTAGATATATATTTTCCTGTGGAATATTGAATGTATATCATCCCGTCTTTATAGTTCACGACCTCCATATCACTCCTGACACATTTCCCTCTATACTTTGAAGTTTTGACAAAAAACCTAGATGGGTTATGGTATTTGTGGGGGGAAAAAGAACTCCCAAGCCATGGCCTCTCCATCTTACTGTGAAAAATACCTAATTTTCCTTTGTGCATTTGAGTTAATTTCTATGCAAAACATGAAACATTCTGGGCATTTTGTGCATTGTCATTTATTGTCTTTGTATGACTCTAAATGTTGCTTTTGTATGTGTTGTTTTTTACACTAGAACAATACTCCAAATGGGTTTGACTTTGTTTCCAAAATTTGAGGGTTTATTATACTCTTGGAGGTCGAGACTTCATTTATTTGCACTTATTTCTTATAAAGAAACTTTATACCTCTCAATGGTGAATATGTCAAGGGTTTCTTTTTCTAGCTTTCTTATAAAAAAGGTTTGAAATCTTCCTTCCTACAACCTTGCACACTCCAGATCCTTGGCTTGTAAAGGAAATATATGTATATGTTTAGCATGAAACCCTTGCTATTATCTGCACTTCTCTATTTTTTTTAGAATTCTTCATGGTTGTGGGCTTCATTCTCTATTATGATGCTGATATTAAATTTCTCTGGCATGGTTTTTCATCTACATTTGTCCACCTATTCCTTTTTACTGTATGATAGTCATTTGTGATCTTCAACTCATGAATTTTTCCTTGATATTCTTATTCATATTGCTTATCTATTCATGGATCTTTACTAACTTTTGTGAAAACCATTTGATTATTTGGTTCTGACCTTGTTGTTGTCTTGTTACAAACTAGTATATGCAAATTGTTTATTCTCCATCAACCTATAAATCTGATATTAACCATTCATGTGCCAAAATAACACTAAGAAAGTATTCCCTTGGTAACCTATAATTACCAAAATAGGAGCAACTATTTGGCCTATTAAGACAATCTATTATTGTGAATTTTTAATTGAATGAATATTTTCTCTATTTTAGTAATTTTATGCTACCATTGTATACATCTTTAGTATTTTGATATATGAATGTTGTAATATCTTCATTCCTCTTCTGAATAGATGCAGTATGTTGGGCTCTACCCTTGCGGGAGCCCATTTTCTTCCACATATGGAAATCCTGAACATAATGAATAAGCAATTAAACATGTACCTATACCTACATAGTGAACAAAAATTGTTGGCAAAAAAAAATTGAAGCTGAAAGCTTTCATTGATCTTTATGCTCTTTGAACATATGCTTCTTTGATAACTTAATCATTTGATGTATACTTTGAACAAATGTGGATTATATTTCTACTGGTAATGTAGATATGAGGAAAAATATGATTTTTCATTGCTCTAACATTATTCTTCAATAGTCTTACAGGAAATGAAGAAGTTTGGAGTGGATCCTCTAAGAGATACGAAAACTAGAAGACAACAATATTTCAATGATTCATTATTATAGGAAATGACGAATCACTTTATTATGCTTATATTATATTCAGTTGTATAGTTTTCAACTCTTTATTGTATATATCTTTTGATTATATAAATAAAAAAAGATACTCCCACAACTTGTGTGGGACTTTAATTTTTACAATATGAATAAAAAATATTTTTTATGCAATTGCATAAGTTCCTCTGTTACAATTATTGCATAATAATACTGAGTTCAAAAGTAATCAATTTTTTTTATGATCAATAAATACTTAGCGAAAAATTTGAGATTATTTGTGTAGCTTTCAATGATGAATGCAATTCAACTCTACCTATTTTGAGTTGTAGCTAAAAATAGATAAAAAATATACAAAAGGAAAAAAAATGGTAATCAACCACTATGAACAAATATTGAAAAACAAATGAGAACTAAGTTGAAGTCCAAATCTCTTAAAAAACTGTAATGCTTTCATTTCAAAAGAGATATCATATGAAAGTAGAACATATGATAAATATTCATTATGAGCAGTAATAAGGAGAAATCATAAAACGAAACCCATGTTTTTATATTAAAGTATAAAATATTTTATACCTCAGACAAGATTTTAGCAAAGAAAAATTTACAACAAAATGTGACAATTTTATCTGAATGACAATATTAGTGGGAAAAACCATAAACCTTGTGGTTATATATAAACTAAGTCTTTTTTTTCAAAATCGGACAAAACCATATGTATTTTCCAATATCTATACTTAGATAGAGGCTCATATACTATAAACCTAAACTAAAAAAGAACTACTTCTATCAAAAAGCCTCATATAAGTTAAATTCATCTAGCCATTCAAAATTGTCTACATGCTTATACTAGTAGAGCTTGTGAAGTAACTGGTAACTATAGAGTGTGCGATGATGATGGAGAAGAAGCTCATCATTTTCAACATCCAAAAGAAAGGGGGTCAAGGGGGCACTAGCTCATCCTAGGTCTCGAGGATGAGGAACTCCAACTTTGGGTTGAGCTGAACCTAAGACCCTATCAAGACTTCCCAACAAATGTGGAAGGAATAACTTGTGATTCATGTTTTTAACTACATCTTGTGAAACATGAAGATACAATAGAGACACAATGAAACAAGCATAAATATTAGAATTGAATCGATAATGTTCTTCAAAGTTAAGAAACTTTTCACCTAAAATAAGACAGATAACCTTCATGGTAAGAAGACCCCATTCCTTAAGCACTAGAACTTCAAATTATGCTCGGTAATATTTCCTATTAAAAACAATTGTCTCCTATCATTGATAAACACAATTGGAGTCTCCATAGCCACAAAAAAATCAATATTTTTAGCAAAACACAAAGTGAGAGCTAGAGCCATACTTTAAAATATTACACTCAAACATGAGAAATAATGAACAAAATGTAGAAGTTGTGAAATCCAACTTCATAGACCCCGAAGATCACCTGCATGTAGATAACCTATCATAGAAAAAGATATTTGAGACAAAAAAGCAAGGGTTCTCTGAAAGTTGAAAAATGTATTAATTAGAGAGTGTAATAATACAATGATCAATCCTTATGAAAGGAGATTTTTCAACCCTAAAATTAACCCTAATACGTAGACATTTAATAATTAATATAATTATTAAATGTCACAATATGCAAACTAAATTGAAATCTTAAGAGAGGAATAAAGGTAACTTAATTAACATAATTAAGTTAAAACATTTTCTCTAACACCCCCCCTTAAGATGAAAAAGATTGCAGCTACAAACATGTGCAAGAAAGAAAAAGTAACTACAAGCATGAAAGTAAACACGGGTCCCAACAACTAGGCTCGATCAGGTACCCAGCTACAAATGCAATGCAAACTAATGAAACAGGGTAAAGGAGAAAACTCAGTGGGAACAAAACTCCTCCCCAAAATAGAATGCAAGAAAAGAATGTGATGCACTAATGAAATAAGGATAGGAGGTGGATTACATGATAAACTCCATAGATATCTTGTATTATATAAGTACATATACAGTGGTCTCCATAGGAGAGATAGAAAGAGAGAAGAAGGCCCCCCTCATAATGAAGAAACTCCTATCACAATGGTATATGTCTGATGTAGAATCCAAAAGGAGATCCTGAAGTAGAAAATGATATTCCTCCCCTTGGGAAGAAATGGATCCAAAGGACGATGTCGCAGAAACCCTATGAAGAGTGATGAACCAATCTGTCTCAAGATGTGTGCAATGATCAGATGTTGAAGAATCTCTCTATTTGAACTGAAAAAATGATTTCAAATCCAAACTGATATGGAGAATCTTGAAATGGAACCTATAAATTATGCAGTAATAATGGTGGGCATATAGTGATAACCCGATGTCAAGGTAGAGGATATGAATTTGCTCAAAATAATCCTCCAAAATCTGTAATATAGGACTCCACAAACAAGAAAGATATGTCTGCAACAGAAGAGTCCAAAGTAGCTATGTTTGGAAGATGAATGATGCCTTGCTACACTAAATCAAGAACAACAAGTGATGGTGATGAAGTCTCAATCTAAAGAGTAGGAACTGTGAGACAAGCCTCTAATCCATCAAAACATGTAAGGGTGTCTAAATGCTCAAGCTCCTCTAAAGTATCATGATCAAAGGGTGTATTATTTCTCCAAGCAATGGGTAAGAGACAATCTGAAGCAAGATCCTCTGGGAATGGAGAGATATTGGGGTCTCCATAGATCTTCAAAAGACGTGTCCAAAGTGGGTGGGGACAAAAAATGTCCGATATAGCCCACACAAAAATTGAGAAGGAGCTGCAACATCTAGCGTAGTGTACATTGCTCACAAAATGATAATTGAAGGTCAAGACTTTGAACTATGTAGGTTGTTAAAGGATCAGTTCATGGAGAATGTCCAACTGACAAAGGAATCAGGCTATCCAATTATTTTGGTTTTTGCAAATAGAGTAGAGTAAAGAATAGGGCAGCTGGTTACAAGCAAAAAAGCTGAATTGGACACCTTACAAGACAAATATTTTGAGTTGAGGATCTCTAAGGAATGTATGTTGATGTTTTTAATACCTTGGTAAATTATTGTTTTGATGTGCACTCTTTGATACGTGGTATAGAAGGTCTGGTGAACTAATTTGTTGATTATTTGTGCTAAAAGGCTGACCTGACAAGTATAGTAATAAACCCATCAACCCCTGGGGCCTTGTCATCTTCCATAGAAAAGACAACTTCCTTCAAGTCTTCAACTGTGACCAATTGCTCATAATAGGTTTTCTGGGTAGAAGGAAGCCTAGTTGGCACAATCTCAAGGAATTTTTGAAGGGCTTGTTGGCACTCCAACATGTAATCTTAGGCAGTGAAAACTTGGTCATAGTGTTTGACAAAGGCCCGAAGAATATCAGGTAGCTCAAAAAGTACCTAGAGCCCATCTTTTTTTTTAATGCCTGGAGAGGAGTGTCTGGCACAAAAGGCTAGGAAATATTCCTTGGAGACATGATCATTGACTTGTAGATAGTGCAATTTGGCTTTAATTTTCACACCTCTAGCAACATAATTATCTTCAACTTTCTTTTTGTTCTTTAACTCTTCCAACCTGACTTGCAATGATGGGGAGAAGGGGTTACCTGTAAGAGCTTCGGTAGCCAAGTGCAAGTCGACAGTGGTCATCTCATAAGAACGCTAATGTAAAATTGCCAACTAGTGCCCATAAATGTGGAGAAACCTAGTTGTGTGAGTGATAACATCATTCCATCAATTAATCCAGCCATTATTATGATCTAGCCTTCACTCCAAATTCCAGAGTCTGCAAATGTGGGCTAATGTGGGCTGATGACAAAGTAGGTACGTGTTAAAAAAGAACTGCGTTATGCTAGATCAAGTGTGTCTTGTCTCCCATTCAATATGAAAATAAATTAGGAAGTGATCTAATAGAGTTACATCCACTAATGGCTTAACTAAAAGTGGAGAGCTATCAAAAGAGAAAAAATATTGAGCCAATATCATTGCACAATCAAGGTGCTTAAAGATCCTATAAGAACCAGCTCTGAAATTGTTAGTGTAATTAATTATTTATTACACTATCATAAGTTAACTTAGGTCTTCATTTAATAATTTATTCCTAGGTTGCATTATTAAATAAATCATGAATAATTTTGTATGAGATAATATTCCCTTCTAGAAGATGAGTTGTCTTTTCTAGAACTTATCTCTATCTTGTCATCAATACCTAGGTAGGTTGTTAGTGTTGGCATATGGTTGGAGAGATCATTAGCATATGGCTTGAAAGTTTTGTCATTGATGGAAACCCAACCAACCTATCTGATTTGTAGTATAATTTTGGTTTCTGGCGATAAAGCAGAGTAAAGAACAGGGCATCGGATTACAAGCATAAAAGTTGAATTGGACACCTTACCAGACAAATATTTTGAGTTGAGGATCTCTAAGGAAGGTTTTTTGATGTTTTTAATACCTTGGTAAATGATTGTTTTGATGTGCACTCTCTGGTATGTGGTCTAGAAGGTCTAGTGAACTAATTTAGTGTGTGGTTGTGAACCCTAAATATGTAAAGGAAATAGAACAAATCAAAGGATCGATCATTGTAGATGAATAGAATAGTGAAAATATTAGGTCTATGAGGAATGTTTTACTGCTTGATGAACTAAATCAATTGAGAAAATCTAAGCATGAAAATTTAGATTTGTGGAGTGAGTTTTCGTACTTCCAAAATGTAGAATTCATGAAATTCATATTAAGCAGATTACATGATGATTTTTTAACTGTGGAAAAACCTTACATCATTTCAAGAGAGGCAATTGAGAACTTAACTAGATTTTGCAAAGTCAGAGATTTTTCCAAGAAGAACCTATCTGGAACAAAGAGGTTTAAACCCTAATCAGAATAGTAAGAGATTAGAGAGCTTTGATGATTGAAATAATCAAGAATCATGTTATGAAGTACATTGCACATGAAATAACATATAAAATATTCACAAATATTGAGGAGCTACATCAGCTAGCATAGTGTACATTTCTCACAAAATGATAATTGAAGGTCAAGAATTTCACTTATGTGGGTTACAAGGAATTTGAGCCACATCAGCTGGCGGAGTGCTCCCTTGAGTCCAACAATTGGTATCAGAGCTATTTCCTCTAAAGAATTTTTGTAGCTTGAGGTGGATCTTAGAATGTGATGGACTTTGGTAGTTTTCAGCAGTAACTTATGGTAGCACTTGATGACCTTGATTATTCTAAAGTAGAAGTTCAAGAATTGAAATAAAATCTTAGCGATGCTAAGAAATTCATCTAGTCATTGAAGGATTAGATAGTTAAATCCAAGGTGAAGAGGAAATATCTCTATGATCAGATTAAACAAAAGGAAATTGAAAACATGGATGATGCTCACTTGAATCAAACCTTGAAGGAGATAACCGAAGAATGTGAAAAGCTTGATAGAGACAATAAAAACCTAAAACATGAGATGGAATCTATAACAATGAAGATGACTAAAGAAATTGAAGAAAGGAAGAGAAATGAGGAAAATATTTCTCAGAACTTGAAAGAGAAATATGATGAATGCAGCAAAATAGAAGGTGAATTCACTCAGTTGGAAAGTATACTTCAAAGAACCAGAAATGATGAAGAAGAACTTGGGAAGAAGATTGTTACTCTTAGAAATGATATTGTCATTGAAAATGAATACAAAGAAAAGTTTAAGATTAAGATTAGTTCAGTAAAGCTTGATGAGCTGACTCAAGGAAAAAAGAGTGGAAATGATAAGAGAGGTCTTGGATATGAAAAGGAAGAAAGTTCTAGATCAGGATAAAATAATTTTAGACAAAACAAAAATGAAAGATATCTAGTAAGATAGCCTAATGCACAAAATTTTAATGGGTATTGTTTTTCCTATAATAAGTTTGATCATATGATTTCTTAGTGTAGAAATAATATGAATTCAAAAGTCTCATCATTCTCTGGTCAGTGTTTCAACTATAAAAAATCTGGTCATAAATCAATTGACTGCAAAAATATATCAAGTTACCTTGTTGCTAGAAGAAATGTTGAATTCTATACATGTGGGAAATTTGAGAATATCTCTAATCAATGCAGATCTAGAAGAAGTCATTGGAAAGATTGGTTAGGACAAGAAAGCATTGTGTGTTACAACTACAACAAGTATGGTCATATTGCAAGATTTTGCAGAAACAAAAATGTAGACAAAAGAGGTCTTGTATACAAAGGTAAAAATATAGAGAAAAATGATAAAGGGAAAGAAAAAGTAACTACAGATGAAGATTAGATGAAGAAGACATGGATAAGGAAAAAATATTCTAATGCTAGAAATGGTTCCATAACAGAGCTGCCTCAAGTAACTCTTCTGGTAATTGATTTCTAGCCACTGGCCTAGGGAGGTCTCTCAAAGAAAACCCTTCCTCCCCTATCTATGGATGGTACAAGAATGAAGAAAATATTCAAGAAGGTGTACTTATGGTGTACATAAGTTTTAGTTAACTTTAGAAAAGAGAACTCAAACAATTGATAGGTCCATAGAATATTTCTCTATCGCCATTTGGGAAAATAGAGTCTTCAGAAAATGTAGGGAAAATGAATTTATTGCACATGTGTGAGCTATAAAATTCAATTCAGAACCATCATTTTTCACTTTCCATCGAATAAAATTAGGAGAGCACTCAATAGGCAGATTGCAAAGCAGCCAAATTGATTCATTGACAAAGTTTGAGATCTATTAGGTATTTCAAATTATTCTCGAAATCTTCATACAATTTAGTGTGTGGTTGTGAACCCTAAATACATAAATAAAATGGAACAAATCAAAGGATTGATCACTCTAGATGAATATAACAGTGCAAATATTAGGTCTATGAGGAATTTGTTACTGCCTAATGAATTAAAGCAATTGAGTGAAGCTAAGCATGTGAATTTGGATTTGTGGAGTGAGTTTTTGTACTTCGAGAATGTAGAATTCATGAAATTCATATTAAGCAGATTACATGATGATGTTTTAACTTTGGAAAAACCTTACATCATTTCAAGAGAGGAAATTAAGAACTTAACTAGATTTTGCAAAGTTGGAGATGTTCCTAAGAAGAAATATATCTGGAACACAAAAGTTGAAACCCTTATCAGAATAATCAAAGATCAGAGAGCTCTAATAATTGAAAAAATCAAGAATCCTATTATGAAATACATTGCACACAAAATAACATATAAAATATTCACAAAAATTGAGAAGGAGCTACATCAATTGGCACTGTGTACACTACTCACAAAATGATAATTGAAGGTCAAGAATTTGACCTATGTGGGTTGTTAAAGGATTAGTTCATGGATAATGTTCAACTGATAAAGGAATTAGGTTATCCATTCAGGTTTGGAACTTTAATTATATGTCTAGTAATATATTTCTTGAATTGCTTTCCAAAAATTGACAATGTAGTATGGAAATCAAACAAACCGATATGCAATCAGATATACTCTTATTCTAAGAGCTTAGCTAACTGGGATTTGGAATTTGAAAATTTCTTCAAGAATGTGCTTGAAAAGTGTGGATCAGTCAATATTTCTCCTTTGGTAAGAACAATGGAAGCTGGTTCCTCTTCCAGTAGTAGTGTTAAAGGACATAAAAGATAAAAGGAAAGTGTTGAATACAACCCTCTAGAAAGAAAAGTTCCTAGGATTGAGGGAAAAGGAAAAGAAAAGGAAATCATGGACATTCCAAAAGAAGAATCTGATGAAGAAATTGAGAATCCACTAAAAAATGAATCTGAACAAGAAAAGGTAGTGAGGAAGAAGAATATATAACAAAAGAAAATCTACAACAACTTATTCGAGGTGTAGGTGGCATACAAATTTTTTTGAAGTTGTGGTTAGTCGGACCATCATATTATCAAAACTTTATTATAGAAGTTATAAATGCTCATATTGAGGACTGTAAGATAAGATTGGAAATTCTACAGGACATTCTACCTGAAGAGTTGATTGAGTGCAACAAAGAATCAATAGGCTCTGAGGACAAAGGAAAAGAAGAAGGCAAGGTTGTCTCTCACCTGAAGGAACAATTCATACTATATCTTTGCAAAATGAGGAAGAAAATGAATGAGTTAAGGAAATGCATAAAATCAGCCACATGTATCTACAACTATTGCATATGTTGGCCCCATGCAATTAGCAATTACAAAGATAAGTTGGATCCGATTGAAAAAAATTTGAATAACATTGAAATTTTTTTTGACATATCTCAGGATCCGGATGGCATCGTGAGGAAAATAATTTGGGAGCTATAGTCAGAACACACAAAAATTCAACTCTCCAAGAATGTTCTTTTGGATACTTTTTTGAAGGTAAAGGATCTAACTGAATACAAGTTGGAGTAGATGGTGGAAATATTGAACAATGGCAAGAAACTGGAAGAAGCAATGACAATTCTTGAATCTCTCATTGAGATTATTAGCAAGACTTCCAAGAACAATAGCTTGATAATTATTATTGGAATTACAATAGATGGTTTGAAGAAGTTCCTTTCAGAAGTGATAAAAAACAATAAGATAATCTTCTAAAAATAACAATTAATTATTTTTAAGTATTTGAAATTTTGATCAAAGGAGGAGAGCTGTAAGCACATATGTGTTAAATTTTTGAAGCCTTGAGGATTTTGAACACATGTTTTGTCTCTATCTTGTCAATATCACTTTTTGTATTTTTGGCATATGGCATCCATGCTTTGTCATTGATGTGAAAGGGGGAGAGAATTAAGTGAAAAATTCCCTAAGGGGGAGAGAATGCAACATGACCTATAGAGGGAGAAAAGAATGTAGTGCCTCATAAATCTGAGGGGGAGAAAGTGTAGTACAAGTCTTGGAAGCTACTCATAATTTTTTTGACACTAGTCATTTTTCACTAAGTGTTTCCATCAATTCCAAAGGGGGAGATTGTTGGCATATCATTGGAGAGATCATTAGCATATGGATTGAAAGTGTTGTCATTGATGGCAACCCAACCAACCTATCTAGTTTGTATTATAATTTTGGTTTCTGCTGGTAGAGCAGAGTAAAGAACATGGCATCTGGTCACAAGCATAAAAGTTGAATTAGACACCTTATCGGATTTTTTTTTTGAGTTGAGGATCTCTAAGAAAGGTCTTTTGATGTTTTTAATACCTTGGTAAATGATTTTTTCTATGCACACTCTCTGGTACGTGGTCTAGAAGGTCTGGTGAACTAATTTGTTGATTATCTATGCTAAAAGGTTGACCCGACAAGTATAGTTATTGCAGATGTATAAGATGCAATTACCTAAAAGTATTTGTGCTCAATTAAGTGTTATTTGGTCCCTCTCTTTGTCTTAACCGACTTTGGAGGATGCATATGATGATTTAGTGGTGGATTTAGCCGACAAGTTGAAGGTAACTTAATATTTTATAAAGCTGACTGATAGAAAAATAAATCCTTGATTGGGGATATATATATGAGATAGGTATTTCCATTAAGGAAGTGAATATTGACATGTGTAAATGTAAGAGGTTGGAATGTGTATTACATCATTATGTAGTGTAAAGTTCAGCAGAATAATAGTGTGATTTTTTCTATAAGTGATGCAAAGAGAAGAAAGGAGCAGAGCAGAGCAAAGTGAAAAATTCAAAAGCAGATCTAGAATCGAATCTATGAGCTTCATCAAAACTATAATTTGGAATAGATAGATGCTACTATCTTAGTTCACCCTTCGGATGGTTTTAATTTGAATTTTGTATGGCATTAAGCCTTTCTTTTGAGCAATGAGATCTAGGCAGTGTGCATGAATGCAAGTGCATTCCTTTTGTAAACAATTATATTTGAGTACTCAAATTATGGATTAACCTCCACCATGTTTTTTCCCCTAACAGGGTTTCCACACAAAAAATCTGAGTGCTATGATGTTATGAATGCTTACTTTGAATGCATACATATTTTCTTTAATACAATGATGAAATGGTTTCAAGTTTTAGATTGATGGAGTTTAAGATCTGTTCAAAACTGATTCAGCCCCCCCTCTTAGTGTTCAATTGAGTCCAATAGTTAGGGTTTTATATTGTCACATGTAGTGTGATTTAGAAGCATGGAAACATCTTTAGCATTCTAGGTTTTAATCTTGCCTATATAATTAGGCATATATTCACTTGTAATCATCATGATCATAACAGAATCTCCTATTTTAATGCCATTATTGCATACTTTTTGTGTGGTTGAATATTTCTTCCTAGAAAAGGTCCTCCATTGAAGACTGCAACTTCATCAAGGACACTATCCATCCATCATTTCAACATGCTATTAGAGCATTTCTAGTGAATATTCATCCCAAAATCAAGAGAGTTGGCTTGTGAGATTCTTTGCAGGCTTGAAGGTTTTATTTTGTAGGTTAGTTGGTACTACCTAGAGACCAAGCTATTTTCTAGTGTAGATCAAGCTCTATCCAACCTCTCCATTACACTCAGAGGCCTCAAAACCTATAGATTGTTTTCCCATTTGCCAAAATTGGAGATATTCTCACTGAGAGCCATTTGAGGTATATCTAGGGTTTTTGCATTTTTTTACTATCCACACAAGTTTGTAGAAAAAAAATTCTCCCTTTCAATCCTCCATCATGGCAATTTTTTTTAGTTCATTAGGCTTTTTTTATTCCAGAAAATAGGAATTTTTTTCAATAGTTTGGGAAAAAATTAATCTTCTGGAGCTACTTGGAATTAAATTACCAGTTGGCTAAATATTTTTCTATAGAACTATAATCATTTGGGTTTTATTTCCTTGGTCAGCATCAATATTTTTTGTAGATTAAAATCAATATCTAGATTTTTGAATAGCCAATTTATTGGCATTATTCAAAAATTTCTTTTGGCTTTGTTTTCGGTCTGCTAATAGGTCACATCCACAAAACCGTACATGTCCGCTGTTGTCATCACCATACCCCTGCCATCCTTCATCACTAGTTACATCCATCATTAACCACCTCATTTCTACTGGGCCCTGGTGTTTTCTCCTAGCCTTTGACAAGGCCCCACCACCGCTGACCCCCGATCACCCACCACACCAAGGGCTCTGCCTTCTCTCAGCAACGCCTCCTCCCATCTCAGTTGTGCCACCAATGCACCAACTACTTGTACCTCTAACATCGCCCAATTCAAAGGTGCCCTTTTTTTTCTCGATCAATGCCTACGGTCCTATCAATGACCAAGGAATGAATTTTTTTAGCCCCCGAGGCTTCACTTTTGTGCCCAGTTAGCCTATGATCATCCATCAAAGTATAAATCTTACAAAGGTTGTATCTTCCACATACAATATTGAAATTTCAAAAATGATATACCATTGGAAAGGTCTTGTAGTCTACTTTTTAGTGTTGTATCTTTCTTTTAGTTTTTCAAACTTCTACCATCAATACGGTATTACAATATATTTTCTATCATTTCAACAATATCATCAGATTTCCAAAATTTCCTTTTAGACATCTTTTGTCTTGTGCTTTTGCTCTCTCTCTAATGGACGAATCAATTTTTGAGCTTCTTTCACCCCACAAATATCACACATGGAAAATTTTCATGCAACATCTCCTTTGGTCTAAAGGCCTATGGTTTATACTAGATGAGAATCAACCTCATCTAACTAGGGAATATGAGAAGTTCTAACATCAAATCAAGTGTAAAGAGGCTATGGGATTGATTTATCTTCATGTCTCCAACTCACTATTTTTCCACATTAAGGGGTTCTCCTCCCCTAAGGAGGTTTGGGACAAGCTTAAGACATTTCTTGGATTAGTAAGTGATATTTAGGCACTTCAGTTAGAGTCAAAAATTTCTTCACTCTCAGTTGATTCTTTTCCCTCCATCGATGACTCCTTGGTGAAATTCAAGTCTTTGAGGACACAACTATCAAGGTGAGGTGAATAAAAAATTGACAAGGAATGCATTTTCACGATCTTATCCAAATTGAAAGGTTCTTTTTCTTATTTTGCTACTTCCTTCTATTCTACAATTAATGGCCTTAGAAATATTTTTGTGATGCCTTCATTTGATAATTTTTGTGAGTGGTTGACCAAGGAGCAATCTAAACTCGACCAAGCTAATTCAACTTTAAAGTTTCATGCTCGCATTGCAGCTCCATCCAAAGGGAAAGGCAAGAATAAGGGAAAGTATAAGATAGGATCTTCTGAATCATCACAACACAAGGAAAAAAGGCTTGAGAAGGAGAGGCCCAAATTCAACTTTTGTAATGGGCTTGGACATCCTGAGACATGTTTTAAGAGGGAGATTCATGAACTGAGATAAATTTTTAAGGATCATAACATCACTCTTCCTTATTCTTTTGTCCACTCACCCCACTCTTCTTCACATGAAGATTCGTCTTCAAGTATTGCAGTAATTGCTATAGATGAGATTCATGGCAAGGGACAAGATTTGATGACTACAATAGTTGATAGATAGGAAGGATGGGTCATTGACTTAGGTTCTTCTAGGCACATCACCTATTCTAGGGATCATATCCTTTGGGATATTATGTTTCCTCCAGAGTTTGACGTAGTTTTTACTACAAATGCAAACATAGTTCATGTTGTTTGCATTTGTGATGTTACTTTGGATAGGAGGCATCTACTTGATGTTGTTTATATTCCTCAGATGGATCATTATCTTCTTTTCTTTATTAGCTTGCTCAAGAGGGTCTTTATATTGAGTTCACATCTAATTTAGTTATCATCAAGGATCAATTTGATACACTCATTTCCTATGGTGAGGCCGATCATCACTCACAGGTGTACAAGTTCTCTAAATTTTGGGATCGTACTCCATCAGTTCTAGATTCTCTAGATTCTAGGGTAGGAATCAGTTCTCCTTCTCCTCGCTAGGGTTGTGGTGGTTGGATTGAATTGGCTCTTCTTTAGGCACCATATTCTTCCTCATCCTCCTCTTAGTTGAGATTTGTTTTAGCATAATCGGGCTCATCCATCTCTTCATACTTTTGGCATCTAGATGGGTTCGTGACAAGTCTTGTAGACTTGGCTTCTCATTTCTCCATAGGCTTTTAAGACATTCTTGAGGAGACCACTCTCCTTTATGCGGAGGATATCTAGTCTCCTAATTTTTATCTTTTTTTTATTTCTCTGATGATTGTTGTCCTTCAGGGGATGATGTTGAGTCCTCCAATCATCACTCTTCTAGATTTCATCTCTTTTTTGTAGAGGGGTTATCTTCCCACTAGTTTTTTTTCTTTTGTTCATTTGTGGGAGATTAGTTGAATTTTCATTCTCATTTGTACATGGGTGCACAAAATGGCCATCATGTAGCCGAGACCCATCATCTATGCATAATCATTACATTTTCATTTCCTCCCTAAGTTGCACTTATGGGGGGGTGTTAGTGTAATTAATTATTTATTAAAGTAGTATAAGTTAACTTAGGTTTGCATTTAATAATTTAGTCCTAGTAGGTTATATTATTAAATAAATCATAAATAATGTTGTAGGAGATAACATTCCCTTCTAAAAGATGAGTTGTATTTTCTAGAACGTATCTCTATCTTTTCATCAATCCCTAGGTAGGTTGTTAGGGTTCTATGTTGTCACATGTAGTGTAATATATATACGTGGCAACATCTTGTGCATTCTAGGTTTTACTCATGCCTATATAATTAGGCATATGTTCACTTTTAATCATCATGGACATAATAGTAGAATCTTCTATTTGAATTCCATTATTGCATACTTTCTGTGTAGTTGAATATCTCTTCCTAGAAAATGTCCTCCATTGAAGATTGTAGCTTCATCATGGACACTGTGCATCCATCATTCCATCATGGCATCAAAGACTAGTGAAGATTCATCCCAAGATCAAGAGAGTTGGCTTGTGAGATTCTTTATAGGCTTGAAGGTTTTGATTTATAGGCTAGTTGGTACTACCCAGAGACTAGGTTATTTTATGGTGCAAATCAGACTCTATTCGACCTCTCCATTGTGCTTAGATGGCCTCAAAACCTATAGATCACCATCACATTTTCCAAAATTGGATATATTCTCATCGGGAGCCATTTGAGGTATATATAGGGTTTTTTCATTTTTGTTCTATCCATACAAGTTTGTAGAAAACAAATCTCCCTTTCAGTCCTCCATCATGGAAAAATATTTTTAGATCATCAGGTTTTTTTATTTCAAAAAACAAGAAAATTTTCAATAGTTTGGGAAAAAATTAATCTTTTGGAGCTACCTAGAATTAAATTACCAGTCGGCTAAATATTTTTCTTCAAAACTCTAATCATTTGGGTTTTATTTCCTTGGTTGGCATCGATATTTTTTTGTAGATTAAAATGATATTTAAATTTTTGAATTGCCAATTTATTGGCATTATTCAAAAATTTATTTTGGCTTTGTTTTCGATCTATGAACGGGTCACATTTGCAGACCCATACATGTCCTCTATCATCATCATTGTAACCCTATCATCCTTTGTTGTTGGTTACATCCACCACCAACCACCTCCTTTCTATAGGACCTCGATGTTTTCTCCCAACCTGGACAAGGCCCCACCACTGTTGACCCTTGATCACCCACTACACTGAGGCCAATGATTTCTCTTAGCACCACCAGCGCACCACCTGCCAATAGCTCTGACGCTGCTCTATCCAATGGTGCCATTTTTTTGCTAGATCAGCACCCGCAATCCTATCAATGACCAAGGGCTGGATTATTTTATCCCCCATGACTTCAATTTTGCTCCAAGTTAGCCTTTGATCACCCATCAAAGTAGAAATCTTCCAAAGGTCTTATCTTTCACATACAATATCAAAATTTTGCAAATGATATACCATTGGAAATTTCTTGGAGTCTACTTTTTAGTGGTGCACTTTTTTTTTCCAAATTTTGCTTTCTTCAGAAATTCCAATTAGTTGAAGTGAAAAACCTAATTTGGGTTTTGAAGGTGATACCTTTTTTTCAGTTTGTTTAAATTTTTCCATCGACAACGTATTATAGTATATTTTCTAGCATTTCAACAATATCATCTTATTTCCAGCATTTCCTTTCAAAGATCCTTTATCTTGCAGTTTTTTTCTCTCTCTAATGGTCGAATTAGGTTTGGAGCTCCTTACACCCCATAATTATCACACATGGAAAATTGGCATGCAACGTCTCCTTTGGTCTAAAGGCTTATGGTCTACTCTAGATGAGAATCAACCTCATTTGACTAGGGAATATGAGAAGTTCCAGCAACGAATCAAGTTTGAAGAGGCTATGGGAGTGATTTCTCTTCATATCTCTAGCTCACTATTTTTCCACTTTGATGGGTGCTCTTCCCATTAGGAGATTTGGGACAAGCTTAAGCCATTTTTTGGATTAGTAAGTGATATTCAGGCAGTTCAATTAGAGTAAAAAATTTCCTCACTCTCAATTGATTCTTTTCCCTCCATCAATGACTATTTAGTGAAATTCAAGTCTTTGAGGACACAACTATCATGGTCTAGTAAAGATAAAATTGAAAAGGAATGCATCTTCATGATCTTGTCCAAATTGAAAGGTTCTTTTCCTTTTTTTTCTACTTCCTTCTATTCTACAATGGATGGCCTTGGTAACAGTTTTGTGATGCCTTCATTTGTGAACCACCAAAAACATAGGCACAAGGAGGGAAAGAGGATTCCCCATATAGGATCTTACGGTTTTTCACCTAAAGAGCACTTGGTTTAGGAAATGGGCTCTCTTTCACCTAGTGGTTTTTTTTTTTGGGTGTTCATTCAAAGATAGGGGTTAGGGGCTTAATGTGAGTGTGTTATTATGCCCTAACTATTATGAACATAAAATGAAAGCTAAGCTAAGAATGAAATGCAACTATGTATAAGATTACCTAATTAATATACATAAACTATTACAAAAATGGATGGGATTGAAGAGAGGTGAACCTAGAACCTTGAAAGGGCTAGAGATGGTGCTAAATTTTGTGTTGAAGATGAAAGGGACACTCGTGCCAAGTTGGGCAATCTAGTCCTTCTACGGGAAAATTCTGGGAAACTGCTTCGAACCCCATTTCAGCCAAAAGGGTATCCAAATCTACCAAAACTTATGTAAAATAGCTTCAGTGGGAATAGTTCACCCAAAGTGGTGACCTAGTCCTCTTCTAAAGTTTTGTGAACCAGAAGATCAGATTTGAGGCCTTTGGTTTGTGTTTCCTGCTCCTTTAGGTATCTGATCTCGAAAGTGAAGATTTTGGTCTATAGGAGTCTCCCAAGCTTAGTGAGATAGGTTAACTTGTTGAATGGTCTTCAAGCTTCCAATGCACCTAAATCTACAAACACACACAAAGAGAAAGAAGAAAATTGTTGATTGTTAGAGTATGGGGGCTTGCCTTGGTAAATCCCGTTTGTAGATAATCAAATCAAATGATGAAACAAAGTAAGAAAACATGAAATGTGAAGCAATGTACTTACTTACCTTTCCATGATGAGAGATCTTGAGTTGCAACAATGGTTTAGCCCTTGAGTGCTTCAACAATGATGTCTTGTTGACTTGGAATGACCAAACCCTAACTTGCTTGAGGAGGAGACATGATAAGAGGTGAGAAGAGTGTGTGTTGAGAAGAATGATGGTACCTTATGAGATATTAGGATTTTGGAGATAAATTATACAAGTTATGCCCTAAATTTCCCGAACTAACTTCATATTCACCAACCTTAGGGTTTTATAGACCTAAATTTTTATAGAAATTAAGTTTAAATTAAAAATTATGCCACATGGGAATAGGTCGCCCAAGGTGGCGACCTAGTCCACCTTGGAATTTTTTATTGATTTTTGGTAATTAAAATGTTATTATTTGTGTTCTTCGGGATTGTCTCAATAAAAAACACTAAGATAGGATTTATATGATGATTAATGGGTCATTTTTAGCATAATAATGTGTAGTTTAAATGATGACAAGCCTAGGAGAGTGTGAAAACTCTTTGCAACACCTTAAAAGATTTCTACACAAGGTTTGGAAATGGGTGAAAATGGGTTGAAAAGGGTCCAAGATCATAGGCCAAGGTCCAAATGAGTGAAAAGTGACAAAGTCCTCACTTTTTTGTGACACATTTAGCCCTCGCTTTAGTGAGAGTACGAACTTGCTTCAGACTCACACTAAAGTAGCCACATGATTTAGATGGTGATCAATGATAGAGAAGAAGAGCGAGAAAGAAGAAGGAGGTGGTCAAGCCCCCAAGTATTTGAGATTCCAAATCAATTAAAAATTAATGTAAAAGAAATTGAAGGGTGAATGCATTGCAACAAGTTGAGATACATAGTCATACAACAACAAGAATTGGTGTGAAGAGAAAGGGTAAAAAATATGTGCTCACTATGGGGCCACAAAACATCAGGTCATTCATGGGGTGAGTTGTCCCAAAAGGTGAGAAACATACACACGGTTGGTATGTAATCACAAAGGTGGCTCTGGGGAAAGTCATGTTGCTTGCTAGGCTTCCCACTCAAACCATGCGAAAGTTATACCTTGTGATAACTTTGGTAAGGCGCCACACAAAATAAAGTGATGTTTGATATGATGCATTTCAAAGGTTTCTTTGTCCATGCGATGTCTCAATCTGAAGGAACATTATATGTAATGTATCAAGAGAGGAAAAGGTGCAAGTGTACTCATCTTGTATGCAGAAGAGGAAAAAATGCCAATGTATCATCCTAAACAACATTGCATGTAATGATTTCAAGAGAAGGGATCACAAGAAATAGGAAGATCGCACAATGAAATGTGAGTGGTGATGTATGATCCCACTTTAAAGGAATCTTGAATCATTGTATTGTGAAAAATTTATTTAAAGTGGAGAAGAAGAAGAGGAATAGGACATGAGATATTGTTCAGAAATCCCTATATCAAGTCCTATGGTTAGAAAATTTGTGTCATGAGGAAAGAGGTGTATGTCACATGTGATTCAAATTAGAATATTTTATCCACATCCCAAGATCTCTCTTAAATTTTCATGAAAGGTTGACTACAATTCATAAGAGATAATGACAAGTGACATATGAGGGAGAAAGGCTAACTAACCTCTTACCCCCACTTAGTGCAAGACAAGAGTGAGTCGAAGGGGATTGAAGGGATGAAAGGGAGGATTAATTTGTATCAATTAGAGGAGTTAGGTGCCCCATAATGAGGAAGAGCACCAAGCTCCTTAAGATGTCAGATTTTGGAACTCAAGGCCTTACACTCATTAGTGTGATGATCATGAATGTGGTGGAAGGCACAACATAAATGTTTGTTCGAAAATTTCCTTCGAGTGTGAGGAGGGAGGGAAATCAAATGATCTTGGAGGATTCTCAACAATATTTTCTCTTGATCAGGGGGAGAAGATGATACTTTCGTGTGGGACAAAGGAGGGACTTGCTTAGTATGGGATATCATACCTATGCAGGGATCTATAGATTGTGAGATATTATACACTCTCTTAAAGGAGTGTGTAACATTTGAATCTAGAGGAGGGTGTGAGATGACATTGGTGTTAAGAAAATATTCCTTTGTTGGTTTCAAAGGATCAATTTGGAAGGTTGGGTTAGAAGGGTGATTTGAGATAGTGTAGCTGCTAGAGGAAGGTTCGACAATTTCGATGAAAGGGAAAAATACAAGACCACGAGTGGATATTTGTGTATGAGGCTCAATAGGGTTGTGGATACCTTGTTCATTAGAACCACAACCTTTTCCACTATATCCAAGTTGTTTCATGACCTCATAACCTTTAACATAAATATTTTTCAACTTCTTTGGATCGGGTGAGGGTTCATTATGTGCTTCACTGGCTGAAGTAGTTGAGGTGGATGCATGTCAAGGACCAATCGAGTCTTGTGTGGACAAGAATGTGTTTCCCTTTGGAGATTCATTGTTTGTTATGATCTTGGATTCTCCCATTAAGGGAGGGGTGAAGTCTAAGGAACCCCAGTCATCATCTAAGAGCTTGGTGATTGTATCAAGATGTTTATCTTTATGTAAGTGGTGAGAGGGTTCCACTTGGGTGTTTGGTGTTAAGGAATTTAAATGATTCTCTTTGGATTTTTCAAGGTGTAAGCAATTTCTAGGTTCAAGATCAACATAGAGTGTGTACACTTTGTTGTTAAAAATGTACTTCATCTTTCGATGAAGAGTGAAAGGCACTCCATTCATAGCATGAATCCATGGCCTACCTAAGAGAATATTGTATGAAATCTCCTAAGGTATAACATGGATTGTAGTGTCTAATGTGGCCATTCCAACTGTAAGAGGGATAGTGATCACACTGAGTGGTTTCTTAGAGACATTGTTAAATCCTCTGACAGAGAGAGAATCAGGCTGGATGGGGGATCTATCGATGCCAATCCTATCCAAAAGGCTCACAATAAACACATTAAGGGTAGAGCCTATATCTACAAGATTTATCTTTATCCCTTTTTTTTATTGAGATATTACCATAAAAGCTTCATTTTGTTTTTGTACATCTAAAGGAGGAAGCTCACTTTGGTGAAAAACAATGTCATCATTTATTCCATGAATAATAGATACTATGTCATGTGATGGTTCATTAAAAGGGATAGGAACCTGATGTAAGGCTTCTTGGGTGAGTGGTGATTGGGGTCATGGGTTATTGTGAGTGTAATTTGTATGAGAAACAGTATTAGGACTTGGTTGCTTCAAAACATTAGGGGTAGGTTGGTAGAGGGTAAAGGCGGGTTTGGTTGGAGTTTGAGGTTTGGGTGAAGGAGGGTAAAGGATGAGTTGAGGTTGGATAATATTAACATCCCTTAGAGAAGGAGATTCTAAAATAGGCTCAACATCTTCTTGTAAGGGTATAATATTATTAAGGAAATGATCGATGATGGAATTATGAGGAGAGGAAGGATTAGGATGGGATTATATTTGATTGTCAAAGGTTTCCTCCTCATGCTCCAAATAATATTTGCTAGTAGGGGATCTTGGAGAAGGTTCATCACATGCTTCACTATAGGAATTGGAGGCATCAAGAGGAAGATCACGATGACTTTCAAATAGGGAGGGAGGGTTGAGAGTTTTGGGACTCTTAGGAGAAGTATCTTCTATCACCAACATGTCATTCCATCGAGGATGGACATTAGGAGAAGGAATTGTTTGATCATCATAGCTAGGGTGAATATGTAAGGTAATGTTTAGAAATTTGTGTATAATGTCATCTTCTTGTGCTAAAATATCCTCCCAAAGGGGATGAGGAGAAGAACAATCAAGACCGTCATGATGCTCAATGATTGTATCTTACTTTAACAAGATACCTTCATCACTAGAAGGATAGGTATCAAGAGGGGAACAATTATGATAATTACGATTATCTATGTTTGTATTTACCTCTAACACAACATCCTCACAAGTAGGAGAGATAGAAGGTTGTGTATGTTCAAGACAATTATAAACATTTTCATTTGCTAAACTCTCGTAACTAGGGAATGAATTGAATAAATTATGAACATTTTCATTTACTAATTGTTTCTTTATAATTTTAGAAAGAATTGAAGAAGACATGTTTGCAGAATTTTCAATGAAATGTAAAGACTAAAAAGGAAATACAATTTTTAGATTACAAATAAGGAAATTTAATGATTACACTATCAATAATCTGAAAATGAAAGTTTGTGGATGCAAAATTGAAAATGTACAATGCAAGAAATGAGATAAATTATGCTAATTTTATTAAAATACATGTAACAAAAACATAAAATATTGATATAGGTATGTAATGGCACAAAAAAGAAGCTCAAAAACTAGATTTTTAGCTCTATAAAGGGCAGTTTCAGAACCCTGAAGGGACTAGGTCACCCAAAATGGCAACCTAGTCCTCCAGGTGATTTTTTTGAAAATTTAAAAGACTTATAGGCTGATACATGTGGTTTCTATATGGGGTAATGCAATATTAACAGAAAAATGAAAAATTACAAAATATTTAGTGTTATAATATGCAAAACTGTAGCCTATATGCACTTTTCACTAATGTAAATTTTGAAACCCTAGGATGAAATTTCACTAATGCAATATGCAATGAAATTTAATACTAGGAAAATGATGGAATATAAACTAGAAAGGAAGGGTGTAAGGATGTTGGGTTCACCAAAATGAACCACCAAAAACAAAGAAGGGGAAAGACGATTCCCCCACTAAGCTTCTAGGGTTTTTCACCCTAGAAGGTAACTACAGGAGAATTTTTGTCTTTCACACCTTCTCATCTTAGGGTTGATTGAAAGGAGGAAGGGGATAGGGGCTTAATGTGAGTGTGTGATTGTGCCCTAACTCTTATGAACATAAAATGAGAGCTAGGCTAAGAATGAAATGCAAGTATGTATAAAATTACCTAATTAATATATATAAACTATTACAGAAATGGATGGGAATGCAGAGGGGTGCACCTAGAAACTTGTAGGGGATGGAGATGCTGATCAATTTGGTTTTGAAGCTAAAAGGGACACTTGTGCTAAGAAGGGCCATCTAGTCCTTCTATGAGAAAATTTTGGAAAACTGTTTTGAAGCCCGTTTCAGCCAAAAGGGTATCCAGATCTACCAAAACTTCTATAAAATAGCTTCAATGGGACTAGGTCGCCCAAAGTGGCGACCTAGTCCTCTTCTGAATTTTTGTGAACAAGGAGATGGGATCTAAGTCCTTTGGTTTGTGTTTCCTTCTCCTTCACGTATCTGGTCCTGAAAGTGAAGATTCTAGTCTATAGGAGTCTCCCAAGCTACAACTAGGGTTTCTTGAACCTTAGTGAAATATGTCAACTTGTTCAATGGTATTCAAGCTTCCAATGTACCTATATCTGCAAACACACACAAAGAGAAAGAAGAATTTTTCTGATTGTTAGAGTATGGGGGCTTGCCCTGGTCAAGCCCCTTTGTAAATAATCAAATAAAATGATGAAAAAAATTAAGAAAACATGAAATGTGAAGCAATGTACTTACTTACCTTTCCATGATGAGATATCTTGAGTTGCAACAATGGTTTAAACCTTGAGTGCTTTAGCAATGATGTGTTGTTGACTTGGAATGACCAAACCCTAGCTTGCTTGAGGAGGAGAGATGATAAGAGGTGAGAAGATTTGTGTGTTGAGAAGAATGAGGGTACCTTATGACAAATTAGGGTTCTGGAGCTTACTTATACAAGTTATGCCCTAAATTTCCTGAAATAACTTCATATTGACTAGGTCATAAGGTCGCCACATGGGACTAGGTCGCCCAAGGTGGTGACCTAGTCTACCTGGGAATTTTTTATTTATTTTTGGTAATTAAAATGTTATTATTTGTGTTCCTCGGGATTGTCTCAATAAAACACACTGAGATAGGATTTGTATGATGATTAAGGGGTTATTTTTGGCATAATAATGTGTAGCTTAAGTGATGAAAATCCTAGGAGAGTGTGAAAATTCTTTGCAACACCCTACAAAATTTCTACACAAGGTTTGTAAATGGGTGAAAATTGGTCGAAAAGGGTCCAAGATCATAGGCCAAGGTCCAAATGAGTGAAAAGTCAAAAAGTCATCACTTTTTGGTGACACAATTTGAGACTTTTTGTGAGTAGTTGACCAAGGAGAAATCTAAACTCAACCAAGCTGATTCAACTTCAAAGTCTCATGCTCTCATTGCAACTCCATCCAAAGGGAAAGGAAAGAATAAGGGAAATTCGAAGACAGGATCTTCTAAATCATCACAACACAAGGAAGAAAGACCTAAAAAGGAGAGACCCAAATGAACTTTTGTAATGGGCTTGGACATCGTGAGACATGTTTTTAGAAGGAGATTCATGAACTAAGAAAAATTTTCAAGGATCATGGAATCACTCTTCCTTCTTCTTCTTTCCACTCACCCCACTCTTCTTCACATGAAGAGTCATCTTTAGGTATTGCAGGAATTTCCACATTTTAGATTCATGGCAAGGGACAAGCTCTGATCACTACCCTAGTTGGTAGATGAGAAGGATGGGTCATTGACTCAGGTGGTTCTAGGCACATCACCTATTCTAGGGATCATATCCTTTGGGATACTATGTGTCCTCTAGGGTTTGATAGAATTTTCATTGCAAATGTACACATTATTCATGTTGCTGACATTTGTGATGTTACTTTGGATGAGAGGAATCTACTCGATGTTTTTAATATTCCTCAAATGGCTCATAATATTCTTTCTGTTTATTAGCTTTCCTAGGAGGGTCTTAAGATTTAGTTCATATCTAATTTAGCTACCATCAGGGACTAGTTTGATACACTCATTGCCTATGGTGAGGCGGATCATCACTAACAAGTGTACAAGTTCTCCAAATTCTGGGATCGTACTCCATGAGTTCTAGGTTCTACAAATTCTAGGGTAGGAATCAGTTCTCCTTCTCCTCACTAAGGTCCTAGTGGTTGGATTGAATTGGCTTTTCTTTCAACACCATATTCTTCCTCATCCTCCTCTCAGTAGAGATATATTTTACTATAACAAGTCTCATCCATCTCTTCAGACTTGTGGCATCCAAATGGGTTCATGACAGGTCTTGCAAACTTGGCTTCTCATTTTTCCATAGGCTTTGAAAATATTCATGAGGGGACTAGTCTCCTAATTTTTATCTTTTTTGTATTTGTGTGATGATTTTTTTCCTTTGGGGGATGATGTTGAGTCCTATATCATCACCCTTCTCCATTTCATCTCCTTTTTGGAGAGGGGTTTTCTTCCCATTGGGGTTTCCCCTTTTCTCCATTTATGGGAGATTAGTTGCATTTTCATTCTCATTTGTACATGGGTACCTAAACTAGCCATCATGTAGCTGAGACACATCATCTCTACATAATCATTTTTTTTTTTCCTCCCTAAGGTTCACTTATGAGTGGGTGTTAGTGTAATTAATTATTTATTCCACTAACATAAGTTAACTTAGGTCTAAATTTAATAATTAAGTCTTAGGTTGCATTAATAAATAAATCATAAATAAAGTTGTAGGAGATAACATTCCCTTCTAGAAGATGAGTTGTCTTTTCTAGAACTTATCTCTATCTTTTCATCAATCCATAGGTAGGTTGTTAGGGTTCAATGCTGTCACATGTATTGTGATTTAGACACATGGAAACATCTTGTGCATTCTAGGTTTTACTCTTTCCTCTATAATTAGGCATATGTTCACTTGTAATTATCATGATCATCATAATATAATCTCCTATTTGAATGCCATTATTGCATAATTTTTGTGTGGTTGAATATTTCTACCTGGAAAAGGTCCTCCATTGAAGATTGGAGCTTCCTCGAGGAAATTTTGCATCCATCATTACAACAAAAATTACACCAAGTGGGCCAGAGAGAATGAGAATGGTAGCGGCCAATATTGGGATCAAAAAGCCCTAATTTATTATGCATGTAAAACCATGCCTCTCTTTCACCAGTTTTCCATCTGAATGGAAGAATACCATCCTTATCATATGCCATCTCAACCATATTGAAATCCTCACTTAAAATCCAAGTGGCCACTAGTAATGAGTGAGCAATCCAACACCAGAGAAAGAAGTGTTCGATAGCATCATTAAAGGCATAAAAAATAATAATCCCAAAAGAGTTATTATCAATATTAAGAAGGATCCAGACAAGCTGATGTGTGGGGTCAAACTGATGATCAACAACACAAGAGTTCCATTGTGGAGACAAAAGAATGGTAGCTTCTCCATGTCCAGCTTCATGAGCCATACAATACATATGGCTAGTTGGCCAAATAGAGCGACATGCTGAAGCAAGCAAAAATTCAAAAAACTTAACTTCTTGGAGACAAAGCACTTCAATACCATCACATTTCTACAAATTATCCTGAACAAAATACTTTCTAGAGATGCTTATCAAATCTCAAACATTCTGTGAGAGGAAATTCATGAATGAAACTTTTCCATATCATCGGAGTTAGACTCCTACACATTCAAGGTGGAGAAATGATTCTGCAAAAATTTAGGTGGAACTGACCCAATTTAAATAGATGAAGAAGAAATTATCCTTTTCTCCTACACATATTCTCCTTCTTCTAGTGGCGGTGAAGGACTACGAGACCACCATTGAGCTCCTGACATAGGAGTAGAGACTTTCAACTGCACCATTATAACGACAACAGGCTGAGGTGTAGCCGTTAGCCTTGGTCACATCAAAGAGTTATCAAGACCTATTGAGGCCTCTTTTCCCTTCATCGAAGGGTTTGAAATAACATTTTCTAGCTTGAGGCCTTTGGAAACCGACCCAAAGCCACTAGCCTTGTTCTTATGGTTCATAACCATTATCCATTTTTCATCAGATTTAAAAATAGTATCTTCTTGATGGGAATTATCAGATTCTTGTGGCAGAGAAGGAGTACGAGTTGTTTCTAGAGGGTAGTCCTTCATCTTTTGATTTTTGGACTGACATATATAACATGTGTTCGGTAGATTAAAGTAACTTTCTAGGTATGCTAGAAATTACAAATTTGAATATCAATAGATTCTTTCAAATCTTGAGAAATATCCACTTCAACATAAACCCATTTTTGGGGAAGGGCCTAGAAAAATCTATTAGGCTCAATGCAAATGACCTTCCCCATAGAGGAAGCAATATGACTCAAGAAAGGCACAAAAGGAAAGGGAAAACCTAAAAACTCAATGCAAATAGAGACTCACAACTTGGTGTAATTTGAGACAGTGAAAATCTGAGTCCATGAATGGAAAACCAACAAAGAAGACCTGACATACCAAGGACCATGCTCTAGGATTTCCTAGACATGATTGATCTTCGCAAAGTAAAAAATAAAAATACCCTTGGTTAAGTTTTGGACCATATCAAGGTAGACCCCATGATGGACCCAAGCCTTGTTGACCCATTCTTTGAGCACACTTTCAAGGGGAGTCCTCCCAAAAAAATATCAAACAAGGGTATGATTTTCAATCCATTGACAGGTAGAATAAATTTTAGGCAAAGGAAAAACAGCATTAGCCGTAGAGTCAAAGGGTAGTTTATGAAGCTTGAATGGACTAGGTCGCCCATGATAGCGACTTACTCCTCTTGGTGATTTTGAAAGATTTTTTAGGTCTTGTGGATTGATAGAGGTAGTTTTTGTATTGTACAATGCAGTTCTAAGAAGAAAATACAAAAATTAAGAAATATGTAATGATCTAAGATGCAAAAATGCAACCTATTATGCACATTCACTAATGAAATTTTTTAAAACTTAGAATGTAATGTAACCATGCAAAATGCAACACTAGGCAATCCTAGAATGAGGAAGAGGTCCATATTAGAAATGGAAGGTGTAGCAATTTTGGGTTCACCAAAATCAACCACAAAAAACATATACAAGAAGGGAAAAAGGATTCTCTTTTACTAGGCCCTTGGGGTTTTTCACCTAAAGGGAACTTGGTTTAGGAAATGGCTCTCTTTCTCGTAATGATTTTTTTTTGTGATTGCATTCAAAAGGTTGGATTGATTGGGGGGTGTGAATGTGTGTTGTTGAATGTGTCTAAGTGTTGGAAGATAATTAGATAAACTATCTATTGAATGCAAACTATTGAAATGTAAAGTAATGGAAAACACATAATGATATGAACACATATACAAATGAACTAATAATATACACTAGACTATACAAAAATGATAGAATTAGAATGTATGCACCTAGAAATAGAAGAAGGGTCTGATGGAGGTCTAGAATGTTGATGGAAATGTTGCAAAATCTTAGAGGGACACTTGTGCCAATCTAGGCGACCTAGTCCTAGCTTCTCGAAAGTCACTCTAGAGTCTATTTTTTCCAAATTGGTGTCTGAAAATGTCAATATCCCAAAAAGGCCTATCCAGTGGGTCTAGGTCACCATTGTTGGCAACTTAGTCCTCTTCAAGATGTTTGGAAATTTCGAAGGGGAAACATAAGCCATCGGTTTGCACCTTGGTTCTTCATAGTTGTTCACTTTTGAAAATTTGATATTCATGCCTGAGAGTGACTTTTGGTGGATGATTTGACTTTGCAAAAAAGAAATGGTCTTCAAAAAGCCTTCAAATCCTTCCATGATCTTCAATGTACCTAAATCTACAAACATACACACAAAGAGAAAGAAATATTGTTAAGGCATGGGGGCTTGGCTTGGTCAAGCCCCTTTTACATAATTAAATCAAATGAAGAGACAAGATAATAGAGCATGAAAATTGATATGATGGATTCAATACCTTTCCAAGATGAGTGATCTTGTGTTATTGCAACAACAACCCTTGAATCTTTCATAAATGGTGTCTTGTTGACTTGGAATGATCAACCCCTACATTGCTTAAGAGGAAGAAGAGATGGGAGAGAGGTGGAGAAGAAAAATGGGTGATGCATTATGAGGAATTAGGGTTTTGAGGCTTATTTATACAATTTTTTCCCTACTTTTCCTAAAATGACACCATACGGGCCAACCTTAGGGTTTTAGAGACAAGAATCTTGAAAGAAATTAAGTTTAATTTGAAATTTATGCCACATGGAACTAGGTCACCAAGGTGGCGACCTAGTCCACCTAGGAATTTTTCATTATTTTTCGATAATTAAAATGTGAATATTATTACTTGTTGGGATTGTCTCATGAAACACACTAAAGTTGGACGTGTATGTGTATTAAAGGGTCATAATTTCAAAATAAAGGGTTGATTAAGTGATGACAAGTGTAGGAGAGTGTGAAAATGTTTTGCAACACCTTACAACACTTCGTCACGAGGCTGAAAATGGTCCAAAATCCATAGGCAAAGGTCCAAATGAGTGAAAATTGTCAAAGTCTACACTTTTTGGTGACACATTTAGCCCCCAATTTAGTGAGAGTATGAACTTGCTTTAGAATCACACTAAAGTAACCCAATGGATATGGAAAAGAATGAAAACAATAAGAACGGGAAATAAGAAGAAGGTGGTGGTCAAGCCCCCAAGGGTTCAAGATTCTAAGTCAAGAAGACATCAATGCCAAGGACACATTCAATGGTGAATGCATTGTAGTAAAACAAGATACATGATCATGCAGTGACGAGGATTGAAATGAAGAGAAAGGGTGAAAAATATGTGCTCACTCTAGGGCCACAAAACATTAGGTTGTCCATGGGGTGGGTTGTCACAAGAGGTAAGAAACATACAAATAGTTGGTATCTACTCACAAAGGTGGCTATGGGGAAAGTCGTGTCGCTCGTTGGGCTTCTTGTTTAACCATATTGAAGTTATACCTCATGATAACTTTGATAAGGTACCACAAAAAAAAGTGATGTTTTTCAAAGGGATTTTGCTTTTGTTCATGCAATGTATCATCTTAAGGAACATTATGCATAATGTTTCCAAGAGAGGTAAAGTGAAAATGTACTCATGTTGTATGCAAGAGAGGCAAGGCTCATGTTGTATGCGAAAGAGGAAAAATGTAAATGTCTCAACTTGAGCAATATTCATTGTGCATAATGTTTCTAAGGGAAGGAATCACAAGAAAAAGGAAGATAGCACAATGAAAATGTGAGTGGGCATGTATGCCACCACTTTAACGGAATTTCTACACACCATTGTGTCAGAAATTTCTTTAAAGTAGAAGAGGAGGAAGAGGACATGAGAGATTTTTCGGAAAGCCCTATGCCGAGTCATATGGTTCCAATAAGTTGTGTCATGAGGAGTGTATGTCACATGCGAGTCAATCTTAAAAAATTTTGTCCACATCTCAACCCTTCTCTTATATGTTCAAGAAATGTGAATGAGTAGTCACAAGAAACAATGACAAATGACATGTATGAGGGAAGGGTATGTGCAGGATCATGATGGGCCAAAAAGTGACGATATGTAACTAATATGATTGCCCATGTGGTTGACGACCTTTTTTTGGCCCAAAATTGATGAAATGAAAAGGGTTTTTAAAGGAGATTCTCAGCTTTCCAGCAATATAAATTAAGCTTCATTTTGAATTCAATAATTATTATTATTCATTTTCTATTTGAATTACGTCTAAAGTCCCGATTGATAGGTTGATTTAATTAAATCTATAGCTTTCAAACGGTATCACATTTTTTGAATAAAAAAAATGTATCACATTCTATGCTTTGCATAATATAGGACTAAAAAAAATAAAATAAAATTTTATGAATTTTTTACCAAGTTAAGGTGGTCAGACATACAAGTTTTTATATTTTAAAAAGTTGTAATAAAAAAATCATAATTAATTATTTACTTAGAAAAAAATTACAAAAAAATATGCATCACATCCGAACATGAGTCATCTACTTATATCTAAAATATTATTAAAAAAAAAATCATTTTATTATGGTTAGGGTGGTCAGATAGACACCTACTTCTTATTTTTTCTTTAAATTTAAGTACAACTGCATTGAAATTTTAAATTTTCACCAAATAGATTTGTTTATTTTTTAAATAAACCTAGTAGTTTAGAAACTATATTCAATTTTCTACATATTCTATTCTTACATATTTTTGAAATATTATAGATAACTTATTCAAAATTTTATGTCAAGTTGCCTAACTCTAATTTTCTGAATTTTCATTGCCACTTAAGAACCTATTTTTTCCATGATGATCTTGTACATGCTCGGAAAGGGCTAACTAACCTCTTTCTCCCACTTAGTGTAGGAAAAGAGTGAGCTGAAAGGATTGAGGAAAGGTAAGGTTAGAGTGAAAAGTAGAATCAATTAGAGGAAGGAGGTTCCCCCACATAGGGAAGAGCACCAAACTCTTTAAGATGTTGGATTCTATTACTCAAGGCCTTACACTCATTAGTGTGGTGACCATGAACTTAGTGGTAGGCACATAAGGAAGGTTTGTTGAAAAATTTCTTTTGAGAGCGAGGAGGAAGGGATATGAAGTGCTCTTGGAGGAGTCTCAACAAGATACCCTCTTGATCAAGGGTAGAAGTTGATCCATTGGTGTGCAACAAGGAAGGGTCTTGCTTAGTATAGGATGGCATACCTATGCAAGGCTCTATAGATTGTGAGATTGTGTAGAATCCCTTAGAGGAGTGTGTAAAATAAGTATCAAGAGAATGTTGCAAGATGACATTAGCATTAAGCAAAGGGTACTTTGTTCCAGTTTCAAAGGAACACTTTTGAAGGTAGGGTGAGAAGGGTGATTTGGGATAGATTGGATGGGTGGGGAAGGCTTGGTGATCTTGATTAGAGGAAAATAACCAAGACCATGATGGGATGGTCACTTGATAGGCCCAATAGGGGTGTAGATACCTTGTTCATTAGCACAACAATCATTTCCACTATAGCCAAGTTGTTTCATGATCTCATAACCTTTTCCATAAAGCTTATTCAAATTTTTTGCATCGAGTGAGGGATCATTGTTTCTGTTGATGGCTAAAGGGGTTGAGGTGGATGGTATCGAAGGATCATATGAGTCTTGCATGGTTTCCCTTTTCAGAGTCTATGTTGGTGATCTTGGTTTCTCCTAGTAAAGAAGGTGTGAAGTTTAAGGAACCCTAATCATCATCTAGGAGATTGGTGATTGGCTCAATATTTTGATCATGATGTGGTTGTTGTGTGGGTTCCACTTGGGTAGTTCGTGTTAAGGTGGTGAAATAATTCTCTTTGGATTTTTCAATGTGTAAGAAATTTTTGGATTCAAGATCAACATCGATTGTGTACACTTTGTTGTTAAAAATGTACTTCAACTTTCGACGAAGAGTGGAATGGAATCCATTCATTGCATGGATCCATGGCCTACCTAAGAGAATATTGTATGAAACCTCTTGAGGCATAACATGGATTTTTGTGTCCAATGTGGCAACTTCAACTGTAAGAGGTATAGTGATCACACCGAGCGGTTTCTTACTGACATTGTCGAATCCTCTGATAGAGAGAAAACCAAGTTGATTATGGGACCTATCTATATGTTAAGCCTATCCAAAAGGCTCACACTACACACATTAAGGGTAGAGCTTATATTGACAAGATTTATTTTTATCACTTTTGTTTGGTATTGAGAGATTATCATGAAAGCTTCATTTTTTGTTTTGTACATCCAAAGGAGGAAGCTCACTTTGGTGAAAAAGAATGTTAGTATTTATTCAATGAATAATAGTTACTATGTCATTTTATGGGTCATTATAAGGGATAGGAACTTGTTGTAAGTTTTCTTGCATCATGTTGTGATAGTGAGGGGAGACTTGAATAAGGTCCCATAAGAATATTTTTGTAGGAGTAGTCCATAGTTGATCAACAAGGTCATATTCCCTATGGAGGGAATTGAGGTGAGGGGTAGCAGGAAGAATGGGATTAGGTAAAGGTAAAGAAGTGGAGGGTGATAGTTGGAATCATGGGTTATTGTGAGTGTAATGTGTTTGAGCAACGGTATGAGGACTTGGTTTCTACAACATAGTAGGGGTAGGCAGGTAGAGGGTAAATTCGGGTGTGGGTTTTGTTGAAGGAGGGTAAAGGATGAGTTGAGGTTGAATAATATTAACATCTCTTAGGGAAGGAGAGTCTAAGATAGGCTTGACATCTTCTTGTAAGGGTATACTATTATTAAGGAAATTATTGATGATGGAATTGCGAGGAGAGGAAGGAGTCAGAGAAGGTTCTATTTGATCATCAAAGGTCTCATTGTCTTGTTCCAAACAACCTACTCTATTAGAAGAGCTTTGAAGAGGTTCATCACATGCTTCACTACAAGAAGATGAGGCATCAAGAGAAGGATCACTATGATTTTCAAATAGGTAGGGAGGGTCGAGAGTCATATGACTCGTAGAAGAAGGAAATTCTACCATCAACATGTACTTGTTCCAAGGAGGATGGATGTTAGAAGAACGGCAAGGTTGAGTATCACACTGAGAGACACTAGGTAAGGTGATATCAAGAAATGTGTTTATGATTTCATCATGTTGTATAATTTTTGGCAAAGGGGCATGAGGAGAGGGACAATTAATACCATCAACGCTTGTAGTTTCTTGCACCAAGATACCTTCGTCACTAATAGGAGAGGTATAGGGAGAAGCACAAGTGTGATTATAGTGATTGTCAACACAAAGATCCTCATCGAGGGGTAATACAAAGAAGGGAAAATATATTTTGAGAGAAAACATTGTGTTGTATGAAGAGAGAAATGAAAAATAATGCAATGTAATAATTTAAAGTAAAATATTGAAATGCAATTTTCAGATGTAGAACAAGGTAACTTTCGGATTACACTATGTAATAATCTAAAAAATAAATGGAGTATATGCAAACTTAAAACCAAGGGATGCATGAAATGAGAAAATTTAAGCTAGATTTAATGAAATGCATGCTACAAAAACTCAACCAACCGATATAGATAGGTCATGGTACAAAAAAAAAGCCTAAAAATTGGGTTTTCAACACTGTAAAGGGCGATTTAAGAAGCCTGAAGGGATTAGGTCGCCCAAGATGGAAACCTAATCCTCTTGGTGATATTTTAATGATTTTTCAGGTGTTGTGGATTGATAGAGGCGGTTTTTGTATTGTACAATGCAGTTCTAAGAAGAAAATGCAAAATTTCATAAATGAGTAATGATCTAAGATGAAAAAATGCAACCTATTATGCACATTCACTAACACAAAATTTTAAACCCTAGAATGTAATGTAACCATGGAAAATGCAATGCTAGGCAATCCTAGGATGAGGAAGAGGTCCAAATTAGAAAAGGAAGGTGTAGGAATTTTTGGTTCACCAAAATGAACCACAAAAAACATATACAAGAAGGGAAAGAGGATTCCCTTTCACTAGGCCATTAGGTTTTTTTCACCTAAAGAGCACTTGGTTTAGGAAATGACTCTCTTTCTCCTAATGATATGTTTTTTGGTGATTGCATTCAAAAGTTTGGATTGATTGCGGGTGTGAATGTGTGTGCTTGAATGTGTTTAAGTGCCAAAAACTAATTAAATAAACTATCTATTGAATGTGAACTATTAAAATGTAAAGTGCTCGAAAAAACATAATGATATGCACACATATACAAATGAACTAATAATATACACTAAACTATAAAAAAATGATAGATTTAGAATGTATGCACCTATAAATAGAAGAAGGGTCTAATGGAGGTCTATAATTCTGATGGAAATGTTGTAGAAGCTGAGAGGGACACTTGTGCCAATCTGGGCGATCTAGTCCCAAATTCCCGAAAGACAATCTAGAGTTTGTTTCTACCAAAAGGGTGTCTAGAAATGTCAAAATCCTAAAAAGGCCTATCTAGTGGGACTAGGTCTCCATTGTTGGCGACTTAGTCCTTTTCACAATTTCTAGAAATTTTGAAGGGGAAATGGAAGCCCTCGGTTTGCACCTCAGTTCTTCATAGTTGTCTGCTTCTGAAACTCTAATCTTCAAGCCTGAGAGTGACTTTTGGTGGATGATTTGACTTTGCAAGCAAGGAATGGTCTTCAACAAGTCTTCAAATCCTTCGATGATATCCAATGTACCTAAAGTTGCAAACACACACACTGCAAAAAGAAAGAAATATTGTTAAGGCATGGGGGCTTGGCTTGGTCAAACCCCTTTTAGATAATCAAATCAAATGAAGATACAAGATAATAGATCATGAAATGTGAAATGATGGATTCAATACCTTTCCATGATGAGTGATCTTGTGTTGTTGCAACAATCAACCCTTGAATGCTTTAGAAATGGTGTCTTGTTGACTTGGAATGATCAAACCCTAGCTTGCTTGAGAGGAAGAAGAGTTGGGAGAGAGGTGGAGAACAAAAAATGGGTGATGCATAATGAGGAATTAGGGTTTTGAGGCTTATTTATACAATTTATGCCCTAATTTTCCCAAAATGACACCATACAGACTGACCTTAGGGTTGTAGAGACAATAATCCTTAAAGAAATTAAGTTTAATTTGAAATTTATGCCACATGGGACTAGGTCGCCCAAGGTGGTGACCTAGTCCACCTGGGCATTTTTCATTCTTTTTCGGTAATTAAAATGTGCTTATTGTTACTTGTCAGGATTTTCTCATGAAACACATTGAAGTTGGACATGTATGTGTATTAAGGGGTCATAATTGCATAATAAAGGGTTGATTAAGTGATGACAAGCCTAGGAGTGTGTGAAAATGTTTTCCAACACCTTACAACACTTCATCACAAGGCTTGGAAAGGGGTAAAAGGAGGTTGAAAATGGTCCAAAATCCATAGGAAAAGGTCCAAACAAGCAAAAAGTGTCAAATTCTACACTTTTTGGTGACACATTTAGCCCCCACTTTAGTGAGAGTATGAACTTGCTTCAAACTCACACTAAAGTAACTCGATGGAGATGGTGAAGAATGATAAAGAAGAAGAACGAAAAAGAAGAAGATGGCAGTGGTAAAGCCCCCAAGGGTTCGAGATTCTAAGTCAAAAAGACATCAATACCAAGGACACATTCAAGGGTGAATGCATTGCAAAAAAATGAGATACATGATCATGTAATTACGAGGATTGAAATGAAGAGAAAGGGTGAAAAATATGTACTCACTCTGGGCCCACATAATAGTAGGTTTTCTGAGGGGTGAGTTGTCCCAAGAGGTGAGAAACATACACATGGTTGGTATGTACTCACAAAGGTGCCTATGGGGAGATTCATGCCACTTGTTTGGCTTTCCGTTTAACCATACCGAAGTTATACCTCATGATAAATTTGATAAGGTGCCACAAAAGAAAGTGATGTTGTTGAAAGAGATTTTTCTTTTGTTCATGCGATTTCTCATCTTAAGGAACATTATGTGTAATGTTGCCAAGAGCCAAAAATTGCAAATGTACTCATGTTGTATGCAAGAGAGGCAAGGTTCATTTTGTATGCAAAAGAGGAGAAATGCAAATGTCTCAACCTGAGCAACATTGTGCATAATGTTTCAAAGGGAAGGAATTGCAAGAAGAAGGAAGATCGCACAATGAAAATGTGAGTGGTGATGTATGCCCCCACTTTAAAGGAATTACTACACACCATTTTGTGAGAAATTGCTTTAAAGTAGAAGAGGAGGAAGAGGACATGAGAGCTTGTTCGAAAATCCCTATGCCGAGTCATATGGTTCTGATAAGTTATGTCATGAGGAAGAGTGTATGTCACATGCAAGTCAATCCTAAGACATGTCATCCACATCTCAAGCTTGCTCTTATATGTTCATGAAAGGTGAACGAGTAGTCACAAGAGACAACGACAAGTGACATACGAGGGAAAGGGTTAACTAACCTCTTTCCCCCACTTAGTGTAGGACAAGGGTGAGCCAAAAGGATTGAGGAAAGGTAAGGTTATAGTGAAATGTGAAAACAATGTGCAATAGAAGGATTTTTTTTTTTTAAATATCCAAATTTAATTAAAGTGAAAATGTTATGTGTATGCCTAATGTGCTATGTATATGTCTATAGATATTTTCAACTTGTCCTATTAGATAAATGCAAGCATAGTGGCAAAGGAAATTTGAATGACAAGTAATAGTTTTAATGATCACCCTATTTATATTGTTCACACAAAATAATCTATTCGATGCACTTAGTTTTTTTATAAGAAAACTATGGAAAGAACTAATTTTTTTAATAAATTATTTTAAAATATATATATATATATAATAGTTTTTTATTAAATGAAAAATAATATAAATATTATAATTTGTAATATATATTCTTTAAAGTGATTAGATTTATTTTTAACATAATAAATATTTTTTAATTTTAGTTAGAAATTATCATATGTTTAAATTTTTTAATTTATTATCTAGTTATTGTATTAATAATTTTTTCATTTAAAATTTTATATATTATTATATTTCAATAATAAATAAATTAGTAATTTAAAATAATAAGAAAAAAATTAGATTGAAGATTAATTTTATTAGTATAATTATGATAAGTTGTATAATTAATTTTAGATGCAATGAGTGCTAAGTGAACCATTCATTATCATGAGAGATGGGTTCTTGTGAATCACTACTCATGAATCATGGGTCAATGAGTTTGCCTCGAAAACTACATGGTTGAATCCTGATAGCAATATTATAGTATAATTATGGTTAGATAAAAAAACATATAAATATAATTATACACATTTTTAATCAAATATTTCAATTCAATAATTATTAAAATTAAAATAATTAAGTATTTATCTAATTTTAAAATTATTAATTAACTTATCATTGTAATTGTAATTATTATTCATTATTACAATTTTATAAGTATTATAATTATGGTTAAGGTTACAATTAAGATTAGAGCAAGGGTTAAAATTAGGAACCTCGGTTTAGGTTAGGGTTTAGAGTTAAGATTAGAATTGAAATTAAATAAAACAATTTCTTCTTCATAAATAAATTATATATATTATTTCAAAAGATGTCATGTTTGAAATTTGTATTTATTTAAAATTTATTTCAATTTGATTTAAAATTATTTTATTTTATATAGTTTAGAGTTATTTTACTTTGAGCATACTCAATTTCAATTGTGTTAGTCAAATTGTGTCTAGAACAAATCAAATATAAAATCAAGAACAAATCAAATATAAAATCAAGATCAAACATAACAATTATAATCTTCACTACCCCAATAATATTAAAATATATTAAACTTACAAAAATTTACTTATCTCAAACTTATATTAACCTACTTTTAACCTACTTCTAAATTGTTGTCATGCCAACTTTCTATCAATTAAACGAGACATTGTTTATCTGCCTCTAAATCACTTATCAAACTTCAAATCAATAAATTAATTAAAATGATAATATTTTTTAAATATTCAATCCACATAAACTACACTCTACAAACACATATGACAATATACACATGGCTTTCTTTCTCAAAGCAATAAGGTGGAACACAAGAACGAAGAATATGGAGCCACTTAATTGACTAAACAAGGTGAAGTTTCCTGTCATTATTTGGATAACTGACAAGCTTTGAGAAGCTGGTGGGTCCGCTACTCCAAAATCTAAATTTTTTAAAGTTCATGCCAGGAATGCCACAGCCTATAAGAGTTCTGAACTAGTAAATCCAATAGCTTGCCGACGTCCAAGTCACCTTGCGCGAGCCCAAAGACTCTAGCGGGTTTCATGGACGCCTTGTCGAAAGCTCCTCGGGCCAACCTGTTGGCCCCCACGATGAAACCCAATACAAACCAGGAAAAGGATATCAATGTTCCCTTCGAGTCGATGAACTAAACCCCAAACGTCATCACAATCTCAAACACCAGCTCACTGCACGCCCACACACCAAACGACAGCGACAGAGCTGTACGTTGTGCTCTACATAAGGCGGCCATCAGCAGAACTAAAAAGAATCAACATAAAATAAAGATAAGCTAGGGTGAGCTACACTCTTACCAGGCTGCCAGTTGCGAGCTTCAACAGCTCCAAAGCTACGATGGCGCTCAGTAGCTGTGGAATCCAGTAGAGAATTGAGTAAGAAGCGAGATCGGCCACTTCCCGCCAATTCAGGCGCCGAATGTGGCAACCGTGTTGACGTGGCCTCCAGAAATATTGGCAGCCATAGCGACGGGCACAAACAGCCAAAACGTGTGCGAAACCTCCACCGCCACAAGTCTGGCTGGTTGACTGCTAACGCAGGGGGTCGCTGGGTAGCCGGTGACAACCCACCAGCCATTTCCTTATTATCCCCTTCCCGTCCATTCGCTGGCGTGACAGTTCACCGGCGGTCGACATCGATCTACCCCAGCCCCTCATCTATAGCATGGTCGGTAAACTAAAAATTTAAAATATACAAAAGAATGCCTGGTGGGCAACGCTAAAGTCTAAAGTCTAAAAGGTGGCTTGGTCTCATTAGGTCGGTATTAACGCGGAGAGGTAGTGATATGGCATTCTTTTACTCAAGAAATATCAGGCGGCCATCCTTGTGTATATGGACAGGAACAGTGTGTTCTTGTCAGCACATTCTAAAGTCAAAGGATATGAGGTATCCCAATGCTAAGTATCCAATGTTTAATGAAAAAACGTATAGTCTGTGCTGTCTAACCGGGATAGTTTATGCCCCACTTGAAATTAGGTGTCAAAATAGCGTTGTTAGTATTAAATTTCTTGTTGTTTTGTTTCTGTCATGTTAATCTCCCTTCTAGCTTTTTGTATTGCGTCAGATATTTTCATTCTTAGTATTTCTTTTTTCCACAATGTGCTCAACCATGTCTTTAGACATTTGATCATCAACTACATATAGAAGTTTCACTGCTCTGGCCGTATTTTATACTCTGGAGATAGATTCGCAGATTGACACTGAGATGATTTCTGTCAATGTATCTGTTCAGGCTGCGAATCTATTCAGATAGTTTAAAGAATAGCTGAGAGCCAACAAGGATTTTAAAAGACACAGTCAACGAGTGGAAGAGAAACAAACGGTGATTTGTATGTCCAGTTTTCTGCTGCTGCTATACCTTCTATATACTGACCAGTTATGTCAAATGCCTCACTGTAACTGGATTTATATACTTTGTTAAATGACTAGTTCGTGTCTCCTGTGCGTAGCATATATATGCTGCTCTAATTGTGTTCTTTCTACTACTGTGAGGGGCTCTTTTTCTTGGCTAGGATGTAACTTTTATTTCTTGCCCGCATGTTTGTTGTAACTGTTACAACATTTTTTTTTAACTTCTATTTTATTTTATTTATATTCTCAATATTAAAAAGTCTTTAAATGTTCAAAACAAAACCGAAAGTCCACTTTACCCCCATAAAGTGGAGATGTCCATCATACGGAAGTAAACATGATTATTTTTAGAATGTTTTATATCAAATCTATAAGTGATGATTATTTTTAGAATGTTTTATATCAAACCTACAAAAGACTTTAATTAGTAGAATGATAAATTTCAAATGTAAACATTTTGCAAGGAGGGTCTAGTGATCTTTCTTTCTTTTTAAAGGAAACTAACATCAAAAGAGCATCTGCATTTATATAGAAGGAATTTAAACGCATTGTATGATCATCTCTTCTTTAAGTCTCTCATATAAAAGAAATACATTTTCTAGTCTTTATTTTTATATAAGAAGAATAAGTTTGATGATTCTATAATCGTATTTATTATATTTTATTTTTAAATATAATAAAATAATTTAGGAAGATTATATTATATGATTAGAGAGATTTTGGATTATTATCAATTTTAAAAATATTATAGTTGTTTTTTATTTAAATTATAGCTACTATATTTTTAAATTAGATATGTCTTGGCATTTGAAGGATAAATTTGAATGGATAATTATCACAAAAACATGTTTGACAAGAAAGATTAAAATTGTCAAATTTTAAAGGTCTTTCCCATACATACACATTCTTATTCATTTATTTACATTTTATCTATTTTTCTAGGTAGCTCTATAGTTTATATTGACCATTTATTACACTAACCATAATGAAACATCCATTATGTATACAAATTTAATGTTCTACTATCTTAGATCATTTCCATAACCCTTCATCTATGATTTAATCCCTAACTCTTTAAAATTTAAATTTAAATTTGGAAAATTCTCATTAATTTTGCTAGTCATTATGAGTCAATTAAACACATGTTTTAACAATTTGAATATATGTGCATGTATTTAAACACATTGATTTGTATTTATTTTACATCCACTCACATTCAATCATCATCTCTCATCCTAGAAGTATCTGAGTAACCAATAAAAAATCACTTCAATTTGTGCCCTACAATAAAACTACATATTTATTATAAGATATTGTGTGTTGTCTACTAATATTTTACATGAGTTTATATTGATTGAGTTAGGAGATCATTCCACAATACAACATACTACTAATCCTCTAAATGTATTTCTAAATATCTTTAGTCCTCACACTAAAGCAAAGGGAATAAAAAATGAGCTTAGATCTCCAGAGTAGAAGGATAATATACAAGCATGAAAAGGGCCTAGATTTGTAAACTTCACTCTAAATAGAGCATAGGTCATGTGTAGAACATAAGGAATTAGATTAATAGAGATTTTTCATTTCTTTGTTTATAGAAAAACTTAATAAAATAGTATGAAAATTTAAAATTTTGATTTAATATATTCAAATTCTAACTTCAAATTAAATACAAAAAATAAGTCCTATAATTTTTCTCCAACAAATTTTGGTCTCTAAGAAAGCTAGAAATTAATTAATTTAAAGATTTTTACTATTAAAACATGAATTAAAATGTGATTATTGTTACAATTGTGGCCAACAGGGCCACTTAGCGAGACAATGTTCTTAGAGGAACACAACTAGAACTAGTCAGAGATCGGCGGTTACTGAGCCAACAAGGAATGATGCAGGAAGGACTTGTGGAATGAGTGCAGTGGTTGATCATCATTAGATAGAGCATCAGGGTACAGATGTGGAGGTTATTGGAAGTGGACAAGTAGCTGATTCAGGAGCTCATGAAAATCTTGCGGTACAAGAGGCCGAGGAAGTGTCTTCAGTGTTGTTTCCTTTGCTTTGATTCTTGTTATATTTGTATATGTGTTTTGAGACTACGTGTTTGTTTAGTTTGACAATGAATTTGTCTTGAAGGATTATAACTTTGGATATTGTTACTTTTATGTTTGTGTATGTAGTGGTTTAGTGTTGGAACCATGGATTATGTGTGTTTTGTGAAATTTCGTACTAGGGGTTTTTGCAGGCTTCTAGGAGTAAGCCTGACCCTAGGGGGGGGGAATGTAACACCCCTCTTTTTTTCTTTTTTGTTAGATTATGATGGTTTGTTATTTTATCATTTCTTTTAGAGCGACATGGACTATGTGTGTTATGGGATGTAATTTCCTTGATATTATACTTGACATGCTTTGATTAAAATAATGTTGGTTTATTATGACATGATTATAATAAACCAATCATGTCATAATAAACCAAAATTATTTTAATCAAAGCATGTCAAGTAT